>SNQJ01S0000355.1:284950-303324 GCA_010110895.2 Picea sitchensis
CAAGCCAAGAAGGATAATAAATTATCACCAAAGTACTATGGCCCTTATAAGGTGTTGCAAAAGATTGGTACTATGGCATACAAATTGGAGTTGCCTGCATCTTCACAAGTACACCCAGTTTTCCATGTTTCATGATTAAAGAAAGTTACAGGTGACAAGATCCCAATTCAAACTATATTTCCAGAATTTGACGAGGAAGGAAAAATCATATTGGATCCTGAAGCCATCACTGACACAAGAATTTTCCAGCTGAGGAATAGATCCATTTCAGAGTATCTCATTAAATGGAGGAAAATATCGGTTGAAGATTCCACTTGGGAAGATGAGTCTTTTATACAGAAGCATCCAGAGTTACTCAAGCATTGCGGACAACACTCTTCTCAAGGGGAGGGGCATGTTAAGCCCTAAATAGTGGCTTATTACCCCTTAATTAGGGCATATTATATTAGTAATGTTAGTTTATTTATGTTGGCTTTAGTCCATTAGTTGTAATTATACCTCCTAGTCTCCTATATATACCAAGGAGACATTTTCATTTTGAATCATCTTATAATTGTACATTTATGTGGGCATAAGGAGGTTGCCCCCTTGAGGAGGCTTATTATCTGAGTTTCTCTCTTTTTCAAGGCGTTGAGTACTTATTCTGAGGTTTTTCTATGCTATATTGATATTTGGTTCTTAACAAAAATCCCAGACATCCATGGGATGCAGTGAGGAAAAACACAGATACCCGTGAGCAGACAGTGCATAGGGTCGTGGACCTGTGAGGAAAATTTGTGAAGATCAGTGATCTAAAACTCATGTCAGCTACAGTATTGAAGGTATGTCTTCCTGTGTGTGTTAGGGTGAATATTATGAAGAAATCAAGAACATGTATGTCTTAGTGATTCATAAGCATTTGATTTGGAGAAATATCTTGTGAATCCTGGTATGAGGCGTGTGTGGTTGTAGTATTGATGAGATATTGAAATCAATAGAAACAACAAAGGTATCAGTAACAACAACAACAACAACAACAAGTTATTAGTGACAAAGGTAGTGACATATTGGTCTACATTTCTATTTTAGGGTAGTTAGATGATGCAAGGAAAGGGGGTTGTATCCTCCTTCTGGTTGGATCTGGTTAAATTAGGGAGTTGGAGCTTTCTTTAGGTTGCATCCTATAAATAGGGGGTTGGAGCCTCCTTCTAGTTGTAGATGGAGAAATAGAAAATTGGTGCTTCCAATGAATGTACTCTTTGATAAATAAAAAAAGCATTTTGTTGTTTTTTCACGCATTGGGTTTCCACGTAAAATTCCGGTGTACTGTATTTATGTGATGTCTATGCATTGAATTTTGGTGTTGATGATATATTGAATGCTCATGATATTTATTTGATGCTTTATATTGTGATTAAAAATACTAATTTTGCTCATGTTGGTACATGTTGAGGTACACCTGGGTGATGTTATGGTACATTGATTAGAAGCACATCTTGGATGAATTAGTATCTTGGTATTGTGGCTATCTTGGTTATGCTTGAGGCACTTCATTGGTGATATCTTATGGTACATGGTGTATGTCATGATTGAGACATATCATGAATGGTATGGTATATGGTTGATGCATGAGATGGTACATGCTTGATGTATGTGATATGGTACATGGTTTATGTACTTGGTATGGCACATGGTTGATGCATGCGATGGTACAATTTTGATACATGGTTGATGTACATGGTATAGTACAGGTTGATGTACATGGTATGGTACATGTTTCAGTACATAGTTGATGTGCATGGTTTAGTGATGGTTTTGGTATCTATGTGAGTGGATCTGGTTACAGTTGGTTGATGATGGTATATCAGTGACAAAGACAATGACAAATAAAATGACAAGTTGGATGATTGGTTGATCACCAGTTACAGGTTGATGTGACAAAGTGTTAATGATTGGTTGATGTGACAGTGACAATGATAGGTTGGTGACAGTGGCAGTTACAAGTTGATCAGTGGAAGTGACAATGAGTCTACACTTATATTTCAGAGTGACATGATGGGGCAAGGAAAGGGGGTTGTAGCCTCTTTCTGGTTAGTGTCGGAGAATTCATGGAGTTGTAGCTTCCTTCAGGTTGGTGCCTGTAAATCAAGAGGTTGTAGCCTCCTTCCGGTTGGTGCCAGAGAACTCAGGGTGTTGGAGCTTCCTTCAGGTTGGAGCCTGCAAATCAAAGGGTCGTAGATTTCTTATGGTTGGTTATAGAGAATTCATGGAGTTGCAACTTCCTTCATGTTGGTGCCTGTAAATCAAGGGGTTGGTGCCTCCTTCTAGTTGGTGTTGGAGAATTTGGAAGTTGGTGCTTCCTATGAATGTATTCTTGATATATATAAGAAAGCACTATGTGGTTTTCTCCCATTTGGGTTTCCATGTAAATTCTGGTGTATTGTTTAACTAATGTGATATTGTTGAATTGTACTACTTATGGTTATATGCTCATGATATATTGAATGCAATCATAAATGATATACTACTGATAAAGTTAAATTTTTTATATTATGGTTGAAAGTGGTACAAAGTGCTCATACTGATTCACCCCCCCTCTCAGTATTCCAACAATTGGTATCGGAGCCAGTCCTTCAAGAAATCAGTTTAACCACAAGAAGTTAGATCATGGATGTCATGGCTAATGTATACATAGCTAATTGAATACCATGTTTTGATGGTCAGATTGGTCTGAAGTATGAGATGTGGAACAATAAAATGAAAACTTTTTTACAAGCACATGGGTTTGATGTTTAGCAATCAGTTGTGTCGGGATACACTGCTACAAAGAAATCAAAGACTACAACCAAGAAGGATTTGCATAGAAACAACAAAATAGCAATGGATTTTTATCTTGAAGGATTATGTGATTCAATTAAAGTCAAAGTGGGACAATGTTCATCAACCAAAGAACTTTGGGATTTTACAAAATTTCTACTCAAAGGAATCTCCTACATAACATGTTGATCATGAAAAAGAATATGAAGAATATGATGAGGTAGTATGGGAAGAAAGAATCTCATCAGTCCTGACAGATTAAGAAGAAGAAGATTATGAAAGAGAACTAATCAGTGCTTTAGAAAAAATGGACAAAGAAAGAAAAAAAAAACAAGTCACTCAAGGAAGAATCGATAAAAGTTAAGGAGTCTCAAAATCCCTACTCTGAAGAAGTCCAATAGATGATTACAAACCTAAAATTCCAAATCGAAGAATCCAAAAGGATTGAAGAAGCATGCAAAAGTCAGTTGGAAGAAAAATAGTTTATGGAAGTTGAAATAGTAGCTTAAAGAAATGAAGCAGAGAAGAGAGAAGATATTTTGACTAGCCATCTCAAGGAAAGATCCAAGGAATTAAATAATCTTGAAGCGGAATTCAGTCAACAAGAAAGAAGACTTGGAGAAAAAATCATCTCTTTGAAGACCCAACTTGAAGAAGCAAAGAGAATGGAAGAATTCATGAAGATCCAGATGATGATGAAAGAAGAATATTGTGAGAAGCTTGAAGAAGAAGTTGTCACATTAAGAATTAAAGTTGTCAAGCTCAACAAGAACATTGAAGAGAGAGAAATCCCCACATCATCAATAAATAAAGTTGAAGGAAAATGTTACAGGTTACTAGAAAGGAAGAATGAAGAGAGGGATAAGAGTTATACGAAAGTTATCAAAAGACCTACTAAGAAGGAAGATTGTGAGCACTCAAAGAAGAACATTCCAGAAATGAAGAAAACATAAGAAGATTATAGAAGAAATAGATATCAAAGAAGACCCTCCAATTTCAGGTATTAAAGAAGCTTCAATCATTGTGAAGGAAACAATAGAAGAGAAGATCATGATCAACCAAGGCATGAATTCAGAGGGACCACATCACAAAGAAGATCATTCACTCCTAGGTATGAAAGTTTCTTTTATGGTCATTGTTTTACTTGTACTAACTTTGGACATGTTGTAGATTGTAGATGTTATAGAAAGATTTGCCTCACCCTATTCAAAGTTGCTCAGAAGGCCCTTTTCCATTTCCCTATGTAGACTTGAAGTTCCTTTTTGCAAATCCCAGAGCTAAAAATAATATTTTTCCACATATACGTGATCTAACTATTATACAACATGTGTATACACAGGTTGCACCATTACAACTCGCGTACATCGGGTTTTGTGCCCAAAATTAAAAAAATAGTGTCAGGTTTCCATGTCACGTCACGAGATCCATGATCCTTGACCTTCCATATACTGGAAACGTTCTGACTCGACCCTTTAGTTCCATTTGAAGGCTATAAACGAGCCATATCCGAGCTATGGAAAAAAAGAGAAGAATTCAACTTTGAGAGCAAATTTACTTTGGAGAAATTATTCACTTCATATTGAGTCTCATCCCTTTGTCCTTTTAAGTCTGAACACATTATTCATCCCCCAAGCTCATCCCTACTTGATTGAGAACCTCATTATCTCTCTTATATGAGCTTGCCTTTGGTGGAGGCCCAACTGGAAGGGACTTAATTTCTCGGTTTTGAACCATGCCGACACAAAAGTTTGTAATTCATTCATATCCGCTGATTACATTTTAATAGAAATACTCTTTTCTCGTCCAATTAATATCTTGAAAATATTGGGATTGTTATTCCATGGGCATATTTGTTATGAATGTTGATGGATTATGCTATTGAATGTGCTAAATTTATATATTATCACCATATGCTTGCGTTTCTTGGTTATTGAGGACAAGTTGTAGGTGTATTGCTCTGAGTCAAGTGCTCAATGGTGGAATTCAATGAATGTCTGGACAAGGTAGGCTCTTTATCTTGTCTTGTTAGCATATTTGCTTATATAGCATACCTGAGATTAGAGTTGATTTCTGCAATCATTTCCGTTTATTGTGGTTTACCCCTAGCCATAGAGAGATTTTCCTCGTAACAGAATTGGCGACCATACTGGGGATAGAGTCTTCGTTTCAGGGTTTGGTGTGTTTTTCTTCTTTGATTGCTTTCATTTATATTGAGTTTCTTGTCGTCTAATTGCTTGACAACCTCTGTTCATTTTGAGTCCGAGTTTCTTAGCCTTATCCTTAGCCTGGTAGTGTTTTGACACATATATGCAGGTTTTTACCCGACAGTCGCGTACATACGCATGCTGTCCTTTTGCAAGAGGCGTATATACATGGTTTTCTCTTGAACAATTGCGTACATCATCCTTTTCTGCTTAGTTGTTGAGTTTGATATTTGTTGGGTAAGTTGTGATGGTTGTCGAGTCTTCTTGGGTCTCTGTTATGACTATTAAGTGCCTGTAGAATGATAGGAAACCTTTCTTTGGTTGAATTTTCAGGTGGTGCCTTTCTCATCATCCTTTTCATTGATTGTCATCCTACTTGGTTTGTCTTTGTTTACATACATTATAATCTTTATAGCAAGCTGTTGTTCAGTCCTTGCATTTTCATTCTTTTATATTGAAAATATAAAAATATTAAGCATTTTGCATTGTTGGCATTTGATCTTTTGGGTCCTTATCATTGATCTTAGTACATGTATATAAATATTGCATCTTATTTGGAATTGCAGAACTAAATTGAAAATTACATTTTGAAAAGCTTATCATTTATTGGGAATTGAAGTTAGGACTTTGCATTTTATTCATATTCATTTATTTTACTTGTTGAGTCATAACATCATTAGTTTCACGACTGCACCTTTTTGAGTAAGCAAGGCCACTAAAAACAACGCTGATAATTTAAAATTGATTACAAACGATTTTATTTTCTAGGGTGCACAAACTAGCTTAGGATTTAGAGCCTTGGAATAGGATTTTGTGAGTAAACTTCTCCAAGGCTATTAAATCAACATATGTGTCTGATTAAGGGAGTGGTGAAATCCATTGTATAATTGGTGATATCAAAAGGCTCCGCTTACACCAGAGTTAAGCATGAGGTCGCGTGAGGTTGGTTGAGGGTATATCCCCCCAAAACCTTCAAAGTGCCAGATATATGTCTGGGGATCTATTCATATATGCGGATCTTGCTAGTACCTTTAACTCTATGAGGGGCGGTGATTTTGAGGTTTTGAGCTTTGTTACCCTGCCCATATGTCAAGCAACTAAGAAACCATGGTATAACCGATGCGTAGGCGAACAATCATAAGTTACTTGTAGGGGTTATTCTGCAAGTACCCTAGGTCAGATAAGGGTCAGACAACACACAACCTTTATGGAGGATTACCTCTCCAGGGGGATATGACCAACTAGTTTTTAAGCCTACGAGGGCCCTTATAATTGATTCTCATACCTCCGATATTTTGTAGGGAGTCTCAGGCTCCTCTTGGGTGAGGCATACCTACTTTAGGGAGGTAGGCCCCTTTCAACCACTTTATCCTGTTTGTGTGCATATTGGCCTTTTTTTATATTTTGGTGTGCTCTTTGATTATTAGTTGACCTTGGGATTTTGTATTGCGTCGTGAGTTTTCATTATCATGGATAGTGGAGTCCCTTTGACTCCCTCATTTAGCACTACCTCCCCCATGAAATTTACTCATTTCATGGGGACAAATCCGTCCATGTTTCATAATGGTATGCATAACCATGATGCTGAACCAATACCTTAGGCCTCTAATAATTTCTCTCATGGTAAGCCAGACATGTCTTTGCACTTGACATCCTATGTCTCGTATCCTTATGTGAATCCTAGTTTTGGGTCTAGGGGCATGATGCCTCCTTATTCTCCCTTTTCGTTTAGTGGGAGTCATATCCCTCAACCAACTTCTATGGTAGGAGGTTGGAATATTCCTTCCTATGGATCCAATCCTAGCTTCAGTTTTTCGGGATCAAGTGCTCAAGTGGGCGGTCAATCTGCCTATTACATCCCGTCCATCTATCCTTCTTCTGCTATGCCGATTTCTATGAATGCTTTAACCATGGTGGACCTCCATCTATCCCTTGGTATTTCATCCAAGGGGAGTTGGTTTTATAATATGGGAAACCCCCTTCATGGGTTCTCTTCATCTGGGGGCAACATATACCCTCACCTCAGTAACCCTTATCATGTCGCTTTCTCTTCGCAAGCGACTTCCTCGATAACGATGCCCTTACAACCCTTTATGAATCAGTTTGGAGGAGGATACTTTCCTACCGGAAAGGGCCATGGGTATACCAGAACCCTTTCTGGCCCACAATTTCTCAAAACCAGTGTTTCCCAGAACCTTGGTCTCAAATGCCGCAACCAACCACTGCCAGTCTAATCACTGCAAGTCATACTGACATTATATCACCAACCTCTACTACTCATGTTGGAGATTGGTTGACAACCTCTGCAAGTCATGTTGAAGACCAACAACCAGCCATTGCAAGTCATGCTGGGGGAACAAATCTAGTCATTGCTAGTCACACTGCACATACATCACCAACCACTGCTAGTCATGTTGGGGATTCATCATCACCAACCTCTGCTAGTCATGTTTGGGATTCATCATCAACCTCTGCTAGTCATGTTGAAGGTTTGTCACCAACCTTTGCTAGTCATGTTGGGCATTCATCACCAACCTCTGCAAGTCATGTTGGAGATTTGTTACTAGCCTCTGCAAGTCATGCTGGGAGCATGTCACCATCCACTGCAAGTCATTCTGGGGGAATTCATATGATTGAGAATCCTAGACGTGGAAGACGTAAGACCAAGTTCCTTTGTAGGATTTGCAAAGGAGATCACCTTACTCATTTGTTCCCTACTACTATTGTTGTACAAGAAGCATGGTCCTTGCCTAGGGGCCCTTTGAGTTCTGAGTCATCTTTGGTTTCCCAACCTTCTTTGGTTGATACGATGGTCATGCTGATGCAATCTTCGGCTGACACCACTCTTATTTTTGGGGGTGATGCATCTCTTGACCTTGTTGTCTCGCATCCTGTTCAACCAATAGTTGTGTCGATGCAATCTTCGGTCGAAACCACTCCTATTTTTGGGGGTGATGCATCTCTTGACCTTGTTGTCTCGCATCCTATTCAACCAATGGTTGAATAAGTGGTCGTGCCGATGCAATCTTCTGCCGATCCCACTCTTATATTGGAGAGTGAAAATCCTAAGGAAGTGACATTGCCGATGCAATCTTCGGTCAATCCCACTCTTCTTTTTGGGACTGAGGCTTCTTTTGAGCATGTCATTAACATTTCTAGTCCTACACCTTCTGAACAAGGGAGAGTTTTACTCTCCCAGAGTACTCTCCCTCCAAGTCTTAGAGAGGTCCCCTTTGACTGGGATGGTATTGTGGGATATCAAATTCCTTCTCCTATGCCCTTTCAAATAAGAGGTGTTCTCCGATATATCATTGAGAAGGTAACCTCCACAGGTATTTTATCCTCCTCTACTTGAAAAGCTCTGGGTTTTCCCAAGCTTGTATCAGTTGTTTGTAGTTACTGACCTTTCATAGAAGTCCTCCACGGGATCCCTGGACTCCCCCATGACACGCGACTTAGAAAACTCCCAACGAGTCTCGTTTAAGCTCTTTTTCAAATCTCTCAAAAAGAGAAAAGATTGCCGAGTGAACTTGTCTCTTTCACACTCGTAAATTGGATTTGAAAGGACATCTATTTGGTGCAAGTTTACCCCCTTTTCAAACCAAGTAGACTAAGATTACAAAAAATGACATTTTTTGGCGTTAAGTTGTAATTGCATCTCATTCTCTTGCTTGCAGTATTGAGCCTATTGTCGGTTCTCGCTTTTGCATTATAAGCCTATCACCTCAACAATTTGCATCATCAGCCAAGTAGAGCCTTGTTTATATCCTTTGCATATTGACACCCTATACCCAAGAGGAAACATTCCCCTGAGTGTCCATCTCTTGCATGCACCTCCCTGCATTGAGCATAGGTATGTTCTACCACTGGAACTAGTTTCTTACTTGTGACACTCGTTTCCTCCTCTATATCATAACATTCATTTGACTATGAAAAAAAAAAAAGACGGGTGGGGAAAGAATATTATCCTACATTGGAAGCAGTCGTGTCGCCTTTGAACAAAACACAAAATTTTTGAGTCCACTTGTCATCAAAATTTCCGGTTTAGCATGAACTTAGGAAGATGAGCTTGTTACATAGAGCTTACTTTCCTGACTGGTTACTCTTCCAGTCCCTATGGAGAGTTTGATTGATTCCTCCTGCATCTCAAAGTTTCATCATTGAGTCTATGCTGCCAGATTCTTCCATATGTCTCATGATCTTGCTCAAAGGATGTCTATCAACTTGTGTCGACCATTCCTTAGAACTCTCGACTTTGCATGTCATCCATACCCTCAATATGTCTCAGAATTACATGAAACTGTAGTCCTATTGTGCACCCTGGTCCTACTTTCATCATTGGTAGGTAACCTTGAACCCAATAGTCGACATTTCATCATTGGTCGTTGACTGGGAGGTTTCCCTTGTGTTCGACGGCAAGAAATCTATTCACACATCGGGATTCGTGCAATGTATTGGATGCCATTAGCCTTATTGGTGGTTTCCTTGAATTTGCCAACAATTTTCCTTATTGGATGCGATTCATAGGGTATTTTTTGTGTACCGCTTGCATTTGGCACACATGAAAGACGCACAGGGTTGTTGGTTCATGAACATGTTCTTCGTTCGATTTCCTCCAAATCATCAAGCTCCTGCTTTGTACCTCGTGCTGAATGATGAGAGATGCCTCAATTCTCTCCTTTCAGCAAGCCTCCTTCCATTGAATTCATCCCATCTATTCTGGAAATGGGACCTAGAGTCCTATGAGTACCTAGAGGCTTGCAGTCATTAGTGGCAAGTTCTCCTGCCATTGATAGTTGGGAATACATTAATTTCTCCTAATAGATGGATTCTTCAAGTGTTCGACCTCGACACCTTTATTCACACTTTTTAGAATGTACTCGGTGCCTTGATAACTACTTTCATTATCGGTAGGTTGTCTCGTGTTTATTAACAATATATCTTAATGACTGGTAATCAAACAAAGTCTCATTGTGTTTGACCTCAACTCCTTTATTCACATGATGTAGACTTGCACCTTTGGCGGATCATGTAAAAGACTTGAAGACATTAGTTCATAGTCACAAATTTACTGAGCTGTTGCTATCTTTCATTGGACCAGTACCTATGTGACTTCAATGATCACGGGGGATCAGATTGTACTCCATTGTATACAGATATCTTCAGATTGATTTTAAGACTGGTTTTACTGGGCCTTGTTCATGACTATGACAACCTTTGGCATGTAGCCACCTTTGTATTTCCTATTCATTGCCATGAACAACTGTTTGATATATTTTCACATGGATCTACAGTGTAATTCAAATTGGCAGCCATTTGCACAAAGTCAGTACAGATTGTAATATTCTCATGAGAAACTAGTTCTTCCAGCCAAGTCTCCAATACTCCACTTCTGGGTATTATAATGTACTCGACCATCAAAAATAATCCTCTGACCTCACACATTAGGGGGCATCTGTTATAGCAAGATTTTTCTCACCTTAAGCTCGTAACAATAGAGCTTATGGAAGAAATGGTCAAGCAATAAATGCATATGTGATTGCATACAATATTGAATGTTACAAATTCCATAACTATGTTCACATAACTCATGATTGTAGAAACATGATGGAAACTTCTAAGAAATAAAACATTGATATTGTATATAAGAGATTTGGAAAAGAAAACAAGAACAAGAAAAGGAAGAACAAATGAATCAAGATCACCTAGAAGTCATACTCTCATGATTTGCAGTAGTACAAGATTAGGACAGATCTACAAGCAAAAAGAAAGATGTCAAATACATGAACGTTTGGAGAAGAAATTAAAAACAAGAAGAACAAGTGAATGAAAACCATGTCCTAGAGATTATACTCACAAGATTTGCAGCAGCGCAAGATCATGATGATAAAGAGGAAGATGTCAAAAGTCAGGAAGATTATGAAGAGGAACATTACTCCGCATTTGGGTGAATTCCCCCACCTTTCTGAGCCATCCAACTCAGAGACTCCCATCAATATAAATATCGAAGAGGGGGATTCTAAACAACAACTCTACAGATCAAAGAACTATCTTTCAAGTAGTTTGAAGTGTTTGCATTTTTTGAAAAGTAAATTTCAGAATGGTTTAATGATAGAAGTGCATAATTTCTTAAGACAGTTTGATTGTTTGAGAAACAACTTTCAGAATAAAATTCCATGCAGGTATCAACTGACAGTTACCAAGAATATCAGTAGCACATTTTTTAGGTAGAGAGTTATATAGTGGATTTCAGGCATGTATTTAGACTTGGACATATTTAATACAAATTGTTGCAGACATGTAGAGTCTGATTTGTAGATTGAATAGATATCTTGAAAATCAAGAATATGTAGTGATCAATCGCATAATATTCAAACAAGTCTTTAGAATGGTAAAGTAACAGATGGGTCAACATTGTATGCAGTTGAGTAGTAGAGTCATGGATATTTTTATGACATATGGATAGAGATGGATTCATGAGAGCTTTGACAGGTCTAAACAGATACATGACAGTGGATGAATGCATATTGGAATCGGTGGAATCATTGGATAAGTTGAATCATTTAGTCATAGGAAGGCAAGCAGTGAAAGGTACAACAAAACATGGAACAGAAATTGTCAGCATAAGCTATATCGTCGGAAGTAAATTGTTGAATGATGTAGTCACTGTTGTCTGAACAATGAACTTGACAAGCCATGAAGACTCAAAGTCAAGTAACTTTGAATTCTTTTTATATATGTCAATGAATTACAAGAGGACACACCAATGGAAAAAGAGCATTGGAAGAGAGGACATAAAGCAAGTACATGAATCCTCACATTGATCTACATGACATATTGCAGAGAATTCAAGGGAGAGAAATTGTCAGAGAAAGAGATCAGGAAATAAACATCAGAAGCATGAAGATAGGGGGAGTGCATGAAGTTAGAGAGAGATTGTTTAGAKGAGACATATAGACAGGTGGAGTTACCCTTTTACCCATGATGTCCAAAGAGGAGAAAGAGAAACATCAGAAGAGAAAGATCAAAAGAATGAAGATAGGGGGAGCAACCCCAAAGGGAGATACCCTTTTCCATTGATTTCAAAAGGGGATTGAAACATGATAAGAGAAACATGAGGAGATAAAGATCAGGAGCATCGATCACAGGTGGAGTATGAGTGTTTCCATCAATGCCAAAGGGGGAGATTGTTGGATAATTGGTTGTCATTTATGTCAACAAATGTGGTTGTCATTGATAAGTCTCCAAAGTGGTTCCCTTATGGCATAGCTCTAAGCATATCTCAAAAGTGTCTTCCTGTGAGGGATATGCTTAGAGCTATGCCATAAGGGAACCAATTATCCAACAATATCCCCTTACAACCAATTAGGGAATGACAATGGTGATAGTGTCAGGTTAATGACAATGGTAGTTATGAGTTGAGCATTGGTAGTGACAATGAGTCTAAACTTATATTTCAGGGTGGTAAGATAGGGGAAGAAAAGGGGGTTGTAGCCTCTTTCTGGTTGGTGCCGTAGAATTCAGGGAGTTGTAGCTTCCTTTATGTTGGTTCCTGTAAATTAGGAGGTCATAGCCTCCTTCTTGTTGGTGCTGGAGAACTCAGGGAGTTGGAGCGTCCTTCAGGTTGGAGCCTCTAAATCAGGGGGTCATAGCCTCCTTCTGGTTGGTTCTAGAGAATTCATGGAGTTGTAGCTTCCTTTAGGTTGGTGCCTGTAAATCAGGGGGTTTGTGCCTCTTTCAAGTTGGTGTTGGAGAATTTGGTAGTTGGTGCTTCCTATGGATGTATTCTTGATATATATAAGAAATCATTATGTGGTTTTCTCCCATTTTCGTTTCCACATAAATTCTGGTGTATTGTGTATTTTATTTGATATTGTTGAATTGTACTACTTATGGTTATATGCTCATGATATATTGAATRCATTCATAAGTTATATACTTCTTATAATTTTGAAGTTTTTATAATATGGTTGAAAGTTGTAAAACGTGTTCATACTAATTCAACCCCCTCTCAATATTCCAACAACATTATTCTCTGACTTAATGAATTTTGAACTTTATTCAAMTTTCCAAACCCATGCTTAAAAAAAACACATAAATTTGCAAAACTTCTACCCATTTGGAACACTTTTGATTTAACTTACCTTGAATATTGACTTGCTTCAACATCTTATGATAAGTAAATAAGACAAACTTCTTTGGTAGCAAGTAATGTCTCCATTTATTCAAAGCTTGTACAATAGAATAAAACTCTTGATCATAAACATAATATTTCTTCTTAGCATCATTTAATTTCTCTCAGAAGAATGTAATTGACCTTCCTTCTTCACTCAAAACTACTCTAATTGTTGAACCACTTGCATCATAGTCCACTTGAAACACTTTATTTAAATCTAGAAGTGCCAAAGCTGGTTGTTCAATTACCTTTTTCTTGAAGTCTTCAAATGACTTCATGGCTGTTGTCATCCACTTCAAAATCCCCTTTTTCATGCATTCAATAAGTGGTGCACAAATATCAATGAAATTTCAGATAAATTTCCTGTAGAAGCTTTCCAAACCATGGAAAATTCTCACCTCAAATGTACACTTAGGTGTTGTCCACACCAAAATAACCTTTACCTTTTCAGAATCCATATTCAAGCCTTCATTGGAAATCACGGATCCCAAGTACACTAATTCTTCCTTTACAAACATACATTTCTTCAAATTTATCAATATTTTTTCTTCCTTCAACCGCTGCAACACCTTTCTCACATGCTCTAGGTGTTCTTCTTTGGTTTTACTGAAAATCAATATTTCATCTAGATACATGACAACAAAATTTCCCCAAAAATGGTTTCAAAACTTCATTCATAACTCTCATGAATGTACTAGGGGCATTGGTTAATCCAAATGACATGATATCCACTCAAACAACCCATCCTTTGATTGAACATTATCTTCCATTCATCATCTTCCCTTATCTGAATATGATGATACCCACTCTCAAATCGATCTTTGAAAAATACTTGGCCCCACTCAAACAATCCATGAGGTCATCCATCCTTGGTAAGGGAAACCTGTACTTAATAGTAATCTTGTTGATAACTTGTGAATCATTACAAATTCTCCATTCACCTCCTTTCTTTGGTGTCAATACTATAGGTACATCATAGGGCCTTAAACTCTCTTAGATCAGTCATTTATCAAGCAAATCTTGTACCTACCTATTCACTTCCTCACTCTCTACTATAGTCATCCGATAAGGAGCTTTATTCGATAGACTTGATCCTGGTATAAAATCAATTTGATGTGATATACTTTTCAAGGGAGGTAAACCAACTCATATATCATCTCCAATAATCTCTTTAAATTCATCCAATAAAGGTTGAATTTACAGTGGCACATAGCTCATCTTTCCACTCTCTGGAACTTGTCTTGGCATTAAGGCCAAACAAAAATGGGTCTTTTTATGTTCTCTAAAAAATTCTTTGCCTAAACACATCTTAATGTGACTTCTGCAACAAACATTTCTATTGTAATTTCCTTTGCTACCACTGCCATTTAACTCAATCTCTACCATTGGCTCCAATCTATACCATTATCCATATTTTAAAAATTCACAAGTATTCTTCCTTCCATCATGGAAAAATTTTCTATCAAACAACCAAGGTCTTCCGAGTAGTACTTGATAGGCATCCATCTCTACTATATCACATAATAACTTCTCACTAAACTTTCCAATTTGAAAACTTAACAAGATTTGTTCAATCACAATCACTTACTATCCTCTTTTCAACCATGATACCTGGTATAGATTTGGATGTGTAATACTTTTTAATTTTAGCTTGTCCATTACCTCTGTGGATACTATATTTTCTATGCTTTTGCCATCTATGACCATACAAAAACACTTATCTTGAATTTTACACTTATTTTTAAAAACTTTTTTTCTCTGCTTAGGTTCTTCTATTGTCTTTGTCTCAGGCTTAAGTAATACTCTTCTAAACATCGAGTTTTCTCCATGCTCTTGCTGAAGTACTTCCACATTGCTGTCAACAATTGTTGTCTCATTTTCCTAGGTAACTTATGTTCTAGATTCATTTTTTCTCCCTATATGATGCTTCTCTGGACATTCTGATGCCTTGTGACCTTCCACGCTACATCTATAACAAATGATCACATACTTACCTCTACCAAATCCTCTGCCTCTTCCAAAACCATTTCCTCCTCTTGCATTCTGGCTGCTAGTCCCTTCATATTCCTTTTCATTGCTTCTAGTAGCATCCGCTCTGCCCTTGCCTCTAGTTCCATTTTCCTGTAACTTCTGCCGCAACCCTCTATCAATATTTTCTTCCACATTCAAAGCAACTTGTTAGGCTTCTTCTACATTACAAAATTAATGTGTACTCGTCTCATCTTGAATATGATATTTCAACCCATTTATGTATCTTGCCACGTTTTGATATTATGCTTCATTTATCCTTGATCTGAGTGACATTTTGAAAAATTCCTCAGTATATTCTTGAACACACGTCTCTTTCTGCCTCAAGTTTTACACCCATTTGCATAAATTATGTTTGTGATTGTTAGGTAGGATTTTCTCCTTGATTTTTCTCACCATCTTCCTCTAGGTTCTAATATTCTCCCATTGGCTGTCTACTCTGTCCTTCTGTAACATATCCCACTAGAGTGCAACATGACCCTTTAACTTAGTCATGGTGAAATAAACCCGATTGGATCCTGCACATTTTCATACTCAAAATATCTTTCGAGCTCTCCTATCTAGTCAATGGGAGTCTTGCTTTCAAACTACAATCGTAGCATGAAAATTACACCCTTGCACTACCACAGTCTTTCAAAAAATATATCAAATGTACTGTTGGGTCTACTTCCTTAGCATTTCACTCTTCTTTAGGCTCATCCTTAAACTCTGAATCTGTTTCAACATCTCCAAGTTTTTTTTTTCTTCTAGTTCTTCTATCCTCCTTTGCAATTCCTCTAATTATATGTTTCTAGAACCTCCTCATGTTTCCACTACTCTTCATGGTGACATCCTTACAAGTTGTGTTTCAACCCTCACTTGGAATAAAATTCATAGGCCTTACTTCTAGGCACTATTTCCCATGACTTAGGAGCTAAATCAACTCTGATACCACTTGATGCAGTCACCCTCAATTTTGTACTAAATCACCTACATGAACAAGTT
The DNA here is from genome assembly GCA_010110895.2 of Picea sitchensis. NCBI lineage: Eukaryota > Viridiplantae > Streptophyta > Pinopsida > Pinales > Pinaceae > Picea > Picea sitchensis. The sequence goes on from SNQJ01S0000355.1 coordinate 301,139, forward strand.
TCTTCCCACATAATGCACAACCAACAACTAACAACATTAACAAAAATTGAACAAATTAAATAATGCTAAGAAAAATTACAATCACAAGAAAAATATGGAAACAAGACACAACACCATTAAATAGGGACTTAGGAAAATTTACTAATAAGACAAAAATTGCTTCCATGGTCTCATTACATTATCAACCAAATCTAGCACAATACTCATTCAGAATCTATGACTAGATATCATGCTCATTGTTCTACACTGTCCCACCAAAAACTGGGATTTCTTCCTCTGCACTGATGTTTCTTCAGATATCCCTTCTTCCATTTCCTTCCCTCTTGAGTCTATTCTTTTATACGTGAACCAAACTGAAAAACTGTCCTTTTCGGTTTCCTTTTCTCCTCCTATTTTCTATGAAACCAAACAATTTTCCTTTCCTCCACTTCTTAACTATTTCTTTCTTTTTCTTCCATACCAATTATAAGTTGGAATTTTGGAAGTTACAACAGTCCAACTTCTCAACCGTCTTCCATCCAATTGAATTTCTCTTTAATTTTTCCACCAAATTGCACAAAATCCGCCCAAGACACGTGGAGCATTCCATGAAATAACCCACACCACTGTAATGGAAGTCACAAACCCTTGGAGTCATAATACTTCGTTGGTGTTGTAGAAAAAGGAGTTACAACATGGTGTCGCAGTAACAAGAATTTTTAGCACAATGTCACAACAATTGGCATTTCAAAATGGTGTTGCATCAATTGAATTGCAACATGGTGTTGCAATAACTGGCATTTCAGAATGGGTGTTGTAGCAACAATGTTACAACATGGGTCTTGTAGCAACATGTTACAACACTGTGTTACAACAATGGTGTTACAACAATAGGTGTTACAACAATGGGAGTTGCAACACTTATCTCACCTTACAATTTATTAACTTGAAATTGAAATGGTTTTTGTTTGGTTGATGCAGATTGCTTGGCCAAAGATGCTCCGGCATCACAGAATCACAATCGTGAACAACCTTTCTATGTTTTCCTCTATCTCCCTTAAGGAGGCTTGCATCTTCTCTTTGTACGATTTGTTCCAAGATTTCAAGATTGATTTGGTACGAGCTATATTTATAGCTATTTGCTGCATAAAAGAGAATCTTGGAGATTTTGACATAAGAGTCCATGTGTCCTTTACGAACTTTTGGAACTCTTCTTCCTACATCCAAGTGTTGTTGAATTTAAAGGGAACATTAGGCTTCTCACTACCCGTGGCCATCTGGAATAGCATGGGAAGGTGATTAGAAAGGCCTCTTGAAGAAACCTAGGAGTTGAGAAGGAAAGGACATGAAAGAAAATATCCAGAAACCAAAAAGCGGTACAACCTTTTGGATATCCCTGCCTCATTGGTACACCATTTTCTCTACGTTGGCACCAACTTCACTAGTTCCAAGTCCACCAACCTATGTTTCTCAAAGAACGATGTAAAAAAGTCATTGAGAGGATCCATCCAAGCATTGACCCCAAAACATCACGTGGTGACATCGTGATATTAAGGTCCCTTCCAAAGAGAGACTAAGGCTCATTAAAAACCTTTGAAGCTGACAGTCTATTCCAATATGAAATGCAATCAATGTAAGGACCATATATGTTCAGTATCAAAAGTCTAATGATCATATTTTTAATTTCCAATTGAATAGAAAGGGCAGAGTTGAGCACTGAAAAGAAGAGAAATTTAAAGGTCGAGCTCCATCCTATAAGAAATCCTCCTGATTGACCATTTGCATCAACCATGCAAAAACACCATTTATTAAGCGATGATTCAAAAAATGATTTGGCTTTAAAACCTTCCACCGTAGTTTCTTAAATTAGAATAAATATCATGGCTATGGATCTGAATGAGCCGTTTGAGGGATAGTTGTTTGCAATCACCCCCTACCCCTCTCACGTTCAAGGAGATGAATTTCATGGGGAAACCCTTTTGAGGGCTTTGCCTACTCCAAGGGCCCTTACAATGGTTGATTTATTTCCTTTTTTAATATCCTACACATCCTTCTGTTGTGCCTTCACCAAATGATAATTTCATCCAATCCGTTTGGGATGGTGAACATCCAACACTAAGCCACCAATATATGAAGAATCATCCTTCACCTTGTCCTTAAGAATTAGTACATATCCCAAGATTGAGGCTGGTTTGGAGGTTTCTATT
>SNQJ01S0000355.1:303636-327626 GCA_010110895.2 Picea sitchensis
GAAGATACCACAAGGTGAAGAGGGGGCTTACTGTGCCTAAAGCAGAGGAAGATGCAGTTTGTAGGAGCAACAATGGTAGGCTTCAGTCCAATTTCAACCTTTGAATTGTGCAAATTCTTGCCACATGCATCAATTTGTGTCACTTCCAAAGATTTTTTGACCAACACTTTTTTCACCCTACTCAGCCTTGGGTGTGCTTTACTACAATGACTTTGGATATGGCTGACTTCATGGCAAGAAAAACAGTCAAAGGGAAGTTTCCAATAATCTATCTTTTGTAGCCACCTTTTTTCCCCATAGACTAATTCAATTTCATGTAATATCCCATCATGAAGGTCGACCTTGACAAGGAACCATTCCCATCTGTGGTTTGTCTTGGACTCCCAAGAAGGTTCCAGATTGAAAAAATGACCGATTTTATCCCCTATAGCCTTTAGAGATGGCTCATTACATAATACTATCAGGATGATTCATAAGATGGTCCATGCCCTCTAAATTGCCACTACAATGCATATAATATCAAAGTATACAACCCACTTCTGAAGGATGAGTGTTGAAGTACCCCAACACCATTTCTTTCCCATAATGAGATCTGCATCTTCTACTATAAAAAATTTGAAGCACAACTAACTGTGAGCCAAAACATGAAAAATCAATGTGTACCCTAATATATGCTTCCAATGAGAGTCCATCCATTCCGATAGCAAGGATGCATGAACAAACTTCCCACAAAATGGTTCAACAAACATTTTACCCATGATGCATGGAATGGATTCCAAAGGGAGGTCCTATCCTGCAACCATTGACACCTTACTCCTCTATACTCGAATACACTTCTTGGATTTCATGGTATCCTCAGGCTCATGTAATACATCCTTACCAAAACTCTCAATTTCCTTAGATTCCAATACACCATTGCTTAGGGAAGAAACTTGCAGGGGGGAGATGGCAAGGAGAGAAGTTAGAGGGGAAGAAGAATGATTGCAATATAAAAGGACAATGGAGGGAGGGATACTAGAACCAACTTAAAGAGCATTTTCACTAACCAAGGGAGAGTTAAATATTTCCCATGTGATATTTGGAGAACGACTCTTCGGGGTAAGCACCTCGACCACCTCTCGACGCCCTATGGAAACCTGAGCCAACCCCTTATCATCCAGTTTTCCAAGCGGATCAATCAAGGGCCCATATTTTTTCTAGGGGAGGGATCTCCTATCCCTCTGACTCACAATAAATTCCAAGTCAGAAAAAAGATGTCATCAATATTTAGGGTATCTACCTATAAATATGAGTGGAAGCACCAGAGAATGACGAATCATGTCACTATAGAAAGAGAAGGGGACATGTCTGTCCTGTTTTCCATTAAGAACACATGAAAACTGTCAAGAAAAAACGTGGGTGGAAACCTCGATGACATGATCACTAGTCACAAATGAAAGAAATTGCAGACCCTCCCCTGAAAAAGAACACATCCCATGGTAACATTGTATTTCCCTGTTATATAGATAAACGTTTTAAAAGAAAAATAAAAAGATAAAGAAGTGTCAATATATAATATAATATTACTTTATTATATTAACATTATGATATAAGGTTAAATGAAGCGTTAGAAATCATAACGATAAATAAATATAATAAACAAGGAGTGAAATATGAGATAATAATAGAATATATATGTTGTTTAATATGGGTAATTAAGGTATAGAATAAATTTATGGAGTGAAGTAGTGGCCACATTAATAATGTACATAATTAAGCAAGGATGACTATTTAAGGTTAAGATAAGACTATTAAGCAGATAAAGTAAAGTATATTGTTAATGAATGAAGTTATAGTGGTAATAATAATAATATATGGCACATGTGATGTTAAAAACATTTTATATATTATAAGGTTTTATTTGTGTATAATTAATTAGTGTTATAAATGTTATATAATTAACTAACATTATAAGGTCACAAAATACATTGATGATGGGAAGATTTGATGCATGATAAATAAGTAACTTAGAGTAATTGGTGAGTACACTATAATGATAGCGTAGCTAGCAAAGAGAGAGAGAGAGAGATAGTAGGATACTTAGAATATACCAATATTAGATGCTTTTGGCCTCTGACCTATAGCCACTTTGACTTAAGTGAGTAATGCTCGTTACAAACAAATATATAGAAACTTACACCTAACCCTATGTTTCATGTGTAAGTTTGAATATAACTTAGAATGCCATAATCATTTCTTATTAGCATTCGATTTTGATGCATAATCAATTATTCAGTATGGTTAGGAAACGAGGAAATTGGGGTTGGGGAGCGTCATCATAAGGACCATAAATGTCGATGCCACCGCCACCATCACCCAAGCTAGATCTCATCTTGCACTCTTTGGATGTTATAAATAAGATTTTAAAAGGAAACTAGACAGTAGATGTGGAAGTGGACCCCCCTCCTTATGTGGTGGGCATCCTGGAAGGGTTAAGGGACTTAAAACGAGGACCTCCACTAAAGGAAATTACTAGAAAGATTTAAAAAATCAAGCTCCTAGAGTTTTCTAGGGGTCATGCAAGTGAATGTGTAGAGGCATGGTTAGAAGGAATGAGAAGGTGTTTTTCATTGAGGGATTATGCTTCTAGATCAAAGGCCAAAATAACAGTTTTTCATCTTAGGGACATTGCCTTGAATTGGTGGGGTAACTAGGAAAGATAGTTTCACTTCACTCCAGACACTGTCTCTTTGGAGTTATGTGAGTTAGTTCAATTAAGTGAACTTTGCTGCATTAAAATCATCAACCGAGGGTTCGTACACCGATGAAGTGCATGCAAAATATATGCATTCCTTAGATTTCGATCTATCACAAAATGACTATTATGCAAAAGGAAATATGTTCACTATTTGGCTACAAAAACTAAGTCGTTGCTTTAGCTACAAAAATATAGTCACTGCTTTAGCTACAGAAAACAAAGTAACTGTTCACTGTTTAGCTACAAAAACATAGTTCTTTTTAGCTACAAAAAGAACATAGTATTTGCTAATGATGTAGAAACAAAATAATAAAGACACAAAGATAATTCTAAACACTTAGGATCATCAATCTATTGGATTGTTAATGACAATATTTCAATCAGCTAAGGCAATGAGAGTTCCTGCTACTGAAATAACAATCAATTGATGTCGACCTTGTTAGTTGCTTTGTGTAAACATAAAATTAATGAAATTGCACAAAGGAAATGGACAAAAAAATAAAATCTCACAACTGAATAAGCAAACAATACCAACAGGAAAGTAAATGAGTAGTGAAATCCTCTTTAGGGGGCCCTCTTGGCTTGGGGAACACTACTTAGAAAGGAACACATATAAGGTTGAACTTATAAACTCAATGCACAAAACTCATAAATTGAACAACAAACAAATCTTACAATGTTACAATAGTCTAATAACAAAATATTTGTGTCCCTATGAAGGTCTAAAAACCCCTATTTATACATTAAAATCAAGATTGCATAGATCCAATTCTCATGGATTTCAAATCGGCCACAACTATAATTATGGGAAAACTCGTTTTAGATAATGAAGCATAGCTCCCAGATCCTTCATGCTTTGAAGAAACCACTCTCAAATAAGCTAATTGGGCTCGTTTTGTACAAAACCTTATCTTGGATTTCCAAGGGTTGCCTTCCTCTACTTAGAAATCATGCCACAAAATCATTTCCTGGAAGATGACATGAGTTGACAGAAATATTTGACCAAGAGATGGAGTTTCATGCCGTCGACCTAGGCATGATCTAACGAACACTTAAACATCTTGAACCTTCTATATGCAAAGTCCATGTGGATGATTCTCATTTGTAAAAGTGGAAGTATACGTTATTAGGGAGTAAACTATGGTGGTTTGGAGCTCTTCAGGCTTGGAAGAGCTAAACTATGGCTACATACTTCATCAACTGTCATTAGTAAACCAACTATAATCCTATTTAATTCATTAAAAATAAAGGAAATTGATGATAATTAACCATTTAATGCTTGGATGTTTGTATTGGTGGATTTATGAGGAAATAAGGTAAAAATGGTAATGGATGGATGGAAGAGTTAAAATGATCATAAAAGAAGTAATTCTAACGGTGAAAAAGGGGTCAAATCAATGACTCAACATTTCCCCCACGCCCGAGGGTTGTAATGTCCTCATGAAAATAAAGTAGGAAACTAATAAGAACTAATCCATTAACACCAGAGATTTTGCATTTCCTCATGCAAGTCAGAGAGACAACTAACATTTTCCAAAATTAGAGCAAAGTGATCCATTAACTATATGAGAGATAGGTCGTAGCATTTATTAAGACATTCAGTCCATAATGTATCCTCCTCTATTTGGCTTTAGTTTTCTTGATCAATGTCTTATTATGAAAAGTGGATAAGTTAGATTTCCTATACCATTTCTTGGCAAACCCGAACAACAATTTGTTTCAAAAATTGGAATGTGTTGTTTCATTTTAAGACTTCATATTTAGCCAAGAAAACAAAAAAAAATTCAACTCAGTTTTTACCTTTTTAATCTTTTCAAATCAAAGGACTCCTATAATATTTTTAGATGTACTCACTTATGACTGAGATAACAAGATATGTTTTTACCTCATTTCCAACAATGCTTGATAGGATGAGTATACTGTGTGTGGTAGTAAAATATTTGAGCATAGTAGGGTGAATAGACTTCCATGGGCAAGACATATGTTCATAAAACTAAGTCTTCATCCTCTTTGGCCTTGCTTTGAAACACCTACGAAATATTTCTGTTGTATCTTTACATTTGCATACTTATATCTAAAAAAATGTTGAGTGGAACATTATATACTTTGTTCTATATCAAGGGTAAAATATGTTGGGAATACTATTTCAAATCAACAGTCAATAATCAACAAAATTATCTTAGTCTAATGATAAATTTGGAGGATGCTTGCTACTGAAAATATGTTGGAACAATGTGTTGATTATTGGATGATTTAAAGGGACGAAATTAGTCTCAGCTGCTGAAGTAGACCTACTTCAATCCTTGCTTGATGACAATAATTCCCTCATAACAACCAATAAAAATAAGTTTTTCTTAATGTTGTCACAAAAGATTGGCTGCAAATAAAGGGACAAAACTGCTATAGGATCCTTTTTAATGATGTTTTTTCATCATTGAAACACTTTGAAACTTCCAATGATATACTGACAACAATACTCCATGCAAGGGAAATTACTTAGGAGCTATCTTCTATGTTTTATTTTCAATTTATAAGTGTGCAGATCTGAAGTATCAGGGGGTTAACTCATTATTGTTATGCCATCATACTCAGATTCATACAAGACTGCTATATTCTCTACCTTTTGTATCTTCAAAGGAGATTTCCTTCTTTAAATCAATAGTATGCCATGTGCTTTAATCCATCCTATCTACCAGCTCATAAAGTAATATGCCAATGATTTCTTTGAACAAGAGCAATGTCATGTTGGAATCTTAGATTCATACTCAATCATGGTGGAAAAAATGGAGAAAGTATAAAGTGAAAGGAAATGTGTTTATGGAGTAAAATGATGACATAAGAGTTAAAGAGTGAAGAATAAACATGTCAACTGGTTGATTTACAAAGTGAAAATATAGGGAATGAAATTATGATAAAGGATAAGTTTAAAGCTTAAGTAGTTGCTTATCATAATTTCCTAAATTTTTAACAAATAAAAAAGTCTTTATCTCAAGTTTTRCCTTTGTATGAAGCTGGATTTGGTACTTGTTTTCTAAAGTAGGATCCATGTAATCAAATGTATGCTCCTAGATGTCTGAAATGCATGGTTGATTCAACGTTGATTCAACTTACGTACCCTGCCAGTGTATTATGGATTGACCATAACTTCGACCTTTCTCCTGTGTTGACTTGGTTGACCCTAGACCTAGGCTGATAGGTGGAAGAGATTCTGGTGCTGATTTGGAACCATCTCCAACTCACGATCTAGTCTTGGGATGTGTGCAACCATATAAACTATGAATCTACTACAAAAAAATAGCTATAATTGTTTACAGAAATTCTGGTAATTTTTATTAGATCAACTTTTAAACATGCCCATGCATCACTTATCATGCATTTTCTGAAATTTTCGCCTACACATTACTCAAATTATCATATTCTCCTCAAAACTCGTGTCTCCGAATTTTTTAATTCATCCTCATCTCCTCGAAATTGACGCGCAAACATTGTCCCTGGAAATAGTATGCTACATGAAATCTGCTTGCTACAACAGTTTTTAGGGGAATTTCGGTATCTAGAGAAAAATATTTGTAATCTAAAAACTATATAAACTAAGTTTCTCTAAAACATATTCATAATGTAAAGTAAGATATGATATTGTGCAACTGTCCTCTGCAATATTTCTCTAAAAGAAACCATTTTTCCAAGGAAGAAATCAAATACTGAAATGCTTGAAATTATGTTGTTCCATTTTACCTCTATGTTGTCATGATGATTTGAAAATGATCAGAAGAAAATGAGTATCTGGTGCTTGGATGTTTGGGAAAAAAACATTGCTAAAGATTATCTGAAGGAGCTGGAACTAAATCTGCATATAGAACCATAGAAGGAAATTGATACCTCAACTATCTCTCTCCCCCACAATGAGGATGATGCATGCCCTCATGTATCCTTCTGAGATTTGTTATTTGATTCATGTTGGAAGAATGAAGAGGCTACTAAGTGAAAGAGTTATATGCCGCGAGAAATTTAATACAGACAATCAACTGCCGAAACTAAAGATCTGGAGTTTTTATTTTAAATTAGAAACTCTGATTTTTTGATCATCAATTTCAAATGAGAAATATTACTCGAACCAAAATAACAACCATGAATAATACTACAGGGAACTAGAAAATCTGCTACAGGGAAAGATACTGCAACAAGAATGACATCCCCTTTTTTTTGCAAGATGTAGAAAAGACTGCAACTGTTGATACCATTAAACCATATAGTCTTCATCAAACCTTGAATATGTGGTACAATTCTTACCATGTGAATGGATGTGCTGATGTCGAGCATGAAAAGAAATCATTGGATTATCTACCATTAATGTTTTTCGTTTAACCAATGCGATATCACTCACTATTGATGTCAATGAGCATCAAGGTACCTTATTGCATCCTATAAGGTACAAATGAATGTGTTGGCATCGAGTAACCTGTAGGATCTGATAGTTAGAAGGCATTAATGGATCCCCACTGCTATCAACGAGGAAACCTGTCATTGAGGCATACAAGTTCCAAGGAATTATCAATATCTCTTGATCTTGATCCCATATAGAGTGTTGAAGTTGATGGGACAAGACCTAAAGGAAGGAAGGCCTTAAGGGATCCCATATCATCCAGTATGAGCATATACAAAAATGAATTGAATATCCATAATACAAGATTGAACCAAAATGAAGAACTTATTGAGAATTTTTCTTGCCAATTGCTTGGTTTTCAAGAAAAACTCATGTCCACTTGCACGAGTACACTAGTTTTTACAACTAGACTTAATTCTATCTTTACTATTTTTATTTATTCTTCTACCCTATCCTACTTTGCTTGAAAAAGAAAATCTCTTTCAAGTATAGGAATACTTCCAATGGAGCCATGTGTGTAACATGATTACAAATAAACTCATATTCAGGTTTGAAAGATATACTCTGATAGATACCAGAATATGAGAAACCAACTGCTTTGATTGATATGATGTCAGGAATTGTTGAGAGTGAAGGAATGTTGTGAATTGATAGGTGTCTGAAACCATAATTCATTGTAGTCATGATGCCCTTGGTTCACTTGTTCATTACCACCACTTTGTATGTCCTCCTTTGTCATGCCATGCAAATCTTCTACTATTTTCTAATTGGTCTCTTGAACACATAAAGGGTTTGATGATAGGCATAGTAGAAATTCCTTGATCTCATGTTCTAATGTCTGCTCCCCATTAGATGTTTTCCATGGATTTTTGATCTCTTCTAGGTCGTCTTCTCAATGTTTCTAATGGAATTTTTGGTCTTCTACTTGCTGAAATGTAGGCGTGTTCTTGAATGCTTCCAGGATTTGCTCCTTCTGAGATGTAGAGATGTCTCCAACAACTAATAGGATTTGGGAGTGTTCTTGGAGTAGCATTATTCTTTACTCAATAGATTCTTGAACATGCTTGGATTCTTCTTGTTAGTTGATAGTCCTCGTCCTGCACATGGATTAGTGTATGGGGGTTCATACAACAACAAAAAAAATTGAAACTTTTCTACCTTCTGAATGAAATCTACAAAAAAATGAAAGACATTGTGTCTTGAATACCTCATGCTACTAAAACCCTACTGTCACTAGGTTATCATTTGACATGAGTTAGTCTTTCCATGCATTCTACTTAACATGATTTTAAATGGTTGAAGAGAGACTCGCTACAACTCTACTTAGAGTGAATGTGCAGGTTCTTACCTCTCGTATTCTCATCTCTCTTCCCATACATTCATTCCTATATGCATTTAAATACTAAAAAGAAAACTAAATTAATTTTTCACTTCCCCAACAATGATGCCAAAAATGTCATTCAGTTCAATTAGGTGAACTCTGATGCATTAAACCATCAACCTGGGGTCCATACACCGACAAAGTGCATGAAAAATATATTCAGTCCTTAGCTTCCAATCTATCCCTAAATGACCATTATGCAAAAGGAAAATTGTTCAATGTTTAGCTACAGAAACAAAGTTGTTTCTTTAGCTACATAAAACAAATTAATTGTTCAATGTTGAGGTCTAGAAAAAGAGTTCTGTTCAACTGTATAAAGAACATAGTATTTGCTAATGAAATATAAACAAAATAATAAAGACACAAAGATAATTCTAAACACTTAGGACCATCAATATAATAAATTATTAATGACATTATTTCAATCATAAAAGGAAATGAGAGTTCTTGTCGCTGAAATAACAATTAATTATCCAATTGATGTCTATTGTGTTAGTTACTTTGTGTAAACAAAAAATGAATAAAATTGCATAAAGGAAATCGATAGAAATGTAAAATCTCACCAGTAAATAAGCAAACAATATCAACAAGAAAGTAAATGAGTAGCACACTCCTCCTTAGGGGGGCCTCTTTTCTCGGGGAACGCTACTTAGAAAACAACGCATATAAGGCTGAACTTATAAACTCAATGCATAAAACTCATGAATTGAACATCAACCAGATCTTGATATATTAATTTTGCATCAACAAAATGCTACAATAGTCTAATAACAAAATCTGTGTGTCCCTATGAAGGTATGATAACCCCTATTTATACATTACAATCAATATTGCATAGATCCAATTCTCACAGATCTCAAAATGGCCACAACTATAATTTTGGGAAAAACTATTTTAGAGAATCAATCATATCTCCGAGATCCTTCATGTTTTAAGGAAACTTCTACTACAACAATTATTTGGGCTCGTTTTGCACAAAACCCATGTTCTGGATTTCCAAGATTTTCCTTCATCTGCTCGAAAATTGCACCACAAAATCACTAATTAGAAACTGACGTGAGTTGACATAAATATTTGACCAAGAGTTGGAGCTCCGTGTTGTCGACCTAGGCATGATCTAATGGACACATAGTCATACTGAACCTTCTATATGAAAATTTGATGTGGCCAATTCTTCTTTGGATAAGTGGAAGCATGAAAATCGATGATGACGATAATAGGAAGTAAATTGTGGTGGTTTGGAGCTCTTCAAGATTGACATAACTGAACTATGGCTACATACTTCATCAACTGTCATTACTAAACCAACCACAATCCTCTTTAATTCATTAAAAATAAAGGAAATTAGTGATAATTAAACATTTAATGCTTGGATGTTTGTATTGGTGCATTCATGATGAAATGAGGTAAAAATGGTAATGGATGGACGCACGAAAGAGGTAAAATGATAAGAAAAGAAGTAATTCCAACAATGAAAAAGGTGTCAAAACAATGATGCAACAAGTTATTTGAGGAATACTGAGAGGGGGGTGAATCAGTATCAAGTACAATTTAAAAACCTTTTTCAACTTATACTTAAACCATTCAATTATATCCAATGAGCAATGAACAATAGTATAAGAGTTACACCAATACACCACAATACACCATGCACAATGGCTATGGGGATTTTGATACCACAATACATACATACGAGGAATATGATAATCATCAATGGTTTTATTTCAGGAATTAATGACTTCCAAATGTAGCTACGACTTCCAAATGTAAAGGAGGATAAACCTCTTAAGGTAATGTAATCCTCAATATCAAGGATATTTGAACTCTCCATCCTTAACCATTCCTTCCACCCATGAATATATAAGAGATAATAAAAACTTTCAATTCGTTAAATTACATTCGGAGGACCCAACTTACAGAATGCCACATGCTCAATATTTAACATCTCTGATTCTAAAACTCGTACACAAGAAACTATATTCTGTAATATTTCCAATGGAATTAGTCCCACTACATTTGGAGTCTGTATGAAAAGTTATGACTTTTACTGGAATTACCCTGTTTATTATTTAGTTTAGGGACTAGTCCATTATATTCCTGAGGTGTATCTCCATAATTATAGCAGATCAAGAGATGATATGAAATTTTTACCAGAGTTACCTTGATATATCTTCTCAAATACCATAGCGATTTCACCATCTGAATCGTTCTAGAAAAAAGTTAAAGCAAAAATGGTAAGATGACTGACTCTGAAATTCGACTTGTGTATCAAATGAATTGTATAATGATATTTATTTATACCATTTAATATTTCCTTTTTAACATTAGGGGCCATTCTTTCTTGTTTTGTAATTATTTTTTCTTTATTTTTCGGGGCCTACATGTACTTCCTTTCAATTCCTTTGTCATCTTCAAAATTCCATTTCTCCTCAACCATGAGGATCTACGTGACGTGCGACCTATTTCTGGAAACAACATGATGTATCACTTATCCATTCACAGCCCAGGGTGTTGTACAACATGATGTATACTATCCATTCATGGGTGTTGTATATGCATGTGCATTTTCCTTCATGTCCAAATACCTTTATCAATCTTGCGGTCCAAAACCCATGACTAGGGTTGACATCAATGACAACAATCAATCTTCCAACACTATGGCTACATACTTCATCAACTGTCATTACTAAACCAACCACAATCCTCTTTAATTCATTAAAAATAAAGGAAATTAGTGATAATTAAACATTTAATGCTTGGATGTTTGTATTGGTGCATTCATGATGAAATGAGGTAAAAATGGTAATGGATGGATGCACGAAAGAGGTAAAATGATAAGAAAAGAAGTAATTCCAACAATGAAAAAGGTGTCAAAACAATGATGCAACAAGTTATTTGAGGAAAAGTTTAGGAGAAATTATTTTCCTACATACTATGAGGAACAAAAGGTAGGAGCCTTTCGTGCTCTAGTTCAAGGAAGCCAAACAGTGCAGGATTATGAGATAAGGTGTAACACCCTATTTTCTCCCAAGACTGTAATTATGCACAAACTTCACATGTTAACAATATGAGGCATTTAATTGTGTTTCTATTTAATATAAGCACCAAACTATAGACTGAGAGGGAACAACCTTGATAAGTACCAGCCATGATACACCAGAGGAAATTGATGAGGTATAGGACTGATGGAATGTTTGAGTGAAATGGAGATGGGATGAACCAGTGAAGAAAATAGGAAGCTCGCACAAAAAGATAATATATGCTTAAAAACATGATGAATTCACCTACCAACACACCATACTGATGGAGGATACCACATGATCATTAAAGAGAAGGTCATAGAGGTGGTTGAGTAGTAATGACTATGGTGGTTGGCCCATACAGAGAAATAATGTCCAATTGAATAACTAACGGGGAATGTACCAAAAACTGCCCCTTTAGATTGTAAAGGGAAAAACGTAGGTTGTATTTGCAGGATGCTGCAAAGATCCCAAGGGGATGGAAAATAAGATCGGGGAAGGAAAAACACAACATGCGCAGGATGAGAGTATATGGAAAAACACAGGCACACAGAGGAAAGTAGGGAAAAAGGGGAAGAGATACCCTACAAAACATAGACAACACCCAGAGACAGTAGGAGGGTAATAGAAGAACAAGAAGAGAAAAAGGCTCAAAGACAAGCAACATAGTACAGAAGCACGGGTGTGTTGATTAAGAATAAAAATAATACATTTTTGGAAGAAAATAAGAAGCTTGTCTAAGCTGTTGATGATCACCCTGAACATAAATGACCCAGATTCCTGGACTGGAGCAATAGTGGGTTGCAGCTTGGTGCTTACTAGACAAAAACCAACATTGGTAAGGGGAGATTGTCGAGGGACTGATAAGTAGTGAAGGGAATCCATTTTGTAGAGTAAATCTAGTTGAGAAAGTTACACTTGATAAGACTGCAGAGACACAAAGATCAGTGGGGGGTGGAAACTTTTGTTGTGTCAGAGGAAGAAGGAGAGTAACCTTATGGGATCATCACTGACTTGGAACCCTATCGAGTCAATTTCATTGGTGGTATCATGGCTTGTCACAGGGGTGGCGTGTTGTAGGAAGTGACTCTACAACAAAGCCTAAGGTTGGGAGGAAAGGCATCCTCTCTCAGTCAATTGGATTGGATCATTTCCTTATCAGATAAGTGTTCATATGTATTGAAACTGAATCTGAATGATTTATGTGAATGCTCAGAAATAGATAAATTGTATGATAGCACATATGGATGTCTAAATCTAAAAGACTATTTGTATACTTAATCTATGATTTTGAATGCTGTAAGATGAGCTATGTTGTGATGTATAATATTTTCTGGTTAAATCGTAAAAATGAATAGATACAAAATGCTACCTGCTCGAATACTCTATATATTCCCGGTGTGGAGAGCTTGCAAATCATGCGAGGCTTTAACCTCAAGTTCGACAGTTTGTAAAGGCCACATACTCGTCTTGAGTTCTCAAAAGTTAGAAATTGAAGTCTCGTAGAAATCGAAAAATGGCTAAGTCCTTAGAGAAAATAGTTATGATTCTGTAAATCTTGTGTTGGTCAACAAAGAACCATAGTTGTTGATTTGAAGAGATCATGACTATTGATTGGTGGGATTTTCAGATTCACCACGTCGGAGAGACCCCTCGAACATCGTGGGAAAGACTCTGAATGAGAGACTTCGAAACCAACCTTTCGGAGTGAAGCCCTCTGAAGGAAATCTCATGTGCTTAGAGAATAACTCTGAAGGAAGGACCCTGAAGCCATGCCTGTGTGCTCCGTAGATATAGAAGCGGGAGGGATGAATCCCCATTTGTTGATCATTACGAGTACCACTAGTAAGTAGAAAGGGTGAGAGATAATGGGGAGCATCAATGCGAAGACGTGTGTCAGCAGATGATTAGGTGACTGGATTGATTGTGTGTCAAGCTGGCCCAACATTGACTATTTTCGGAGTAATCCTTCGATATCGTAGGAGTGCGAGTCTGATAGGTGGAAGATATCGATCGTAGGTCAGGTCATGGAGAGATGGCTCGATAGCCATCGATTTTTTGTGAGTCTCATATACGCCAAAGAATGCAGTCATAATGACATGGCTGATGTGGCACGCTAGCGTGGCAGTTGGAGTGAATTTAGGGTGACAGGTGTCACTCACCCATCAATGAATGAGTCGAGTGTGGTCAACCAGGTTGGAGAATCTTAGGCCCCGAATATATGTCAACCATCTTTCGGGAGATCATGACTTGCATCCACATCCATCCATCAAGAAGAGGGGTATATTCCTCGATACCTTGATTTTAGAGTAGTGAAACTGCTCAAGTCATTCTAGCTTTGAATGGATGGCATTGAAAGAGAATATCCTTCAACACTGTATCCTTCGGAGGTGAGTGACGAGGGTACTGGAAAAGAGTCCGAGTGATATCAACAATAGTCCTACGTAGATCAAAACCTCATTGTGGAAGAATTTACAGGAGCCACATAGGTACAACACTGTCATCATGTCAGATGGGAAGTGTGACTAGGTGTCACGTGGATACCACATGTCAGTGGTATAGAGGTTGAAAACCAAAGAACTTCAGAAGGCCATAAATTTTGATCTAGAGATCAGTTTTGAGCGAAATTTCCACCATTGGAAGCCTCTCAACGAGTAGAATACGGTGGAGTTGTGAAAGAGGGGATTGAGATAGTTGAGAAAAGTGAAAATTACCCCATCCCTTAAAAGGACACTTAGGGGCTGGGTGTGTCGCAAAGTGGAATCATAGCATAGTTCAAACTCTAGGCTTGAATGGGTCACTGAGACCGCTTAAGATTGCTTAAAGAGGATTTATGTTTTCTGGAATGCATGACTCAAAATGCTGACATGAAACGATAATGGTGATTGTTGTTTCAACATGTAGGACGAATTGTAAAATACACACAAAATTGAATGGTACAACACAATATGGATGACCTATCGCACTTCAGAGATGAAGAATCTGACGATCGGAGGGATAGGGAAACCTCTCTAGATTTGATGGCCACTATGAGGATTCTGAAGGAATATAATGATAGGATTATGAGAGCCAATGCCAAACATACAACGTTGAACACAGTTCTACTACAAAGTTTGTCCAAAATTCAAAAAACATCTGCAACAAGGTCCTGGCAATGCAAAATTGCAACAATCAGAGAGGCTGAAAAACCCTTTGGATGCCCAAAAGAATGGACTCGCTCATAGCGATGTGGGAAAGAGTTCTTCCAAGAGAAAGTGCCAAGACACTAAGAGAGGTGGATTGAGTGGAGGCATTTCCATGGAGTCCTCTAGTTGGAAGACTAATTCAACGGTATAGTCTAATAGTGGCATAGAATCCAATATTTCTCAGAGGAGAAAGAGGAAGAAATATCGGAGTTTTTTGACTTAAGAATTCAAGAAGGCTAAGACACCTACCTTTGATGGTGAAGTAAATAAAGGAGAGGAAGTCGAAGCATGGCTATTTATCTTGAAAAAGTACTTCCGAGTACATAACTATTCATACAATACGAAGGCAAGGATTCCACTTGGTGGGAAGACCTCAAGGAAATCAAAAGGATAAAGGAAAGAAACTTAACCTGGAAACAATTTGAGAATCACTTTTGCAAATATTACCTATCCGAAAAGTATTATGATGACAAAATAAAGGAATTCTATGAGATTAAGATGGGGCAACTTACCTTGGAGGCGCATGCAAAACGATTCATGGAACTATTGAGGTATGTTCCCTACATTAAGGAAGAGAAGGAAAGAATCCAACATTTTCTCAGTGGGTTACCACAGTCATACCAAGATCGAATTGAGTTTGACAAACCCAAGACGCTGGAAGACATCATTCATAAGGCTAAATGTTGTTACAACGAGTCTAAGCACAAGCATGAGTCCCCTAAGGATTGGAAACGAAAGGACAAGAGTGGATTCCAGAAGAACAGATTCAAGTCTTTTCCGTGCAAGAATTATGGGAAGGATGCACAATTTGGTCATCCAAGCAGGAGTTTTCATCAACAAAATTTTCCATCCCAAAGTAGGAATAAACCAACAAAGCAAGCAAATGAAAGAGAAAAGGATCCCAAGAAAGGACCTTTGCAATGCTGGGGATGTGGAGAGCCACATCTATTGAGGGATTTTACCCACAAAAAACATGATAGTAGAAGAGTATATAATGTACTGGGGGAATATACAATCATCGAGGTAGCCAGGAGTGTATCGAGAATCTACGCAGTGGTATAAAATTGACAAGAAGACGACCAAGCCTTTGTGGTGGAATTGGAAGGTATCATTACTGAAAAACCAATCTCTATTTTAATTGACCTAGGATCTAATATTAGTTATGTTTCACTTCAAGTGGTTGAGGCATGTTCATTAAAGATAAAGAAGCACACCAAAGCATGGTTAGTTCAGTTAGCCACTTGAAAAAAGAGGAAAGTGGCAGAGGTTGTTGAATCTTGTCCAATTCTGATGGAGGGATTTCGAGCCCAAGCGGATATGAATGTTCTACCCCTTGGATCTTATGATGTGTTATTTGGAATGGGTTTGTTAGCCTCCCATAAGGCCAAATTGAAATTTTGTGAGAAAAATATAGAATGTGAATATGAGGAAGGAAATACGAGAATTTTTCAAGGCATTCAAAAGCCAATATTTGTGAGACAAATATCAACATTACAACTCAAGAAGCTTAGAAGAAAGGGGTGTCCTCTGTATGCTATACAAATACTAAATTTAGTAGAAAGTGGTCAACTGAAGGTTGAATATCATCCAATGTTATGGGAGTTCAAGGACATGTTTCCTGAGGAGGTGCCTATATTACCTCCGAAAAGGGACCTTGACTTTTCAATCGATCTCATGCCCGTAGAAGTGTCAACATCAAGAGTGTGCTACAGGATGAGTACGCCCAAGTTGGCGGAACTGAAGATGCAATTGAAATAAATGACGGACAAAGGTTACATTAGGTCGAGTGTGTCCCCATGGGGAGCACCAACCCTGTTTGTAAAAAAGAGGGATGGTACCTTAAGATTATGCATTGATTATCAAAAACTAAGCAAGATGACCATAAAAAACAAGTACCCTTTGCCTATAATAGATGATCTATTTGATCATCTCATAGGAGCTACAATTTTCTCAAAAATATATTTGAGACCGGGATGTCATCAAGTCAGGATTAAAGAAAAAGACATCCACAAGAAATCCTTTAGGACAAGGTATGGGCACTACGAGTTTGTTGTGGTGCCATTTGGACTTACAAATGCACCAACTACATTCATGTGTTTTATGAATAGCGTACTCAACAAGTATTTAGACAAGTTTTTCTTAGTGTTTGTAGACGTGAATTTGGTGTATTCCAAGAATCGAGAGGAGCATGAAGAACATCTGAGGATGGTGTAATAGATGTTAAGAGAGAATAAGATATATGACAAATTTAGTAAGTTTGATTTCTTAAAAAAGGAAATCTAGTATCTAGTCCATGTGATCTCAGCCGAAGGAGTCATAGTAGACCCTGCAAAGATCAAAGCAATCATGGATTGGCCTACCCCTAGAAACATGACAGAAGTGAGATCCTTCATTGGATTAGTTGGATATTACCACTTAGAAGCATCAAGTGTAGGATAGGACAATATTCAACAAAGGATTAAGACCCTCTAGTTGGAAGATGAGTTCTTCAATCTAGTGAAGGAAAAGTTGCAGAAAGAACCTAGGGAAAATAGGTACAAAGGATATCATCTAAGGGATGATAATCTGTTGATGTACAATAAGAGGCTATACGTTCCTAATTCAACATATTTGAGGTAATTGATTATGGATGATTTCCACAAGAGGCCATACGTCGATCATCCTGGTTACCAGAAAATGGGGGCAATAGTTAGGCAACTGTATGATTGACTTAGGATGAAGCAATATATTATTCATTATATTTCGAAGTGTTTACAGTGCCAACAGGTGAAAGTCAAACATCGACACCCTGTGAGACTATTTAAACCCATACAGATACCATAATGGAAATGGGAAGTGATTTCCATGGATTTTATCGTGGGTTTACCAAAGGCAGACAAACAACATGATGGAATCATTGTTGTAGTGGATAAGTTGAGCAAGGAAAATCATTTTATTCCCATTAATTCTAATTTGAAATCCATAGACGTTGCCAATGTTTTCATGAAAGAGGTATTCAAGTTGCATGGTTTTCTTAAAACCATAATTTCGGATAGAGATGCTAAGTTCACCTCAAATTTCTAGTGAAGCTTATTTGCAGGTTTAGAGACACATTTGGCTTTTACATTGGCCTACCATCCTCAACCCGATGGTCAGACCGAAAGGGTGAATAGAGTGTTAGAGGATATGCTATGAATGCATGTTATATGTAGACCCAAGCAGTGGGAAGAATATCTACCTTTGGTAGAATTTGCGTACAACAATGGTTATCAAGAATCATTGAAGATGAGCCCGCTCGAGGCTTTGTATGGAAAGAATTACAAAGTTTCGATTAGTTGGGACAATATAGTGGACAAAGTTACACTTGAACCCGAATTACTGAAGGAAATGGAGCAAGCCATGGTTCAAATAAGGAAGAATCTGAAAATTTCCTAGGATAGATAGATGATCTATGTTGATAGCAAGATAACCCCCAGAGAGTTTAAAATAGGAGACCATGTGTATCTCCGGGTGAAACCTAATAGGAGTTCCCCAGAAATGGGGATGTATGATAAGTAGAGAGAATATGACCAATAACATACCGACTTCATTTACCACCTACTATTAGAGCACATAATGTATTCCATGTGTCTTTGTTAAAGAAATATGTACATGATTCTAATCACATTATTGATTGGACTGTAATACATGTGGAACCAAAGGGATAATTCCATCCGGAGCCCCAATTCATCTTGGATAGGAAAGAAACAATGCTCCGGAACCGAGCCATCGCACACGTCAAGGTGCAATTGAATCACTTTGGAGTTGATGAAGCTACATGGGAGCTGGAATATGCCATGCGATTAACATACCAATTTTTGTTTACTATATAAATGTAAATGCATGGTGTTTTAAACACTGAGGACATTGTTAATTTAAGGGGGAGGGGAATGTAACACCCTATTTTCTCCCAAGACTGTAATTATGCACAAACTTCATATGTTAACAATATGAGACATGTAGTTGTGTTTTGATTTAATACAAACACTAAACTGATGACTAAGAGGGAACAACCTTGATAAGTACTAGCCATGATACACCAGAATAAATTGATGAGGTAGAGAACTAATCAGATGGTTGAGTTAAATGGAGATGATATGCATCAATGAAGAAAATATGAAGCTTTCACAACAAGCTAATATATGCTTACAATCATGATGACTTCAAATACCAACACACTAGATTGATGGAGGAGACCACGTGATCATTAAAGGTAAATCCATAGAGGTGGTTGAGTAGTAATTACCATGACGGTTGGACCATATAGAGAAATAATGGCCAATTGAATAACCGACGCGGAATGTACCAAAAACCACCCCTTTAGATTATAAAGGGAGGATTGCAGGTTATGTTTGTAGGACGCTGCAAATATCTCGAGGGGATGGAAAAGAAGATTGGGAAGGAAAAACACAACATGCACGGGATGAGAGGATATGGAGAAAAACAAACACACATAGGAGAGTAGGGAAAAAGATAAAGAGAGACCCTGCAAAACATAGATGACACCCAGAGACTGGAGGGTAATAAAAGACCAAGAAGAGAAAAAAGGCTCAAAGATAAGAAACATAACACAAAAGCGTGGATGTGTTGATTAATAAATAAAAGAATAGATTTATGGAAGAAAATATGAAGCTTGTCTAAGTTGTTGATGATCACCCTGAATAAGATGATCCAGATTCTTGAAATGGAGAAATAATGGGTTGCAACTTGGTGCTTACTAGATAGAAACTAGAACTGGTAAGGGGAGGTCATCAAGGGATTAATAAGTAGTGAAGGGAATCCCTTGTGTAGAGGAAATCGAGTTGAGAAACCACCTGATAAACCTACAGAGACCCAAAGCTCAGTGGCAGGTGACAACTTCTGCTGTGTCAGAGGAAGAAGGAGAGTAACCTTCTAGGATCACCGCAGACTTGGAACCCTGTCAAGTCAATTTCCTTGGTGGTATCATGGCTTGGCATGGGGGTGGCGTGTTCTAGGAAGTGACTCTATAACAAATCCTAAGGTTGGGAGGAAATCCATCCTCTCTCAGTTAATTGGATTGGATCATTTCCTTATCAGATAAGTGTTCATTTGTACTGAAACTAATTGTAAATGATTTATGTGAATGCTCAGAAATAGAAAAATTGTATGATAACACATATGAATGTCTAAGTCTAAAAGACTATTTGTATACTTAACCTATGATTTTGAATGTTGTAAGATGAACTATGTTGTGATGTATGCTATTGCCTGGTTAAATCATAAAAATGAATAGATACAAACTAATACCTGCTCGAATACTCTATATATTACTGGTGTGGAGAGAAAATCATGCGAGGCTTTAACCTCAAGTTTAACATTTTGTAAAGGCCATAGAATCATCTTGAGTTCTTGAAAGACATAAATCAAAGTCTTGCAGAAATTGAAAAATGGCTAAGTCCTTAGAGYGGACAGTAATGATTCTATAAATCCTGTGTTGGCCAGCAAAGAACCACATTCGTTGATCTGAAGAGATAGTGACCATTGATCGATGGGATGTTTAGAGTCATAGCGTTGGAGAGACCCCTCGAAAATCGTGGGAAAGACTTTGAACGAGAGACTCCAAAACGAACCTTTCAGAGTGAATCCTTCGAAAGGAAATCTCATGTGCTAAGAGAGTAAATCTGAAGGAAGGACCCTGAAGCCGTTCCCGTTTGTTCCATAGATTTGGAAGCAGGAGGGATGAAGCCCCAACCATTGATCATTATGGGTCCCACTATTAATTCAGAAGGGTGAGAGCTGATGGGGAGCGTCAGTGCGAAGACACATGTCAAAAAMTGATTAAGTGACTAGATTGATTATGAGTTGAGTTGGACCAACATTGACTGTTTTCGAAGTAATCCTCTGATGGCTTAGGAGTGTGAGCCTGATAGGGGGAAGATATTGACCATATGTTGGGGCATGGAGAGATGGCTCGATAGCCATCGATTTTCCATGAGTCTCGTCTACGCCAAATAATATAGTCATAACGACATGGATGATGTGGCACAACAACATGACAACCAAAGTGAATTTAGGGCGACGGGTGTCACTCACCCATCGGTGGATTAGTCGAGTGTGGTCAATCAATATGGAGAATCTTAGGCCTTGAATTGATCTCAACTATATGTCAGAAGATCACGACTTGCATCTACGCCCATCCATCAAGGAGATGGGTATATTCCTCGATACCTTGATTTCAGAGCAATGAAACTACTCAAGTTGTTCTAGCTCCGAATAGATGGAATCGAAAGGGAATATACTTTGATACCGTATCTGCCAGAGGTGAGTGATGAGGGTACTAGTAGAGAGTCTGAGTGATAGCAACGATAGTCCCGTGTGGATTGGAACCTCCACATGGTAGAATTTACAAGTGCCACATAGGTGCAACACTGTCATTATGTCAGATGACAAGTGTGACAAGCTGTCACATGGACGCCACGTGTCAATGGTATAGAGGTCGAAAAACAAAGAACTTCGAAAGGCCATAAATTTTGATCTAGAGCTTAGTTTTGAGAAAAATTTCCACCATTGGAAAGCTCTCGATGAGAAGAAGACGACAGAGTTGTGAAAGAGGGATTGAGATAGTTGAGAAAAGTGAAAATTCCAATACTCCACCCCTTAAAAGAACACTTAGGGGTTGGGTATGTCACATAAGGTTCATGGAGCTAGTCAATTATGTCTCATACATGGACACTTATTAGCATCAAACATATCATTTTGTGTACGGGTTAAATCTTAAGATAAGGGCTATGGTGCAGATGTGGAAACCATCATTAGATGCTGAAGAATTTGAAAGTGATAGTTACACAAAAGAACATATGGATTTAAAAGAAGGCATGAGATATGCTATTCCACAACAACCATGATTCATGGGTAAGGTCCCTTAGAACTTCTCTAGGTGAGGAAGTTCTAGGCCACCTCCTTATGGAAATAGAGGATCTCCTTATGTGGTTGCAATATGTTTTTCAATGGTAGCTAGTGCAACATCCTAGACATTGTTAACGACATATGCAAGCCCGAGAAATTTATGAGGAGTTGTTAGGAGGGTCAAGGGTTCCAAGGGAGGGAACTCATTTAAGAGATCTCCACAAAGTAATGTGCAGATTCCATCTTGCATTACTTGTTGGGGGTGAGGGGGACCTCATTACTAGTGTGACTGCCTAGAGTCACAATCCAACATTATGCATACAAAAGGGAAGGCCCTAATGGGAAGGGAAATAAATAACCACTAGATATATGCAACAATTAATAACCACTAGGCATAACATCAATCCACTATGGTGGAGTCGTCAAGTACACTAAATTGTTGATTAAGGTTGGTTGTCATTGATGTCAACCCTTGAAGAAAGCCTCGTAGCACAAAGGTTGGGTAATGGACCCAAGATTGTTTGATGTAAAGATGAATCATTATTGTCTTTTCATGGTTGATAATAAGTAGAAATGGATGAACTCCAAAGTGGTCCCCTTATGGTGAAATCCCTCATGAGAAGATGCTTTGCGGATTGAGTTATCCTAGAAGTATGGTTAGAGAACCCATGATTATTTGTGGAATAATGAGATGAAAACCAATGAATGTTTCAGTGAAACTATCCTATATGGATAGTGCTTGTCATGTCATTTCCAGTGGTATGTGGAATGCCACATAAATCCTCACGGTTAGATAGTTATGGCCATGAGAAGTTGGAGAACCCAGGTTTGGGTAATGGACCCAAGTTTGTTTGATGGATACCATTATGAGTTTTGATATATTTTTAGGTAATACTATTCTATATGGATAGTACATGTCATTCAATTTCTGGTGGTATGTGGAACGTCACATAACTCCCCACGTTTGGAGAGTTATGGCCTTATGAAGTTGGAGGACCCTCATATGTCATCTAGAAGCCCCAAAAGGTCAAAGTAGTCAAAGTGGTTTAAGAGTTTTTAAAGGTAAATAATAAAGTGAAGTGATGTGTGCACTATAATTCAAAGTGAATACAAAATCAATTATTTAAATAATAAATTTAATGGAGAAATTAGAAGTGGGTTAACCCTAAAATAAGGAAAGTGGGCAAAGTGACTTAGAAAATGTTTTTAAGGAAGCTACTTGGAGAGTATAAATAAGAGGCAAGGCTCTCTCATTTAAATCAAACTTGAGCATATTGAATACCTATAGGTGTTTGAGGTAACCAAAGGATATCTAAGCTGAATTTCTGAGGGAAGGTGAAGAAAAGAAGACCGGAATTCAAGGAATGATAAATTCTTTTGATGATGCTTTCTAAGGTATGTTATTTACATGTCATCTCGCCATTTTCGCAATAATGTTTTTTCTAGAATGATTCAGACCGTGAAATTTCTATTCCAATGAGTAAACATATCCAAGTATTTGTGGTAGAAAATTCTTCTTGTGTATCATTGTATTTTTGGAGTTACACTCCGTGGAAAATAGGGTTTGTGGCTAGTTCTGAAACTAGTAAAAAACAAGTGTTTTTGGTAAAAATGTCATAAATTCTTCATAACAGATCCAAATTCAGTAAGAAAAAATGTGTTGGTTAGAGTACCGTATTTAGTATTCCGTGTAATAGTTTTAGACCGATTCAACAAATATTCCATGCGGGGCACGCTCTACAAGGTCTCTCTCTAGAATAAGCCAGAATTTATCAAGGTATGCCATTTTTGCTATAACTAATTTTCTGAGAGGTTCCAAGTAGTGAAACCTGGAGGAATTTCATTAAACACACTGAAAAACATTGATTATCAGTTTCATATATTTATTCATTACAGGTACAAAGTTATGATTATTTCAAGTCAGGGTTGTTGACTAATCCAAAACTAGTCATGTGAGACTAAAGCAATGTTTGATGTAAATGCTAGTCTCTTGTTGTTTAAAGTCAAGGAAGGTTTGTAGGTATGTGATAATATACGCTAGGTCTATTACATAGTTATAAATCATATTTGGATGATGAAATTGATGAGGGTTTTGGTTGAGGTACAAGTTGGTTACATGGTTGAGACAAATAGTTGATGAGTTGGCACATACATGAGGTGTACAGTTGATGATGTTGGTACATATTGATGAGTCATAGTTGATGAGTAGTTGACACATGATTGGTACATAGTTGGAACATGGTTGGTTTCACTTGTTTATGGTACAGGTTGATTACAAATTGTTTGGTACAGGTTGGTGCATGGTTGATGCACTTGTTTATGGTACAAGTTGATTACAGGTTGAGGTACAGGTTGATGCATGGTTCAGGTTTATTGGTATAGGTTTATAGCAGTATAT
>SNQJ01S0000355.1:330386-352009 GCA_010110895.2 Picea sitchensis
TAGGTTGTAGCCTGAGAAACTAGGGGGTTGGAGCCTCCTTCCAGTTGCAGCTGGAAAACAAAGGAAGTTGGTGCTTCCAATGAATGTAATTCTTCAAGACATATAAGAAAAAGAATTCCATGGTTTTGTTCCAATTTGGGTTTCCATGTAAAACACTGGTGTACTGTGTATGTGTGTGATTGTTCATTTCTTATTGCTCATTATTGGATAATAATTCTACATTGATATAACACTTGGATTATTTGGAGAAAAAAGATTATAATTACGCTATTACTGATTCACCCCCCCTCTCAGTAATCCAACATAAATTATGTCAAAGTTTTAATATTATTTGATTATGATGGAAAATACAGTTTCATTTCACCATATGCATTAAAAAAATTTGGGTTGGTATCCTATGAGTACGATGACTTTAAACAGGTCGAGATGGATTCTGGGTAAAAACAAGTGATAGGACCTAGTGTTGAGAAATATTTTGTAGACCTAGGGGTGTGTACTACTAGGTTAAAAGTGTATGTCACTACCCTAGGGATGTATGGTCTAATCATTGGTATGGACTGGATAGAACCTCATCGAGTTTTGTAGATTGTTTTGCGAAGAGGGTGATTTGTGTAGATGATGAAGAAATTCCAATTCAGATCCATGGTATCAAGAGGAAGGTGTCTCTATGTTTTATCTCGACCATGAAAGTTAAACATTGCATGAGGAAAGGGTGTCAATTTTACTTAGTGGAGATAGTAAATGATGGGAAGGGACCCTCTCTATATCAATACCCAATTTTGTCAGAATACAAGGATGTTTTTTCAAAGGAGTTGTTGGGGTTACCTCATAAGAGGGAGATTGATTTCATGATCAAGATAAAACCTGGTGCAAAGATAATTTCCAAGACACCGTATAAGATGATGGCTCCAGGACTTTGTGAGTTACAATTATGATTGAAGGAATTGTTGGACTTGGGGCTTATAAGGCCTAGTCACATACCACCTTCGAGTGCACTGATAATTTTTGTCAAGAAGAAGGATGGTTCCTTACAACCATGCATAGATTACATGGACTTGAACCAAGCCATAGTGAAGAATAGGTACCCAATACCTAATATAGATGATCTCTTTGATTAGTTTAAAGGAGCAATAGTTTTCTCAAAAATTGTTCTGCGATCAGGGTATCACTAGTTAAAGATTAAGGAGGGAGACATTCCTAAAACCACCTTCCGAACTCAGTTTAGACACTATGAGATCATAGTGGTGCATTTTGGGTTGACCAATGCACCAACTATATTTATGAGCCTCATGAATGGTGTATTCTGAAATTACTTAGATCACTTTGTGTAGGTCTTTGTAGATGATATTTTCATCTATTTTGGAAATGAAAGAGAACAAGAGGAGAACCTGTGGGTAGTGCTGTCATGTTTGAGAGAGAACAAGTTGTATGAAAAGTTATTAAAATTCTCTTTTTTCCAGAAAGAGATTCACTATCTTGGTCATATTATTTCAAGAGAAGGAATTTCAGTGGACCTAGAAAAGGTGATGGCCATAATGGATTGGCCAGTGCCGAAAAATTCTCATGAGGTGTGAAGCTTCATAGGGCCATCTAGTTATCATTGAAGGTTTGTGGAAGGGTTCACAAAGTTTGTGAAACCCATCACAATATTGCAACACAAGGGAATCAAGTGTGTGTGGACAAATGAACGTGACACTACATTCATCTAGCTTAAGATATTACTAACCAGTGTGCCAATCCTATGAGTTCCTGATATGGATAAAGATTTCACAGTCTGGGTATATGTCTCAAAGAAAGGATTGGGCATTGTGTTATCTTTCTTTCTCAAAGAAAGGATTGGGCATTGGGTAGATTTCACAAGCGATCTTTCTTTCTCAAAAGTATTATGGGGTTTTGTTGTGCTCCCAAGTTCTAGGGGGAAAATGTGTACATGCTATGAAAATATGCCTTGCATAGTTTTCAATGCCCTACAACCACCCCCTAACACCAATAAGATAAGATTCCACAACTACATGCCTTGGACAATGTAGTCTCCTTAATTGTAATTGAAATTGCTCACGATAGTTGCTTGTC
The DNA here is from genome assembly GCA_010110895.2 of Picea sitchensis. Lineage (NCBI taxonomy): Eukaryota > Viridiplantae > Streptophyta > Pinopsida > Pinales > Pinaceae > Picea > Picea sitchensis. The sequence goes on from SNQJ01S0000355.1 coordinate 332,460, forward strand.
TTGCTTTATAATAGAACTTGCAACATTTGAATGTGTAACATAATCATGACAACTTCCATATTACTTAGGCCCAACAATTAGCTCAATTAGTTGAACCATTTGTTTAATGCATGTTACCAACGGGGAGGCCATAGGTCATAGGTTAAAATATGGTTGAGTCCCTTAGAGTCACTAGCTATTATTGTGGCTGGCTATTAGGTTACCCTCCATCCAGATATTCCAGGGAAGAAGGGGGTACCCCATGAGGTTTTCTATAAAAAATAAAAAAACTAGTATAGTCACAAATTCTAATACCATACATTGTATTAATTTTGATTGTATATGCATAAAGCACATTTAATATATGTTATTATTTGCATATTACTTTCTTTTATTTGCAAAGGCACACTCCAATTTTTTGTTTCATTTCTTTCTATTGTTACAAGTGATTCTAAAAATTCCTACGTTGATTTGAGAAGTGTCAGGACACATGTTACCACCCTTACTTATTTTGTTAACATTTCTCAACCATTTGCTAAACCTCTTTCCTTATGTGCCTCCCATCCTCTAATATGGTCACCAAAGAACAAAAAGTGGAAAAGTTGGGAAATTACACTTTACATTCCCACATTGAATGAATTTTCATTGGGAGAGTAAGAGACACAAGAAACTGATCTTGTACTTCTTAGGTTTCATTTATTCCATCTACAAAACTTCTATTATGAACTTGGATATTACCTATTTGATGTGTTTACAATCTTGTTGCACTTTCATTACACATCAATCGAGATACACTAAGGGATAGTAAAACATTTCTGAACTTTGCAGTGTCAAGACCTTGTTGCCCACTTGGCAATGAAAATTGAATTAAGTAGCATCACCTCAATATCAACACACTGAAATTAACTTGTTGGGAGATATTTTATGCATAAAATAGTTTTCTATATGGATTTCCATTCCCATTTTTGTTTGGTAATTTACCAAAAGGGGTGTTATACCTCCATTTCATTGGAAATGAATATGGATGTGAATATTACATATTGTTCCATGATAAAGACCTAACACATGGTCATTATGAGTGGATTTTGTTGTATAAATCACACAACACTAGAAAACCTTTTTTTCATACAACACTTCCATGTGATTGTGTACTGCAACCTTCAACTATTCAACTAGACATGTTATCCATAGAAAAAAGCACTTTCCAAACAACAACTAGTTAGGATGTTACTCTTGTTCTTGGTTGCCATGACTCATTGTTCGAATTTGTTTCCCAATTAACATGACATTTTGACATGTTGTCCTTGAGAAAATGTATGTCACATACATTTTGTAATGCATACCTTTCACGTGACATTAAAGAGACTAGATGCTTGGAGAAATACATTCATGATATCATTGCTAAACATAAATAATTTATTTTAAATTGATAGGGATATGCTATCAAAATTTTGACCCTATACAAAGAAGGCAACATAGAAGAAGGTCAATTTGCAATTCAATGATTGTGTGAATTGTTTCATATTTTTGAATGTTGAAACACAAATGTTCACTATGAGAATATATTCAACTGATATCTCTTTGTATACTACAAGGAAAACACTTTCTAGTGAAGGTTTTTAGTGTTACAAGATTGGGAAAAATGATCAAGAAACCTCTATTATTAGTAGGGGTGTGTTTAATGGATTTTTTCTATAACCAAAACTTATTAGCGATAGGAGGGTCTAGCGGAGATTTTTTTTGTCAATGCACTTATATTGATAATGCACACTGGTGCACCAATTATATATAATATGCATTGACACACTCCATATTGATACACATTGGGGCTTCCATATATCTATACTAAGCACTAGTGTGAATGACATATTTTTGAAGCCTCAATGCCAAATTTATATATTGAAAGCACCAAGGCACTTCTATGAACAATATGCACCGATGCGTCATAGTTTCATATGAAATAGGACTTTAAAAATATATCACTCATTGATGTGCATGATATATATTATGAATCCTTGGTGATTAGTTTATATAATGAAATCATTGATGTGTATTACATATGTACAAGCATGGATACATATATTATCTTGTGCACCATAAGTTCTTGTAACGATAACAATAACAACAATGGTAGAAGTAATGGTATCATTGAAGTAAGTGGTGCTTTTGTTGTTTTTAGGAGCACCACAACTTTTATTACATTTATTTTCAATGGTGTTTAATACTCATTTAAATGCAATGGTGCGTAAGTAGGAATGAATCAGAGTGTTGAGTTCAAATGAATACAATGCAACGATATGTTTCAATGATGAGTTTTTCCACATTGCGGGTATGCAAATGTAGCTTCTTGTATTTTTTTTTTGAAATTTCAATTAATAATTAGAAACTCAAATAATTTTTTATAACAATATTGATTTTATGTTTTGATTATTGTGTTTACATATAATCATTTCATTAATGTGTTGTATCATTTAAAAAAATATACCAACTAATTACATCTCTATCCATTGTAATAATGTCAATCATCCATACATTTAATTAGCAACGTAACATTTTACAACACTGGAAAATGCAATACAATAAAAAATTCATTTGATTATATACAAATAAAAAACCTTTCATTATACAAAATATGACAACATAAAGGTCCATGATATTCAAAATGTTAATAAATAATTGATACAACTATTGATAACATGTTATCGTCTAATTGGGACAATATGTTTGTATTGAACAACATGGTTGATTTTCACATACAAAAATTCCAAAATATACAACTTGTACCATTCAATTTCAATGATCATCATTCATTGCTTGAACTATTATTGTTGCTCAAGCTGCTTGCATGCTCATTTATTCATCACTTGCATGGGATATTATACTTGGGTTATTTAAAATATTTTGTTGATTAGATTGATTTCAATATCGCGCCTCTTCATATTCCATCTAAAAACATATAAATAAAGTGTAATTAGTATATATACATTTATAGTATAATATACATGATTACGTAAACTAAAAAGTATACCACAACAATGAGTGCTTCATAAATAATACACATTTTTTTGAAACCATGGGTCACGTTGTCTCTCAAGATATCTTCTATCACCTCCACTCCATACTTTATTTCCTGCAAGTTTTATATGCCATGGCAAAGCATAGATATAATTAAGGGTTTATTTTTGTTCCATTAATGATAAAAATAAGGGATGTAAAACAACATAGCTACTTACAAATTATTCAATTAACCCTTGATATTCCAATGTATACGCACAACCAATACTTAATCTAATGTCAATCAAATGCTCATATGACTTTTCTTTGTATGTTAAAACCATTTATAAAACATCCATGGATGATTGTAAATCAATTAAAATATATACATCACAAGAAATATGAAATATTAACTAACAAAAAAAATTTAAGTACTCACAAACTTTGTAATCAACCCTTTTTACCTTATCATCTCATCTTATGTGCTAAATGGGTTTCATTTTGTTTAATTTTATACAACAAAAAAACAATTCAAAAATAATATTTGGTAGATAATTAAACTCTCTATACATAGAAAAAATCAATGAATGCATACATTTGATGCATGTTTTTGTTGGGACGTTTCCTCCTGCGATGTAATTCTGCTCATTTCTTTGACCACTCCTAGTACACTTTGTTTGACATCCCTACTGACATGTTTCCGATACCACGTTAGTCGTCCGCTGGAATTTTATCAATCTTTTTGAAAAACTAAAAAAAAAATAAACAAATTGATTGATATTTACATGAAAATAAATATAGAAAAATATTAATTTGGTATTTTTGTTGGACCAACGAATGCATATTACAAGAAAAAAAATGTTTAGCGATAATACTTTTAAATGATTTTTTTTTGTTATTGTGTGTGTTTTTTGTTGAAAGTTTCACAGGTCTCATTTGTTGGGTTGTTATATTCTTTGCGGTGAAATTCGAGTCGAGGTAGATCGACTGACGGTCGAAGGTCGAGGTGGATCGAAAGCAAGTCGAAGGTCGAGGAGTCGACTGGGAAAAGTTGAAGTCAAAGATATCGACTACAAGGTCAACTGACAAGAGGTCGAAGTGCGAACGTGAGATGACCGACTAGAGACCGAATGGAGACCGACTGGTAACCCGACTTGGAATTCGACTGTAAAAGAATCCTTGGTTTTGCAGGATTTGTAGCCAATGATATGCACGGATCTGTAACTATTTTTGGGGGCCAATATTTAAGGTTTTTCCTGTTGTAAATCCTATAAAGAGGAGTGTTGTAAGGCCTTAAAGGTTAATGTTGAATGTTGAATGCAAGAATCAGGTAATACACTTATGTAGGTTAATGCATGTGTAGGGATAGGTAGTTGGTCATGCATATGTAAGTCGATTTGGCTACAAGTTTGTTCTTTCATGTGCAAGAGGGTATGGTGTCGATAGTGTCTTAGGTGTGGACCAAGGTTAGGCATGTAACCTTTTATTCTTATTGAATAAGACAACAAAAGAGCAGAACACTCAAAGGAATGTTGGTTTCTCCCAGTTAAGGGTTCCAGGGTAAAATATCAGTATACTTTGTGATTGCTTGTGTCATTTGCATTCTTGATTAAATTCTTCTTCTCTTCTGATAGGATTAGTGTGGAATTGCCCTGCATTTCCTGACATGTGGTATTAGAGCTTAGCTTTTCCCCGACGAGTGAGTGTTCAGAGTGATGCTATGCTTTGGTGAGTATTTCATATCTTGATTTTCCAATCTTGAATATGAGGACTAAACCCTAGGTACAGTAAGAGTCAAAAGTCATAAATTATGTTAAATATTGTGGTAAATAATGGTGAGTAGTTCCAGAATAGAGATAGAAAGATTCAATGGCTAGACTTTTGAGATTTGGAAGCTTAAAATGGAAGATCTTCTTATGGATTGAGAACAATGGACAATGGTGTGTCTAGGTACCCAGTCGACAGGCATGTCAATGGAATAATGAGAGAAACTCGAAAGAAGAGCAAGAAGTAAGATTCGACTTTGTCTTGTAGATTCAATGTTGCTGAATGTCTCGAGTGAAGATTTGGGTAAGAAAATGTGGGACAAGATGGGAAGCTTATACCATTCAAAATATCTGGTAAATAAGTTGTTTCTCAGAAATAAATTGTATCTTTTGAGGATGAGTGATGACAGTTCGATGACTGAGCATTTAAATGTGTTTAACAACATGTTAAGCCAATTATCATCTATGGATATAAATATCACTAATGATGAGAAGTGTATTAGCCTATTATGTTCTTTTCCAGACTCATGGGATAACTTAGTCATGGCTATTGGGAGTAATACAACCACATTAGCGCTAGAGGACTTGGTTACTTCTCTGTTGTTGGAAGAAATGAGAAGGAAGAACATTGAAGGATCAACCAAAGATGCTCCAGTAGTGATAGGTCGACCGATAGACATAGATACAAGTAAATTATCTTGTAGAAAGTTCAATTCAAAGGGTAGATATAAATCCCTAGTTCAATCAACGTGAAGATGCTAGAAATGCGGTAAAGCTGGGCATTATAAAAAGGACTGTACATCAAAGGAAACAAAATTCAGTGTTGGATCTGACGAGAAGCAATCGACTGAGAGAAATACGACCTCGGATAAGGGAGGTGATGTGTATCTGGCGTTGACTAGTACATAGTCAGATTAAGATGTTTGGTTGATTGACTCAGAAGAATCCTATCATATGACACCACATAAGTAATGGTTCTGTGTTCTTCATGGGGGACGACTAGACAACCAGAATTGTCGGACGGGGAAGAGTCCGACTGACACTGTAGGATGGGAGGAAAATAACCCTTCCAAGTGTGTTACACATTTTGGGTTTGGAAAGGAACCTGATATCTGTAAGCAATATGAGTGATGGTCAGATGTGCGATGGTCTTAATGAGAGGAGTTCAGATTGGTACCCTGTACAAGATGTTAGAGAATGTCGACTCGACTAGATGCTCGACTGGATGAAAAAACATCGTTTCTCCTAAAATCAACTCGACTGCGATTCGACCTGACTCGATATTAACTCAACTCGACTCGAGCCAATTAAATTCAAACTGGCTCGACAAGACATGATGAACTCGACCCAACCAGGTTATGGCACGAGAGGATGAGACACATTGGAGAAAAAGGACTTCGAGCTATGCAAAGAAAAGGTATGGTCAAAGGTTTTCCTGAATGTGGTTTAGAAGTCAAATTTTGTGAACATTTCATATATGGAAAACAAAGTTGGGTGAGGTTCCCATCTGGAGTGACAAGGGAAAATGGTATTCTAGAACTGGTGCATAGTGATGTGTTTGGCCCAGTTACAGTGCCTTCAATTGGTGGATCCCTGTATTATGTCTCCTTCATAGATGATTTTTCCAGGAAGATATGGATATATTTCCTGAGGAAGAAATCAAAGGTTTTTGAGAGATTTAAGGAGTTTAAATATCTTGTGGAAAACCAGACAGAGAAGAGGATTAAAGTGTTGAGGACTGACAATGGTGGTGAATTATGTGGAAAGGAATTTGATCAGTTCTATAAGTAGTGTGGCATATCACGTCAAAATACCACATGATATACACCAAAACAAAATGGAGTTGTTAAGAGAATGAACATAATGTTGATGGATAAGGCAAGGAGCATGCTCAGTGGTGCTGGGCTCGCACAAGAATTATGGGCAGAGGCAATCAAGACTGCAAGGTATCTGGTAAATATGTATCCTTCGTCGACACTAGTCAACATGACTCCAAATGAGGTATGGTTTGGTAAGAATCCTTCAATGGCACATCTCAAAGTATTTGGTTGTGATGCATTTGTGCATGTTCCCAAGGAAAAGAGGAGCAACATGGACAAGAAGGCAGTCAAATGTATCTTCATCGGATACAAAGAAGGGATGAAAGGATACAAGATTTGGGATCCTGCATCAAGGAGAACAATGCATAATCGAGATGTGGTATTCAGAGAATTCAAAGGTAAATATGATCCCAAGGAAGTTGTTCAGACTGAGAATAATCCTGATATGGTGCGGCTTGAGCTGAGGAATGAAGAAGATGATTCAGATGAGTTGACTGAATCTGAGGAAGAGGTGGAGCAATTGGCTCTACTGCTAAGGGGATTAGAAAGAGTAAAGAAACCAGTTGAGAGGTATAGTCCACGTGACTTCCATTCCACGTTCATGCTAACTACCATCGACAATGAGCCCAAGTTATTTGGTGAGGCAGTCGATTTGACAGAGGGTAAACTCTGGAAGGATGCCATGGTCAAAGAGATGGAATCAATGTACACGAATGAGACATTGTATTTGGTCAAGTTACCTAGTGGAAGAAATCTCGTCGGTAGCAAGTGGGTGTTCAAGAAGAAGATGAATACTACAAGTCAAGTCGATAATTTCAAAGCTCGAATGGTAGCACAAGGTTATTCCCAAGTTGAGGGAGTTAACTTCAGTGAGATTTTTTCCCCTGTTGCAAAATTAACTTCCATTAGAATACTAATGTCTCTAGTTGCAACATTCGATATGGAGATAGAACAAATGGATGTGAAAACAACATTCCTACATGGGGACTTGGAAGAAGAAATCTACATGAAACAACCTGAAGGATTTGTAGTAAAGGTCAAGAAAGAGTTGGTGTGAAAACTCAAAATATCCCTTTATGGTCTAAAGTAATCGCCAAGGATGTGGTACCAGAAGTTTGACACATACATCCTTAGTTTGGGATTTGTGAGAAGCAAAGTTGATCACTACATATATTCCAAGGAAGAAGGTGGGTGTTTTATATATGTAGCTTTGTATGTCGATACCATGCTATTGATTGGAAACAACATGGACACGATAAATAAGGGGAAGAAGAATCTATCCTCCAAGTTTGACATGAAGGATATTGGAGCATATAACTTCATTATGGGAATGAATATTAAGAGAGATTGAGAAACTAGAAATATCTGGTTGAATCAGACGAAGTATATTGAAACAATTATGAAACGATTCAACATGCAGGATTGCAAACTAGTGAAGGTGCCAATTCCAGTGGGAGCAAGGCTTATTGCTGAACAATGTCCAAATACACAGGAAGAGATAGAGGACATGGAACATGTTCCCTATGCAAGTGACGTTGGTAGTCTAATGTATGCGAAGGTATGCACTCAACCAAACATTTCCCATGCAGTGGGAGTGTTGAGAAGGTACATGTCGACACATGGAAAGGAGCATTGGACAATTGTCAAGAGAGTATTCAGGTATTTGTGTGGCACAAAGGAATATACTATATGCTACCAAGGAAAAACTGGAGGTGACAGTGGTAAATTAGATGTACATGGATTTGTCGACACCGATTGGGTTGGAGATCTGGATCGACAGAGGTCGACCAACGTATATGTATTCAAGATGTTCGGTGGATAAATAAGCTGGATGAGCAAGAGACAAACAGTTGTAGCCTTGTCAACTACAAAAGTTGAATACATGGTGGCCACTTATGGAAGTAAGGAAGTGGTATGGCTTCAAAGGTTGCATTCAAGAATCAGGTTTGAGCAGAGAGTTATGAAGGTGAATTATGACAATCAAAGAACAATATTTCTGGCAAAGAACCCTGCTTATCATTCAAATACTAAGCACATTGATGTACAATACCATTGCGTGAGATATATGGTGGAGAGTAACAAGGTGCTACTGGAGATAGTATACACATTAGAAAACATAACAGACTCGTTGACCAAGTCTATGAGTGCTGTGAATTTCTCTTGGTGCAGAGTGGCAATGGGCATTGTTTCCCCGAACGAAAGTTGAAGAATCTCCTATTTTAGGAAAGAAGACAACAAGTGGGAGAATGTTGGGTTGTTATATTCTTTGCAGTGAAAGTCGAGTCGAGGTAGATCGACTGACGGTCGAAGTTCGAGGTGGATCGACATAAATTCGAAGGTCGAGGAGTCAACCAGGAAAAGTCGAAGTTGAAGATATCGACAACAAAGTCAACCAATAATAGGTCGAAGTGCAGGTGTGAGATGACTGACTAGAGACTGAATGGAGTCTGACTGGTAGCCGACTGGTAACCTGACTTGGAAGTCGACTATAAAAGAACCCCAGGTTTTGCAGGATTTGTAGCCAATGATATGCATGGATCTGTAACCATTTTTGGGTGCCAATCTTTAGGGTTTTTCCTGCTGTAAAGCCTATAAAGAGGCATGATGTAAGGATGTAAAGGCTAATGCTGAATGTAAGAATCATGTAATACACTTATGCAGGTTAATGTGTGTGTAGGTATAGGTTGTTGGTCATGCATATGTAAGCCGATTTGGCTATAGGGTTGTTCTTTCCTGTGCAAGAGGGTATGATGTCGATTGTGTATTAGGTGTGGACCAAGGTTAGTCATGTAACCTTTTATTCTTATTGAATAAGAAAAAAAGAGAGCAGAACGCTCAAAGGAATGTTGGTTTTTCCCGGTTAAGGGTTCTAGGGTAAAATATCAGTGTATTGTGTGATTGCTTGTGTCATTTGTGTTCTTGATTAAATTCTTCTTCTCTTCTACTAGGACTAGTGGGGAATTTCCCTGAATTTCCTAACATCATTGACCATTTCTATGGAAACATGATGCATGCCGAATCCATTAACCTAAAAAAACTCCTAGAATGGATGGTCAACTTTGTTTTAACATCCAACACTTGAGTATTATAAATCCAAGCCCATACAACCAAAGTTTAACCCTTTACCAAAAATGACGCACACAGGGTCAACTGTAAACCCCTTAAGGATTTCTTAAACCCTCTTCTACTAAACCAGGTCAAATTCTCAACGTTTAATACTATTGTAACCCCCATTTACTTTCGATCCAGTTGAAGGTCTATCAACCAGATACCAGGACCATCGTATCACTAGGCCACTGACCAATGGGAACCTTTAATTGTGTGCCTTCAAATAATCGCTCTGGTCTAGTTAACCGTCCATCGACCACCAGTCTTCTTCCTTCAAGAACACATTGTTCAACGTGAGTTTGGTCTGGTTACTCATCCACCAAAAACCGGGGATAATAAGCCACTAGAAATCTTAATCATTGGTCCTTTCATGGATTTAGGGGTAGTTCAGTTTCCCCGTTTTCAATTGTTGATCTCTCTCAATAATCAATGATCAAAAAACATGATTCAACCACGTCAACAGATCCATGCTTCCACCATGTGACCCAATTACCATTGTCTATCTTATAGTTGATCAATGTGCACAATTTCATCTCGTGTTTTTCGTATTTCCTTCATCCTTTAGAAGTTCACAGGAGCTTCGACTCACTTTTCCTTGATCTTGTTCCTCTCCCAACGAGAGTGGATTTCTCTTATCTAACCTTTTAGTCACACTTCCCTCTATCCACCACCGAAAATGTGTGACATGGTTTGCACATAACCCTCATTAGCTCATTTGTTGGTTATTCAATCATTCATATTACATAATACTACATAGAGACATACACATAGTGTTGAAGGCATAAACACACAGTATTTTATTAAACCAAAATACCTTAGAAACTATGTACAAACTCAAAAATAACTCCCTTCCTTCACTATCTCAATTTCACATTCTGGGCGCTTCTCTGGCCTTGACCACCTATTCAAATCCATGCCCAAAGGCTTACACAAATATTGGAAGGTAAAAAACTCTAAATCTAACAAATCCCTACATTTTTTTTTGTCTTGAATCACTTTATCTTCTCGATTACATACATATGTGGATCAATTTATCGAATCTTCCATACTTAGGAAAATCCACACTACCTAATTAATTTCTAGAATAAGCAATTTACATGATAATTAGGGAAAACAAATCCCTTTCTTCATAACAACCCTATCCTTATAGAATCATTAAAATACAAAGTTAGGGAAATATAATAATTTCATTAAGGGAACCTACTCCATTTGGTAAATTTAAATACCTCCCTTAGGTCTTCTCAACAAGTTTGATTTTGAGGAAATATTCTCCTACATCAAACTCCCACGGTACAAAAAAGTTCATGAACTTCTATGCACGAGTCTTCTATTTGTTGAAGTCTTCTTGGATCTCATACTTTGTTATGTTTCTCTCCACTTGCCTTGCTGCCACAAGTACCTTCAACTAACTTTACTTTGATGTTGAACTTCATCAAATGTTTCCAAAATTCTTCTTCAATGCTCAACTTTGTCTTTTGTTGTTGCATGTTATTGTTGTTGCTCATTTTTTGTCATACTTTTGCATACCTTATGTTTTCATCAACTCCCTGAGGATTCTCTATGTTTTTCAAAACATATTTATGCTCATGCACTTTAGGCTCCCATTCACTGAACAACATTTCAACAATGTCTTGATGTGGAAAAATGATAGAAATTCTTCCTCCTCCTTCATTCTCTTATTTGTAAATATGTAAGGCACTTAGTTGCCTTCTCCATTCCTCTTTATTCTCTATGAAATCTTTCCTACTTCCAACTCTAGAGATTATGCTTCTCTATGTCCTTACACATGAAACATATTTATGATAGAAATTGTTTTTCCCATTAATCTGTAGAATCTCTTTCATGACCATAAAATTGACTTTCTAACACCGTGAGAATAACTTCTATCATCCTCTGTTGAAATCCCTTGTTGTTTATGGAAGATGTGTGGTTTGTTACCCCATTTGTGAATTCATATTTTGAAACTCTTTGTTCCTTTTCAACCTACTGGTTACACTTATCATCACTTTCTTTATTGTTTGTACATATAACCTCCTCTTCATCTTTCTGATGTGCATACTTCTTGTCATTCTCAACAAACTTATCTCTAGATTCTTGGCTATCTCCTTGTTTTCCATTCTTCATGGTCTCTTATGGACCTGATGTAATATATTAGACATAGTTCTCCTGATCAATATCTCCTTTACCATCCCCATCTATGCAACCTTTATTCTCTTTAAGATTATTTTCTCTCAACATTTCGTTATTGTCTCTTAAGACAATTTTCTTCTCATCTCCTGTCAACGTATGCTCATACTCATTAAACAAAATCTTAAGAGATAAATCCATTACCTTCTCCTCTACTTATGCTTGTCCCATTTCACCATATTTTGGTAATTTGTTGATGTCTTCTTTTGAGGCTGTCATAAGGCCATCTTTTTGTCTATCTTCCATTCCAGCTCTTGGAATCTTGAATCCTTCTTTCAATATGTCTTCCATTTCCTCATTTGGACTCTACAACTCCTTCTTTTATTCTACTTGGTTATCTTTATGGACCAATTTTGTCTGGTCCATTGTTATAACAGGTTCCTCCATTTTTCTTGCATCTTTTGAATGTGTATAGTCCCCATCTTGAATAGTTTTATGAGTCAATGTTGTCTCTTCTTATTTTATGATAGATTCTAAAGGTTTTCCATCTTCAACTTCTTCAAAACCTGAAAACACATGCTCAAATAAACAGTTAGTTTGAAAAACTAGAGACTCCTCTGTCCCATTTGATGCTTCAAGCATATCTTCCTTGTGTTGAACTGCACTTTCCAATTTTTTTACAAGATCCTCATCTTGTTTCTCATATTCCTCATCATCCTCTCCAAGAATTGTTCCCTGTTATGGTTCACAAAAGTGAACTACTTATCTTGCTTCGAAGGACTTTCTGCTCTCAACTTCTTTGATTTTCTTCTCTGTCTTTATCCAAGCACTCAACTTGTGCCTCAAATTTTGTCTCATATTTCTTGCAAACAATTTCACTGTAGGCCATTTGACCTTATTCCTCAAATTCAACCATATCTCCAGTCTTCCTCAACTTCTCCCTGTAGAAAATTCATCATTACATTGAGTTGTTCCTTCATCTCATCTATCTCTCTATCAAAATTTTCATCACTCATCTTTCTGTGGATTATTTCCTCTAAACCCTTCATCTAACTATATCTAGTCATCTTCATCTCTTTGAGCTTCACAATGCTCAATAGTGATATGCAAATAGCCTCTGCAGTAACACGTATTTTTCACCCTACTACAAAATACCTCACAAAGGTCTTCTCTCCCAGACCCGACCTTTTGGTATCATCGGTTCTCTCCTATGGAACCTTCTAAGCTTTCTCTACTCTTATAGGCTTTTTCACTTCTACTCACATTCTCTTTTCCAACTTCACTAGTTGTAAGGTTTTTCTACCACTTTTCTTCTTCTCTCGCTGCTACCTGCCAAAACACATATATTTCTTTAGCAGAGTTAATTGCTAAATATAAGGCTCAATTACCTGCAAGATTTTCCCCAAGATCTTGTCCTCTAAACACTTTTTCATCCACACATATTCTTTATGATCTATGAATTGGGCATGTTCTATTCTTTTTCCTCTCTTCAACATGCAAGATCTTCGCGCTTTGATACCACTTGATGCAGGCCAAATCCATTAATCTGCAAAAACTCCTAGAATGGATGGTCGGATTTGTTTTAGAATCCAACACCTGAGTATTATAAATCCAAGCCCATAGAACCAAGGCTTAACCCTTTACCAAAAATGATGCACATGGGGTCAACTTTAAACTCCTCAAGACTTTCGTAAACCCTCTTCTACAAAACTGGGTCGAATTCTCAATGTTTCATACTGTTGTAACTCCCATTTACTTCCAGTCTGGTTGAAGGTTTGTTAACCGGACACTGGGTCACTGGGCCACCGAGAAAATTTAACTGTGTGTATTCAAATAACCACTCCAGTCTGGTTAACTAACCATTGAGTATCGATATTCTTCCTTCAAGAACACATTGTTCAATGAGATTTTGTTCTGGGTACTCATCCACCAGACACCATGGATAACAAGCCACTAGAACACTTAATCATTGGTTGTTTTAGAGATTTAGGTCCAATATGGTTTCCCCATTTTCAATCATTGATATCTCTTAATAATCAACAATCAATGATCAATATTCAACCATGTCTCCAGATCTATGCTTCTACCATGTGACTCGATTACCACCGGTGATATTCTAGTTGATCAACGCGCACAATTTCGTCTTGTGCTTATCGAATTTCCTTCATCCCTTCAAAGTTCATAGGAACTTCAACTCACTTTTCCTTAATCTCATTCCTTTCCCAATAATATTTTCTTGACCTCATCCATCCTTTTAGTTATGATTCCCTCTATATGCCACCATAAATACGTTACAAGGTGTGGACATAACCCTCATTAACTCATTTGATAGTTATTCAATCATTCGTATTACACAATAATATAGAAAGACATACACACAATATCAAAGGCATAAACACACACTATTATGTTAAACCGAAATACCTCATAAATTTTGTATGAACTCATAAATACCTCCTTGCCTTTACTGACCTGATTTCACATTCTGGGCACTTCTATGGCCCTAGCCACATGTTCAAATCCATGCTGGAAGGCTTACATAAATACTAGAAGGTAAAAAACTCCAGATCTAACGAATCCCTAACAACATAATTTTTTCTTGACTCTCTCTATCTTCTCGATTACATACATATGAGGATCAATGGATAGAATCCTCCATACTTAAGAAAATCCACACTACCCAATTAATTGCTCAAATAAGCAATTTACATAATAATTAAGGAAAACAAATCCATTTCTTCATAACAACCCTATCCTTCTAGAATCATTAAAATACAAAGTTAGGGAAATACAATAATTTCACTAAGGGAAACCATTCCCTTTGGTAAATTCCAAGACCCCCCTTAGGTATTCTCAACATGTTTGATTTTGAGGAAATATGCTCCCGCATCAAAACACTTGATGTAGTTTATGTATAACTTAATTCTTGGAGTTATTGGATTGATTTTTGTACCACAAATGAAGACAATATTATACATTATTTCCATTATATCCCTCATAGTTTTATAAAAGTTTTTTTCCCCTCTCATTAACTTTCAACACTACTCTAGATGAATTGTGGATCAATTCATCATCATTTACATGCTTCATAATTTTTATCGTCTTAGGATGACCTTCTACCCTCAATGTTGGTCCCTGCACAACATTCAAGAAATGTACAATTAAATGTTTTAAACATGTTAGTGATTATTGTTAAGAAATACATTTATAGTAAAAGAAAAAAAAACTTCATATTGATCACTTTTTGATCCACCTAATTCCTCTCTTTGCAACATTTACATAAATCTTTTACACTCTTTTCCACTCAGATTTTGAACAAACTTTTGGAGCTTCTTCAAGTTTTTGATCTGCAACAGATGCATAATCTGATACACATAATTTAAACCTATATATAATTCAAACATATTACTTCATCAACCATCTTCTTTCAATAAAACCCTTGCATAATGAAATATGTTTTACAAACTATGTAAATAATTTCAAGCTAAAACCATTTTCTCTTTAGGTAGTGCATACAATACACTAACAAACACTAGTGCACTGATATAGAAGTACACATTGATGTGTAATTACTATACAATATGTGCCAATAAACTTGAAAACATTTTTTTAATAAAAAATATCACCAAAATAATGTGCTTAATACAATATTTCACACCACTGCATCTTAATTACTATATATTGCACATTGCTAAAGTCAATTATTTTTAAGAAGGTTGTACCAAACAATGTGCTTTAAATAAAAATGCACTTGTTCATTGTTATTGTACAATGCACACTGCAAACCATGAAAGCATTTTTCTAAGCTAATGGCAAGAGGGTTTGGGATCCAATTCAATTAGTGGTCCCAATCCAACATATACTCAAAGCCCCATATACAAATACGCAAAACTAATAAATATTCATTGCCTAAAAAATATCTCATTGTCAAATAGTAGAGAGAGTAAACTCCCAATGCTAGAGTTTGTAGCAACATAAAACAAAAGATAAACAACAAGAAAACTAGGGTTTGTAGTGCTAAAGGTAACTCCAAAACCCTTCTATTTCCTTGAAAATGCACTATAAATACTAATAGGACTAAATTAAAAAAAAAATAATGTTTTTTTTTTTAATCAATTGAGGGTAAATTTGAGATGAATAGAATGAAGTTACATACCGTAAATTTCTCCTCTACAGATTTGGATACGACCTGATCCTTTGCAAATTAGACTCTTCAAAAAAAAAAGTCAATTCCAAAGTCTTGTTTGGTAAATCTCTCTTGCGCAAGTCTCCCATCTAAGTTTTGGCAAAATCATGGAATAGGGAGTAGTTTTTTTTTGAACTTTCTTTTACCAAATTAAATTCCCACCCATTTTTCACTTGATATTTTTGTGCATTGATGATAAGAATGCATGTTGTTGTTGTTTTTGGTTTTTTATTTATTTATGATTTTTTGTTTTTATAAATTCGACTTGTGGTGTTGATTATAAAGTTAAGCACATTAGTGCCATGTTTCCTTAGAAGCATCGAATTAACAAATTTCAATCAAAAAAGAAGTGCAAACCTCCATAATTTTGTGGAGCTTTATTGTTAATGTGTGTCATAATTTAGTGCATTGGTGCATTTAGGATATACATATCCATCAATGCATTATATGTGAGTTAGGCATATCAATTACTTTAAAAAGTCCTTAGAAGTGAAGTTTTAGAGTTACATGCTTCCAAAAATTTCTTTAAGAATGTAGACACATATTGATTATGGTTTTGGCTCAAATGTAGGGAACAAAATGTGATAATATCAACTGGCCAATTCTTTAGAATCAAAATCATTCCAAGTTCATCAAGTCCTCCCTTATATTTTGATTATCTTATTTAATTTATGATGCCTTTGCACATGAATTTGAATAATTATGCATTGAATTTTGTAGGATCTTGATTCGGGTTTGAGTTCATATGTGTAGGATATTCCACCGATCCAAAAATGTCCGAAACTTTTAGCAAAAGTAAGACACTATAGGCAACTAATAGATGAAAATGGAGAGCCACTTTACCTCACTGATTGTAACATGCCATTATCTGGCAACCATCTTTGGCCAATGGTACTTTGTCGTGAATTAGATCTCGTTTATGGGACCTCAATAGTATGTGGTTGTTTGAAATGTAAAGGGTTAAAGGTGAACCCTCAATATGTCACATTGTCCCATTAAATTAATGATTGACTACCCAAAGTTAATAGTATCATACATCTCATGGTGATATAGAAAAGACATGTAACAACACTTGGCTCTCTTTTTGAAAACTTGGAAGCCAAATAAACTAGGTTTCATCCTAAATTGATGAACCCATCTCCTTTTGTCGAGTCAACTGAGAGTTTAATGAGATAAAGTATGATATCAATACTACGCAAAACATTTAAAAAGTTGTACGAGCTAAGAGAAAAAATGTCCAAACACACACCAATGTCAATTCAATTGCTGGATGGTAGAAATTGTATCTTTCTTATTTTCCATTTGAAAACTAAATACCAAACCTATTACGACCATGCTTTGTATGGTGCTTGTTTGTCTTCCCTGCTTGTGCCCGATGTTGGGACTAGATTCTCCTTTTGTGGTAATAATTACATGATTGCAAAGACTAAAATATATGTTGCAAATATTGTATTGTTGATTCTTTCACATGTATTCATTCCTCCCAAATACTCAGTAGCACTTATTCCTTTTTATGGTTCTCTTTATATTCAGTCTAATAACTTGAATATTGTTAAATACAAACATAACATTTCCATGTATAATATGTGCATGAATGATTATGCTTATGTAAACTTTAACAAGAAGAACTTGTTATATATAAATGATTGTCCACACAATCATGGGAACATTGTTGGGTTCATAAATAGCTGTAGGTGCTCACCGTTTAGTGCAAACTATTATTTGAGGAACACTCCAATGACGAAGAGTTCTTTATGGAAAGTAAGGCATTTAGATTTGATGGTGTGCATGCAACACATAGTTTGTCTCCTTGGTACAAGTTTTTAATAAACTATAAATTTTGTAAACCACCAACTAATCATGAAATATAAATTGCATTGGGACTACCTTTAGACATCCCCTTGGGATATAAGACAACGATCATTGAATAATTTCATTTTTGGATTTTCAATGGAATTCATGTAAATGTATTGCATAGTGGTTGGTTGCATGTGTACTATTGGAAAAAAAATTCCACGCTTCTAATAAATGTTTGGTCTAGTGTTTGAACATATTAAATGCATTGTGTTTAATACTAGCATTGATTTGATATTCAATATTTTTACAATATGGATTTTAATGATGAGCAAATTGTCTACCATCTACTTTTTCACCCCACTGAAAAGTCAAACTGAGAGAAGGTTGTTAAATGAGAACAACTTAGAGAGGAAGAATACTAAACATAGTTGAACCAACCACATATTAAATTCCCACGACATCTTAAGTCACCAATTTAGTAACATTGGTTCTTCACATATTGAAAATGAAGATAATATTATAGAGGTGGGTATGGATTGTTTATTACATAATACCCATGCCATGAAGAGAATGTTTTTACATGCATTCCAACAATATGAACTACGAGACGATGCTCATATCGTCAACGTCTTCTTCGAAATCCTAAAATTTGCTTCCACCACCCCTCTCTTTGGACATGGGTCAAGGTCTACCCAATTAGGGGAAACGATGTTGCTATATAAATTGAAAGCAATGTATGGTATCTCAAATGTGTGTTTCTCGGTTCTACTAAGGTAACTAACCATTAAGTTCCCTATATTTTAATAAATATTGTCACACAATTAACAACGGAAAGGGAATTCATGCATGCTTAATGACGATGTACATCTCTATTGCCAACTAATTGAAAGTTAATCAAAGATAAGGTACTACAAAGTAATAATGTCCTACTTGGTAGTTGAGAAGAGGTAAAGCAATTGATAAATAAGTTGGGTGTTGAGTAAATATAATATCAAGCTTGTCCAAATGATTACATTCTATACAAAGGAGAATATGCAGACAAAGGGATATGCCTCAAATGTGGGCATGATAGGTACCAAAAATAAAAATAAAACAAGGAAACGGAACACGATCCTTGTCATAATATATTGAGGCACATGCCTATAATCCCAAGGATTCAAAGACCCTTTCATTACAAATGATTAGCTATGTAGGGTGGCATGCCTCTCATAGAAATGAGCCATTAGTTATGAGAATCTAAGCAGATTCAGCTGCCATGAAGCACATAGAGGACACATGGCCCTATAAATTCAAGAATGAAGTACACAGCCTTTAATTGAGCATAACCATGGATGGAGTTAACTCATATTCTCTCTATCAATGGTAGCGATCAATAACTATACCTCCCCATGGTTGTCCATGAAGAATGGACATCTTATGTTGAATCTTATAGTCCCTGGAAGAAGACAATTGAAGAGAATGAATGCTACCTACAACCATTGATTGATGAATTGAAACAATTATGGGAAGGGATACATGTATAAGATGTATCAAGACCCATCTCAATAGAGAGGTATTTTACATTGTATGGCATATGTGCAATCACAGTGCAAGATTATCGAGGATAAGGAGTTTGTTCTAGTGAGCATTTTGATTTATTTGTTTATACCCATAACATTACTTGTCATACTTAAGTTGTTACAATCATCTTCTTTGGCATCACAAGTCTTGCAACAAAAGGTTATCATGGATGTAAATGTTGTGGACCTTGTATAAAGGCTAGGTGGTATAACC
>SNQJ01S0000355.1:354063-364220 GCA_010110895.2 Picea sitchensis
GATCACATACCTGCAAACCTTCCTTAACTTTAACAACAAGAGACTAGCATTTTCATCAAACTTTTCTTTAGTCTCACATGACTAGTTTTGGATTAGTCAACAACCCTAACTTGAAATAATCATAACTTTGTAACTGTAATGAATAAATATATGAAACTGATAAACAATGTTATTCTATGTGTTTTATGCAATTCCTCCAAGTTTCACTACTTGGAACCTCTCATAAAAGGATTTATATAAAAAAAAATGGCATACCTTGCTGAATTTTGGCTTATTCAAGAGAGTGATCTTGTGGAGCGTGCCCCACACGGAATATTTGTTGAATAAATCTGAAACTGTTACACAACATACTAAATACTGTACTCTAACCAACGCATTTTGTCTTACTGAATTTGGATCTGTTATGAAGAATTTATGACGTTTTTACCCGAAACACATGTTTTAGACCAGTTTCAGGACTAGCCACAAACCCTATTTTCCACGGAGTGTAACTCCAAAAATACAATGACCCACAAGCTGAATGTTTTACCACAGATACTTGGATATGTTTCCTCATTGAAATATCAATTTCACGGTCTGAATCATTCTATAAAAAACGTTATTGTGAAAAGGGTGAGATGACCTGTAAATAACATACCTTAGAAAGCATCATCAAAATAATTTATCCTTCCTTGAATTCCGGCCTTCTTTTCTTCACCTTCCCTCAGAAATTCGGATTAGATATCCTTTGGTTACCTGAGACACCTATAGATATTCAATATTCTCAAGTGTGATCTAAAATGAGAGAGCCTTGCCTCTTATTTATACTCTCCAAGTAGCTTCCTTAAAAACATCTTCTAGGTCACTTTGCCCACTTTCCTTATTTTAGGGTTATCCCACTTCTAATTTCTCCATTAAATTTATTATTTAAATAATTCATTTGTATTAAATTTGAATTATAGTACACTCATCACTTCACTTTATTATTTACCTTCTAAAATCTCTTAAACCACTTTGACTACTTTGACCTTTTGGGGCTTCTAGATAACATATGAAAGTCCTCCAACTTCGTAAGGCCATAAATCTCAAACCGTGAGGAGTTATGTGACGTTCCACATACCACTAGAAATGGAATGACATGTACTATCCATATATAATAGTATTAACTGCAAATATATCAAAACTCATACCATTATCCATCAAACAAACTTGGGTCCATTACCCAAACCCGGGTTCTCCAACTTCTCATGGCCATAACTCTCTAACTGTGAGGAGTTATGTGACGTTCCACATACCATTGGAAATGACATGACAAACACTATCCATCTAGGATAGTTTCAATGAAAAATTCATTGCAAAAATCCCCATCGTACTCAAACAAGATGAGAAAAGTATAGGGTTACAATGAGAGCACAGTTAGTCTAACTAGTAGGGTGTTTGAATCCCTAAGTATGAAGTGTTGCAGGGCATGAATCTTTTTATAATTGCAATTTCCAGGCCTACTCCTTTCTCTTGTCACTTTATCCCCTACTTCCTTCTAATATGAAGATCCTCCTCCCTTATCTTTTACATATTCTTTTATAATTAGAGCAATACATAAAACTAGATCTCATATCCCAAAACTAGTGGATCCAATTCTCTCTAAAGATATAAAATATTTACAAAAAGTCACCATTGATAATATAAAATCTACTTAAAATATGAGATCCACTATTTTAGGAATCGTTTGACTAAAATTATCCTTGCTTGTTGACTCTGATATTCGATGTATATATTCACCAAAAAAATGTAACTTAGAGGTTACTTTACAATTATTCTCTTAAAAAATGGTGGAAATTTGTAAAACAGGGCAAAGTGAAGCTACAAAAATTTTGTAGCACCTTGACTGATTTCTATGTAAAATAGCGCTGCGGAATATTCTAGAAATCAAAACTTTGAGCTCAAATCACGATGATTCTCAATCCAATGTTTGTACATGATGATTGTCATTGAAGGGATATTATTGCATTTGTTCATGTTACTATTCTATGTTCGATTCAAAGCAACACCAACATATACACTTCTAGACATGTTTTCCTTAGAGAAGGAGACCTTGTTTTAATTCTTCCAACATCTAATTTGTGCACTGTAATAACCTACTTGATTTAACACTTAGAAAAAAGAAGGTTGGACTTCCTGATGCAAAAATTGAGTGCCCTCACTTCCACATAAGGTGTTGAAGGACTGACAAAATCATTTTATGATCTTTCAAAGTGAGCTCCAAGAGTGAATTATGCCCATTCTTCTCCGATGCCTTCCATGTAAATGTATCTCTGACAAGCAATTGCAACAATGAAACAATTCACAAGTGGATACTTCAATCCACATAAGTTTGAAGTATCCATTCAGATACTTCAAAATTATGGCATTCTATAGGTGTTTTCAACAATGAAACAATTTTTAACAAGACTATGATAATGGCTACGGTCTCTCTTTGGGCGTTTTATTTGCCTATGTGGGATACATCCCACATGCAATAGGGAGGAATTAATATTATAGACTGTTGGGATGTAAAACTGACGCGTAGTGCACAATTATGACCCATGGGATATATCGTGTTGGGCTTTAGCATTTGTTGGTTGACTCGATGATGAGTATGGCGGATTGGCCTAAAATTTGGTGTTGAATTCGATTGGTCAAAGATAAAGTAAAAGGAAAAACCATTTTTATGGCCACGTGAGATATTTGGTGTTGAATTCGACTTGGGAAAAGGATAAATTAAAAGGGAAAACCATTTTTATGGCCATGGGAGATGTTTAACAAAATATGATGGGTAAAAAGAATGGACATAGGTGATAAAATAATAATAATTTTTTTATATTTTTTTTTGTTTTTTTAATAAAAAGATAAAAATATATTTTCCTTAAAATAATAATAATTATTAAAAATCATAATACACATAGGATAAGGATTTGAGACTTTGAGACTTTAAGGAACTTCACGAACTTTTGCAATAAGGATTTGAGACTTTGAGACTTTAAGGAACTTCACGAACTTTTGCAATATTCACTAGATTGAGAATTTAGGCGAGACATGATGATAAGCCTTGACACCATAAGGTTTAGGATGACCACAAAATTTGCGCAATACAATAATAACTTGGTTTCCTGTGAGCACTAGTCGCTCTGCACATTTGGTAGCATCGTTCATTGGGGATTTGGCGAAAACACTATCGAATTTTTGAACTTCAGGTAGTGCCTCATTATACTTTTATATCAATGCACTACAAAAACCAATATATTCCAACAACGTGTTTCAAACCAATTATTTAGGTGTGTTACTAAATTGGCACTGTAAATCTAGGTGCTAACACTAGCTCCAACTGCAGATAGTACTTCTCTGCTAGGTGCTAAGAACAAAAGACCTTGTGCCTTATTCATTCATAGTTCTGAATCTTACAACTTGTTTTGATCTTCAACTAAAACTAACCACACTATGCGAACCAAAACTCCAATCTGAAACTGAAAATTTCATTACCTTGCATTGTGCCTTGTCTCCATTGGGCTATGGAGTCTTATTTATGTTGATCTACTGCAAACCAAAATAAGTTGAAAACTAAATGCTCGAATTGCGAGCTTATTTCCCTACTCTAACAAAATCATTTGCTTAATCATATGATATGAAACTTCCAATGCAACCATGTAAGGAACTGGTTAACTAACTTAAACTGATTTCCATATTTGAGCACAAAAAGGTTAGGAAGAACCAAAAAATATAGGAGTAAAAAACAATCTTGAAACCCATACTTACAGTCCTGAAATTCTATCTTCAAAAAGTCGAAGATAAAAAGTTCTCTACTGCATTTCAATTTCATGTAAATTTCCACTGGATCTTGGAAAGGATAAAAATACTCCTTTTGTTGATCAGTGAAATCCTCTATTTCTGATTGAAGAATGTTAAAGATAGGCTCACCAATTTCTAGAATTTGTTGATCCACATTTGCTGGAAAATAAGTCATTAGTGGTTGATCTTGTATCTCCCCTTCATTTTCAGTTGTTGAAACTCATATCAGCTCCATGTCATCACCTTCACTGCCTTCCTGAAACTTAGATTCATAGCTATCATAGATTGGATCACGACTGCTCAAGTCAATGGAAGTTGATGTAAAAATTTGCTCTTCTTCATGTGGGTACTCATCATATACAGGCTGATCATAATAAAAATTTGAATCTTGATATTCATAAATCTTTGTTTCATAATGCTCTTGCAAGAATAATTTCTCATGTGTAGCCTAATCCTCATAAGAGTTTGTAACAACATATTCATCACAACAACTACTAGTATAAACATCAAATGAATCAATAATCATGTTATTAACAACATTAGCATCAATAACATCGTGAAAATATTCTTCTTGGAAAGTAGAATGAGAAAAATATTCCTGCATGGTTGAATCTTCTTTCACCTCTTCATTAACAAATCCTCTTTCATCCTCACAACTATAAGAACAAGTTAATGTATGTTGAAAATGTGAATAAAATTCCTCACAGTAGCATTTAAAAAGAAGTTCCTCGGAAAAATACCTCTTACAATGCTTATGGAATGCTATATGAATTTCTTCCAAAGAAGATATGCTAGAAGGAGGTAAGAATCTATACCATTCATGGGCATATGCCTCTAATGAGTACATGAACTTCTTCATTAACGCATCTTCATGCACGATATCCCATTGATGCAGAAGTTCATGAAACTTAAGCAAATGTTTTGTTGGATGATCATATTTACTTTCTTTAAATCCGGGAAGGCAATCTCCCCATTCATCTATAGTAGGAATAACATTTGGAAAACCAGGAACAACAGAGAAATCAAATGGAGAAAACCTACAAGCTAAAATAGCTTCCATTTCTTTTGACATTCTGAACTAGTGGAGTCGCCAACGGATTCTTTTGCCATGGAGTCTCCAGGTGAAAAACATACAGTTGATATTCGATTTCTAGTCTTTGTTCACCATCAAGAACTAGAGTTGATCGTTGTTGTTGTCCCAGGGAAAAATAGCTTCGTGTCTATGTTCACTGGCAATGGTGCCAAAAGACATTATCCCTAAAGTTTGCACTAGAGTGCAATAGGAAAACGCTAGGGCACCTTAGTTATTGCAATTGTTGTTTGTTTTGAATTATAGGTCAAGTAGGTTGGAAGGTTAAATGTTTGGTAACAATATTTTCAACATAAAATCATATGATCTGTAGTAACTCATAAATTCAAGGGAATTCATGTTGATAACTAGACAAATTAACAATTGGATATCGAAGGAATTGCGAGAGAAACACAAAACACAAGTCAAAAAGTTGTTTACTTGTGTGCATAATATTTCCAAGTTCAAAATAGTATTTTAAACCTGAAACATATATTTGAATACAATTTACAAAATTCAGGTAATTGACAGCAAAGCTTTTTACTGTAATCGAAGCTAAATCCTGAAGAAATTAATGCATTGCATAAATCCCCATTGTATTCAAACAAGATGATAAAAGTAAAGGGTTACAATGAGAGCATATTCAAACTAACATGGTGTCTGAATCCTTGAGCATAAAGTGTTGCAGGGCATGAAGCTCTTTACAATTGCAATTTCCAAGCCTACTCCTTTATCCCGACACTTGATTCCCTGCTTCCTTCTAAGAGGAAGATCCCCCTCCCTTGTCTTTTAATTATTCTTTTATAATTAGAGAAATACATCAAACCAGATCTTAGATCCCAGAACTAATGGATTGAATTCTCTCTAAAGATATAAAATATTTACAAAAATTCACAACCGATAATATAAAATCTACTTAAGATATGAGATCCACTATTTTAGGAACCGTTTGACTAAAATTATCATTGCTTGTTGACTCTGATATTCACATATATTTGATGTCTATATTCACCAAAAAAATTAACTTAGAGATTACTTTACAATTATTTTCCTGAAAAATGGTGGAAATTTGTAAAACATGGCACAGTGAAGCTACATAAATTTTGTAGCACCTTGACTGATTTATGTGTAAAATCGCATTGCAGAATATTCTAGAAATCAAAATTTGAGATAAAATCATGATGATTCCCAGTCCAATGTTTGTGTGTCCAATGTTTGTGTGGGTTGATTGTCAGTGAAGAGATATTGTTGCACTTGTTCATGTTACTATTATGTGTTCCATTCAAAGAAACCCCAACACAGACACTTCCAGACATGTTTTCCTGAGAGAAGGCAACCTTGTTTTAATTCTTCCAACATCTAATTTGTGCACTGTAACAACCTGCTTGCTTTAACAGTTAAAAAGAAGAGGATCGGACTTCCTGGTGTAGTAGTTGAGTGCCCTCACTTATGCATAAGGTGTTGAAGTACTAATGAAATCATTTTATGATATTTCAAAGAGAGCTCCAATAGTGGATTATGCCCATTCTTCTCCAATTCCTTCCTTGTAAATTCATCCATGAGAAACAATTGCAACTTAAGTTAAACCATCACATTCTTTGGTCATTCAGATACTTCAAACTTATGGCATTCTACTGGTGTTTTCAACAATGAAACAATTTTTAACAAGACTGTGATAATGAATGTGGTCTCTCTTTGGGCATATTATTTGCCTCTGTAGGATATATCCCACATGCAATAGGGACGAATTAATATAATGCTTTATATTATAGATCATTGTGATGTAAAACTGACACGTATTGCACAATTATGACATGTGGGCTCTAGCTTGGTGGGCTTTGGTATTTGGTGGTTGTTGGCACCAGGGCGAAGTGGAAAGAAGGACGATCGTGGGAAAGAAAGCATGTAGAAACGGAAGTAACAGTTGGAGAAAGAACATCACGTGTGCATGCAAGAAAGCATGCACAAGGAAAGCGACAGCTAAAGGAAGAACAACACGCGTGCACGGGAGGAAGACCTAACGTCGATAGGGTTAGGGTTTTGGTAATTTTCTGTAAGAAAGTTGAAGAGCCCGGAATGTATAAATATAGATACGCAGGTATCATATAGAGGTTGGTTGATTGAGTTATATATATTAGGTTGGCGTTTTTACAGTAATTTTACTGTTTTGTAAGGGTTCGGGTCCTTATAACGTTCCATTAGAGTAATACATGAATGGAGGTGTTATGCAATATTGTTATGTACCATTTTTGTAAGTTGTTGAGCTAGATCGAAGGAGAGAAGGTAGATCTGAGTATTAGTTCACAGGCTGTAGAGCCTGGTGCGATCTAGTTCGCCTCATATAGATCTTACCCATAAAAGGGGAATTGTAAGCGTGCGGCGCTGGAAATGTAGAACTACCATAAGAAAAGAGCCAAGAGCCAAATCTTTGTGGACGTAGCCCAAGAGGGGGTGAACCACAGTAATAGCTGTGTAATGTGATGAATGTATGCATTTCTTTAATTTCTTTCAGAAGTTATTGTTATGCTTAATAAATAAGTTAATACATTGTTATGGAACACGAATATGGTGTTCGGGAAGTAACATATGTAATGGAAATATGTACCCATGAGGAATAAGTAGATTACACTCATAGTTCGTAGTGCATGGCTCTATTTAACAAACCCCTATCTCATACTCAATCCTAGGCTGCAAACACCTGAGTCTTGTAGCCACCCATTTAAAGCTATCTCGGGTGAGACTGTGCAGTGCATTCTATGTACTGTGTTGCCTTCTGGTTTACCAGAAGGGCCGATAGTTTTAGAGGCTTTGTTGGTAATCTGAAATATATGAACCTTGGTTCAACAATATAGATAGAAGAAGAGAGCAGTTAAGACCAAGGAGAGAAGGCAGATCTGAGGATTAGTTCGCAAGTTGTAGTGCCTGGTGTGATCTAGCTCGCCTCATATAGATCTTACCCATAAAAGGGGAATTGTAAGCACACGGCGCTGGAAATGCAGAACTGCCATAATAAAAGAGCCAAGAGCCAAATCTTTGTGGACGTAGCCCAGGAGGGGGTGAACCACGGTAATAGTTGTGTAATGTGATGAATGTATGCATTTCTTTACTTTCTTTTAGCAGTTATTGTTATGCTTAATAAATGAGTTAATACATTGTTATGGAACATGACTATGTTGCTTGGGAAGTAACCTGTGTAATGGAAATATGTACCCATGAGGAATGAGTAGATTACACTCATAGTTCGTAGTGCATGTCTCTGGTTAACAAACCCCTATCTCATACTCAATCCTAGGCTCCAAACACCTGAGTCTTGCAGCCACCCATTTAAAGCTATCTCGGGTGGGACTGCGCAGTGCATTCTGTGTATTGTGTTGCCTTCTGGTTTACTAGAAGGGACGATAGTTTTAGAGGCTTTGTTGGTAATATGAACGATATGAACATTGGGTCAACAACTCAGATAGAATAAGAGAGCAGTTAAGACCAACAAATGGTTATGTTGTCGTGTTAAGAGGAACACGAGAGGAATGAGTAGATGAGATAGAGTGTAGGAGAAAACAATGAGTGAAACAAGAAGACCACTAAGCCACTAGAAGGGAATGTTGAGACCTTGGAACCCCACGAAAGAAAAAATCGAAGGTTGTTTGAGAACCAAAGAGCTAGAGTTTGCCCAGAAAGACAATAGAAACCCTAGCATCACACCTCACAAATATTTGGATAAATATGTGTCTATGGATTTACACAAAGTCTTTTTCTGTGATTTTCCCCACCTACTGCAGGAGTGGATACTAAGGTTGAAAGATAACCAAGCGATGAACCGGATTCGACAACTAGATTGGACCCCAGTACAGGTTGAGCAGTTACAGCAGGTGAACAACAAATTCACCCACGCAGTTGACTTTTGGCTTGACAATATTGTGGCAGGCTTCAACACAGATTTTGCAGTCGACACAACGAAGTCATATAGCGCAGCAGAGCAAGAATTTCTACGCGGACCTCGAGGAAGGTACATTCGATCACTGTATACTTCTATTAAAATATTGTTATATAACAAAGGTGTAATGACAATGAAATCAGACAGCTAGACTTCCTTGCATGCATGGGGGAAGGGGGGGAAGCACTGACAAAGAGAGGATAAATGGAAGAAGGCTAGGATAAAGGCAAGAAGGAGGAACTCTTGGACCCGATCTTGATGGATGACGACCAGCTTAACTGGATCTTGGTGTCATCATAAACAACGCGTAGTGGAGTACCCTACCAATATAAGGTGAATACCAAGAAGAGAGTCATAGTCGTGAGGGAAGGCTTGGCGAGTGATGAGGAAGAGGTAGAGGATCTATGGGCTATGGAGCAGATTGAGGAAATCATGCGCGCAACTTATGAGAGGAAAACAAGAGGCCCAAGAACATGAGGAGAAGGCAACCATCATATCCATATTAATGTCAGTGTGGAACCCATAAACCCATGTGCGACTAATACACCAAAGAGAACACCGTCGTTTAGACAACCAAAGTTCGGAGGAACGACGACAACAATAAGTACATCTACCGTAGGAGCAACAATTGGAGGAGCCAGTTCAGGTAGTATTATTCAGGTATCTATACCGCGTGGTGGAGGTAGAAGTTCAGTATTTAGAATGGAAGGACATGATCCCACTATCAAATTACCAAAATTTCGAGGAGAAGTAGCAGAAGATCCTGAGAAGCACTTGTTCATTTGTGCAAAGATCTGGGAGGCAAAACAAATCACTGACGAAGACACCAAACTCGCGCAGTTAGCGATCACGCTAAGAGACCGCGCAGTTAGCGATCACGCTAAGAGACCACGCACTAGACTGGTGCATGAGTCTAGACACAAACAATGCCCCTGGGACGACGAGGACACTGACAGACATTAAGAAGCTATTGATTAATGAGTTCCAGAAGCCGAGCTCAGAGGATCTGTACATGAACGAGAAGATCGAGATAAGACAAAAACCAGGAGAGTCTGTATGGGAGATTGACCAGAGATTCAAGAGACTAAAGAGGAAGTTAAAATATCTTATGATCGAGATGTAACACCGACACCTATTTGTCAACTCACTACTCCCACATCTAAAATATCCCTTACGACAACATAATTTTTAGATGCAGGCAAAGGCTCTGCAGGTAGCCTTGCAACTGGAAGATAACTAGCTCCAGCAGACGGACCCAGTTATTGAGGAATTGAAGGAGGATTTGAAGAATCTAACATTTTAGTTGAACCAGAATAAGAAAAAGGATAAACAAGAAGTCGTTTGGTGCAAAACATG
>SNQJ01S0000355.1:368702-419804 GCA_010110895.2 Picea sitchensis
CGAAGATGCATTGAACCCACATTTATGGTGCATTAATCACATCATGGAGGAAACGTCCTCGACAAGCTTCATGACAAGCCCATACAACACGCAAGCATGGAAGCAAGTAGTCTATTCGTGAAAGGAGAATAGAGGGAGAGCAACAACAACCAGAACAAATAGAACGAGACCACAGAGCTCACCAAAGTCATTCAAAATCAGCAAACATTCGACAGACACCACTATGGCACCAACGAATCCCACAGAACCAGGCCAGATAGCCAGGCCCACCAAGGTTCAAACTAGGTCATGAGGACCGCTTGAATAAAACGAGTAGCAGCAGTCAGAGATCATCGATATTGATGAGATCCCATCCCCAAAGATGATATCGATGAACTCTACACCGATACTAGAAGAGATTCAACATCCACAAGTAGAGGCCATGAAAGAGGATACGCTAGTAGCGACGTAGGAGCCTTGGAACGAGGAAGTGGAAACCCAACGAGAAGTGCAAATAGAAAGCACTGAAGCAACCATGGAAGTTAATGGAACGACATAGAATTTGGGAGTAGTAGTGCAACCAGACGAGTCATAGGTACCCAGCCTAGGTCAACCAATGGAGGAGACGGTTGGAACTACCTCGGCTTGGCCAGAGTGGCTTACAGGGGAGCAATCGGGATTTGCTGGAACTTTGAACCAACCACCACAGCAGGAAGATGAAGTTCATATACTGAGATCACCTCACAAGAAACTGGCAGTGGAAATTGTGCTACCACGCATACCAGATGGAGTACAGGTAGATCCGCAACTACTGGGTCACATCGGGAAGCTCAAGTATTCTGACCATGACGTATCAGACGAAGCCAAGTACCCAGAACTTGCGGCGAGGGTTTTTATGCAGAACATAGTGGTAAACCAACTTGGAGAAATGATCATCCAGCCACATCAGTGGGAAGCTAGACTAGACAGAACAAGAATTTTAGGTTTGCTCAAACTTCCACATTTTGGCAAAGGCCGGTATGCAAAAACATGCGTCAAGCAACTATTAACAGTCACACACGGAGGGGATATATGGTTGGAAAAACCCATCCCCATAACTGTTGACCTTATCACGCAGATAACGGGACTACCCAGCCGAGGCATGGATCTCGTGTTGATTCTGGACGATAAATCCAAGGAGAAAGTGTTAACAGAGGAAATGAAGAAGAAATATGGTACCGCAGGGGGAACAAGAGGCATTATAATCAAACAGATCAACAATGCAGCGACACAATTGGGTGCAAATATCTTAGCCTATAAATTGTTAAGAAAATGCCGCAAAGACGAAGTACCAGCAGGAGTCATCGCAGTTGAAGCTTAGTGCGTAGAAGGCACCTCCGTGAGCTGGGTGTCTTATCTATTAAACTTGTTCCGAGTGGACTGCAAGGATGTGCATGACCTCGGTATAGAATTCCATTACTCATGTCTTCTCACCCTCATAGCCTCCATGGGATGGAGGGAACCAGAGTATGTAATTTTTTGTACTAGACCACAGCCAGCGAGAGCGAGATATCTATTACTGAAATCTGGGCCACAGGCAAGGCATACGAGGGAGAATGGAATCGTATTTGAAGCACACCTACAGTACATACAGGAAGCTATCATCCAATCATGGAGAATAACACCAAAGGTTGTCGCACGATATGGGGACATCGCTAACTTCTGGGCTACATGTCAAGCAATGTGGATACAACCAAGGCAGGATCCAGATAAACAGTGGCTACAGATGCACTACCGCATCATAGAGGGTGACATCAACATGGTCATCAATGAATGGCCTGATGAATGGATAATCCCATCCATTACCCAGGAAGTACCAGAAAGAACAACAGAAGGAGAGGCAACGCAGGCGGAAACACAACCTCCGCAAATCCCAGTGCCCAAGAAACCAAGGACGGGCCAAAACAAGCCGACTCAGGCAAACAAAGGGCCAAAGCAGATAGGAACCCAGAAGGGGCAGAAAGCGACAAACTGACAGTCGAAACAAGCTAAGGGAGCGCAGGAGACCGCCCCAAATCCCAACACACAAGAACCAGGGGGAACTAAGAGACCGGTTGTACAAGCAGCAGGCACGCGCAAGAAATCAAAGGTGAAATGAGCATCACTAGACTATACAATCATGAAGGACGATGGATAAATGATCGCCAAAATGGTCCAGGACTATCTAGTAGAAGACTTCAATCACGCAGCACATCATAGGGATAAACTGCAAAAAGAGCTAGCAAAAATGGGACAGCTCCTCAAGACACTCAGGGAGGCCCAGAGAGCAAGTAGCAGCAGAGGCATAGAGTCGTTGACAACACAGACCAACGAAAGAGTGGAGGTATAAGAATGAGACCCAGTCCTTCCAATGCCACATGCCCATGCAATGGTCTACATAAAACCTAGCATGATGTGAATGGATGAAATCGTGGGACAGACACCAGTGAAGGATTTGGACCATATCCAATTGGTCTTGACGCAGATGCCATCAAGGGCACTATACAAATTGCAGGTTAGCTTCGACCACAAGATGTAGTCTCGGGCACATAAAAACTTAGTTGAGCTACAACAAGCAACAAATAAGCGGGAAACGCTGGAAAAAGATTGTGATCGGGCCAAATCCGAAACTTGGGAGGAGAAAAAACGCAAGAACGAACTGGAACGAAGAGTGGGAGAGATTTTTGGGAAACTTCCAAGCACTGCGCAAGGAAACAAACTCCCAGCCGTAGAAAATATCGACCAGATTGTGCAGGCAATTGATCGATATCAGAAGGATATTGAGGGTCTCCAAGAACAACACACACCAACAACTCCACCGACAGTAAAGGAGCAAAGGAAGCAGGAAGAAACAATGAAACTATAGGAGATAGAGCAGCAGGTTAGTACAACAGTGGAATTGTTCGATAAAGTAGCGCAACTTTGGACAAGGTTGGAGGAGGACCCGCAGGTCCAATGCTGGGACAAGGAAGAGGAGAGGATCAACACAACGATCCAAGAACTCAAACAGTGGCAGAAGACCATATCAATCCAAGAACGATTCAAAGGGATGCAGGAGATAAAGAAGATGCAAGCAGAACTTATCACTGTGCAAGCATAAAAACAGGAGTGTCAGGCTCAGATAGAGCCATTGCAGGAACGGGTAGAAAAAGTACTTGCACAGGCAGAAGGAGCTTGAACACAGATAACACAGACACAGGCATAATGTGTAGGATTATTGAGTGACGAAGTGGCAGTACAGGTAGTGGATACCATTAAGGAGAAGACCGCGCAGACACTGACAAAAGAAGAAGAGATGAAGGAAAAGTTCCAAACTATCACCGAGGAGATTGAGGCCACTCGGAAAGATTAGGTGACTCGGGAAGAGTCACATGTTAGTGTTGGGGGCCTGTTGGCACTAGGCTGAAGTGGAAAGAAGGACGATCATGGGAAAGAAATCATGCAGAAATGGAAGTAACAGCTGGAGAAAGAATAGCACGCGCGCATGCAAGAAAGCGTGCACAAGGAAAGCGACAGCTGGAGGAAGAACAACATGCGTGCATGGGAGGAAAACCTAATGTCGGTAGGGTTAGGGTTTTGGTAATTTTCTATAAGAAGGCTGAAGAGCCCAAAATGTATAAATATAGATACGCAGGTATCATATAGAGGTTGTTTGATTGAGTTATATATATTAGGTTGGCGTTTTTACAGTAAGTTTATTGTTTTGTAAGGGTTTGGATTCTTATAACGTTCCATTAGAGTAATACATGAATGGAGGCGTTATGCAATACTGTTATGTACCATTTTTGTAAGTTTTTGAGCTAGAGCAGAGGACAGAAGGTAGATCTGAGGATTAGTTCGCAGGCTGTAGAGCCTGGTGCGATCTAGTTCGCCTCATATAAATCTTACCCATAAAAGGGGAATTGTAAGCGCGCGGCACTGGAAATGCAGAATTGCTGTAATAAAAGAGCCAAGAGACAAATCTTTGTGGATGTAGTCGAGGAGGGGGTGAACCACTGTAATAGTTGCGTAATGTGATGAATGTATGCATTTCTTTACTTTCTTTCAACAGTTGTTGTTATGCTTAATAAATGAGTTAATACATTGTTATGGAACACAAATATGTTGCTTGGGAAGTAACCTGTGTAATGGAAATATGTACCCATGAGGAATAAGTAGATTACACTCATAGTTCGCAGTGCATGGATTTGGTTAACAAATGACTATCTCATACTCAATCCTAGGCTCCAAACACCTGAGTCTTCCAACCACCCATTTAAAGCTATCTCGGGTGAGACTGTGCAGTTCATTCTGTGTACTGTGTTGCCTTCTGGTTTACCAAAAGGGCCGATAGTTTTAGAGGCTTTGTTGGTAATCTGACAGATATGAACCTTGGGTCAACAACACAGTTAGAAGAAGAGAGCAGTTAAGACCAACAGTGGTTGACTCGATGATGAGTATGGCGACTTGGCCTTAAACTTGGTGTTGAATTCGACTTGGGCAAGGGATAAAGTAAAAGGAAAAACCATTTTTATGGCCACATGAGATGTTTGATGTTGAATTCGACTTAGTAAAAGGATAAAGTAAAAGACAAAACCACTTTTATGGCCGTGTGAGATGTTTAAAAAAAGATGATGGGTAAAAAGAAATGGACATAGGTAATAAAATAATTATATTTTTTATATTTTTTTGTTCTTTTTAATAAAAACTATTATTTTAATAAAAAGATTAAAAATATATTTTCCTTAAAATAATAATAATTATTAAAAATCATAATACACATAGGATAAGGATTTGAGACTTTGAAACTTTAAGGGACTTTAAGGGACTTCGCGAACTTTTGCAATATTCACTAGATTGAGAATTAAGGCGAGATATGATGATGATGAGCCTTGACGCCATAAGGTTTAGGATGACCACAAATTTCAACAAAATTTGCGCAAATACAATAATAACTTGGTTTCTCATGAGCACTAGTCCTTATACACATTTGGTAGCACTATTCATTAGGGATTTGGCTAAAACTCTACCGAATTTTTGAACTTCAGGGAGATCCTTATTAGACTTTTTTATCAATGCACTACAGAAACTTGTATATTCCAGCAGGGCGTTTCAAACCAATTATTCAGGTGTGTTACTAAATTGGCATTGTAAATCTAGGTGCTAACTGTACTATGATGAAAATACTAAGGAGTTCTATGAACTTAAGCTAGGAGAACTCACCATAGATGAATATGTCAAACAATTCCTTGAGTTAATGAGGTATGTGCCCTATATAAAGGATAAAAACATGAAGATGCGGTGATTCATTAGTGGGTTGCCTCAGTCCTTTCGAGACAGAATTGAGTTTTATGAACCTAAGACTTTAAAAGACACTATTCAGAAGGCAAGGTACTTCTATGAGAAATTCAAGCACGAGGCAGAACCTCATAACGATTGGAAGAAGAAAGCTAAATTCGGATTCAATAAGAAGGGGTTTAAATCCTCAAAGTTTAAAAATCGTGGGAAAATCCCTAAGATGAGACTTCCCACTAAGAGTGTGTATCAACAGAATTTTCCTTCTTAGAGTGGAAATAAGCCCTTTGGATCAGCCCCAGAAAATACTGATAATACAAAGAAAGAATCGTTGAAATGTTGGGGATGTGGAGAAGAAATTTTTCCGAGGAACTTCCCACATAGGCAATAGGACAATAGGAGGGTCTACAACATCCAAGAAGCTACCACATTCAATGATGTAGCTAGGAGCATGCCACAAATTTATGCAGAGCTGGATAATAGACAAGCTGACCACCAAGCTTCAATGGTGGAGATGGAAGGTATTATTTCCAACCATGTTGTTTCCATTTTAATTGACCCTGGTTCTAATTTGAGTTATGTTTCCTCTCAAACTGTTGAGAAATGTAAGTTGTAGCAAGTAAAACATGTTAAATTATGGCTAGTATAGCTAGCCATTGGAACAAAAAGAAAGTAATAGAGGTCATATCAGCATGCTAATTCACTATGAATGGGATGCCTACCCAAATAACCCTAAACATACTCCCTTTAGGATATTATGACATGTTGATTAGCATGAATTGGTTGGATTCCCATAAATCCAAGTTGGATTTTTATAACAAAACATTGGTATGTGAAGGTAAGGAAGGGAAGAAAAGGATCCTACAAGGAATCCAAAAGCTTGTCTCACTGAGAAAAATATCGACCCTTCAAGTGAAGAAGTATTGCAGAAAAGGATGTCCCTTGTATGCGATACAATTACTGAACTCTATTGAGGACAGTAAACCGAGCCTAGAGGGTAATCCTTTATTAAGAGAATACAAAGATGTGTTCCCTGAAGAGGTTCCAAGTTGACCTCCAAACAAAGATATTGAATTTTCAATATAACTTATGCCTGGAGCAATGCCAATGTCTAGGGCACCCTATAGGATGAGTACTCCAGAGCTAGTTGAGCTAAAACTACAGTTGAAGGAGATGTTGGACAAAGGTTACATTCAGCTTAGTGTTTCTCCTTGGGGAGAACTAGACTTGTTTGTGAAGAAGAAGGATGGCATACTCAGATTGTGCATAGACTACAAACAACTCAACAAAATGACAATTAAGAATAAGTGTCCCTTTCCAAGAATTGATGACTTATTTGACCAACTAAGGGGTGCTACAATTTTATCCAAGATTGAACTAAGGTCTAGATACCATCGAGTTCATATTAAGGATGAAGACATCCATACAACAACCTTTAGGACAAGGTATGAGAATTATGAATTTGTGGTGGTGCCATTTGGGCTTACCAATGCACCAACCAACTTCATGTGCTTGATGAATAGTGTGCTCAGTAAGTTCTTGGAAAAAATTGTGTTAGTTTTCATTCATGATATCCTAATCTATTCTAAGAGAAAGGAAGAGAATGAAGAGCACCTCAAGTTAGTGCTTCAAGTACTGAGAGAACACAAGCTCTATGAAAAGTTTAGTAAGTGTGACTTTTCCAAAATCAAGTCCATTAATTAGGTAATGTCATATATGAGGAAGGAGTGGAATTTGATCCTAACAAGATCAAAGCCATTATGGATTGGCCTATACCAAAATATGTAGCTGATATCATATCATTATGGGCCTAGCAGAATACTGTCGAAGGTTCATAAAGGTGTTTTCCAAGATTGGCCATACAATCACCTCCCTTCAGAAAAAGGCGGTTAAATTCATTTGGACAGCAAAGTGTGAAGATAGTTTCCTACAACTAAAACACCTTTTAACCAATGTACCTATGCTGAAAATTGTAGACCCACACAAGGACTTCCTTGTGTGTACAAATGACTGCAAAGAAGGACTCAGAGGAGTCCTTATGCAAGAAGGGAACGTGATTTATTATGAATCCATAAAATTAAATGAACATGAAACAAATTATGTGACACGTGACTTGGAGTTGGCTCCCATAGTATATGCCTTTAAAATGTGGAGGAATTACCTCCTAGGTAGAAAATTTGTACTTATGACAGGCCATAATGGGATGAGATATTTGTTTGACTAGCCCAAACTAAATGCAAGACAAGCTAGGTGGATGGCTATCCTTAGTGAATTTGATTTTGAAATCAAACACATTAAAGGCAAAGAGAATAGGGTAGAAGATGCCCTAAGTAGAAGCATGCAAGTGATTCACATGGAAGTTATAAGCACATGTGAATCAGACATCAAAGGAAGGGTTAGAAGTGCATAGGATGTAGATGATTTTTTCAAAATTTTAAAAGCATATCTAGAGAAAGAGCCCACAGGGCTGGAATATGATGGCTATCAACTATTGAATGACGGCATGTTAACTTACAAAGTTCGCTTGCATATCCCATATTGTGACGACTTGAAGAGGTTCATCATGGATGAACTACATAAAATACCATATGTTGGTCATCTTGGTTATCCAAAAATGATCACAACCACTAAGAAATTGTTCTATTGGCCATGAATGAAAAAGAACATAGCTCGCTACCTAGCTAAATTTTTGGAATGTCAGCAGGTTAACGTGGAGCAAAAGAACTCAACAGGGTTTTTGCAGCCCCTACCAATTCTAGAATGGAAATGGGAAACCATCTCCATGGATTTTATTACAGGATTGCCTAAATTGACCAAACAAAATGATGTCATTATGGTAGTTGTGGATAAGTTGAGGAAGATTTCTCACTTTATCCCTATAAAATCAATTTGCAAGGCAGTAGATATTGTCAATATCTTCATGAAATAAATATTTAGGTTGCATGGTATGCCTAAGGAAATCATATCAGACAAAGATGTTAAATTTACTTCAAATTTTTGGAAGTCTTTGTTTGTTGGTTTTGAAACTAAATTATTATTTAGTACATCCTACCACCCTCAAACTGATGGGTAGACAGAGAGGGTAAACCAGGTATTAGAGGACATGTTAAGGATGCATGTGATGCACCAACCCAATAAATGGGAAGAATATCTACCCTTGGTAGAGTTTTCCTACAACAATGGTTATTATAAATCATTGAAAATGAGTCCTTTTGAAGCTCTTTATGGTAGACAATGCAATATTCCAATCAGTCGGGACAACCCAATGGAAAAAATTACACTTGGGAAAGATATGCTCAAAGAAATGGAACAACAAGTAACTCAACTAAAACAAAATCTTAAAGTGTCCTGGGATAGACAGAAGAGCTATGTGGACAGAAATAGGACTCCTAGAGAATTCAAAGTAGGGGACCATGTGTATCTTCGAATTAGACCCAGAATAAGTTCCTTGAGAATGGGAACTTGTGAAAAGTTGGCACCTTGATTTTGTGGACCTTTTGAAATTTTGTATAGAGTGGGACCTGTCGCATATAGATTATCTTTACCTCCCATAGTCAAAGCACATAATGTTTTCCATGTTTCCCTACTTAAGAAATATGTACATGATTATATTCATGCCATTGGCTGGTATGTGATTCAGGTGGAACCAAAGGGAGAATTCATGCCAGAACCACAATGTATACTGGATAGGAAAGAGATCCCACTCAGGAAAACAACCATTGCATAGGTCAAGGTGAAGTGGAAACATTTTGGCTCAGATGAGGCTACATGGGAAATGGAGGATGCCATGAAACATGCATACCCTTTTTTGTTCATTGATGTGCATAGAAATAACAACGACATGTAGAACACCAAGGACAATGTTCCTTTAAGGGGGAGGGGATTGTAACACCTTTTTTTCCCCTAGTTTGTAAATATATTTCCGATTATTGACAAAACTAAGAATAGATTGGTTATGTGTGAATTGTGAAAGACAATGAACCTTTTATAAGAATGTGATGTGAATATATTTACATTTTTAATATATATATATATATATATATATATAGAGAGAGAGAGAGAGAGAGAGAGAGAGAGAGAGAGAGATGGAAAAACGGTGTCTAATTATTGAAGGTGATTCCTATGAAGGTTATGATGTCATGAGAGGGAATGGTGAGGGGAACCATTACTAGTTGATATGACCCTTGCCAAGCCAGTACTCTGTTGGATTTAAAAATGCTCAGACCCAGAACTGTCCTTCGACCTAACGAATTTATTTACCATTCAAGTTGGTAGTTGGGGAGTCTTCCTGATCAAGAATCAATGAGGATGGGAAGAGTACCAATATAGAAGTTTCTGATATAAACAATGAAGTGGGTTATTTGACCCACAAAATCTTGTTGGGGAAGGAAAGAAAAGGAGGAAAATCCTGGGCAGAAGGAGAGGACAGAAAAGAGGATGCACATGAATGATATGGGGAGACCAACTCTAAAGAAGAGAATGTGTGAGATTTCTCTGGTTCTAATGAGAATAGAGAATAAGTGAAAAAGGACACCTTTTGGGTTTAAGAATTGTTGGCAGTGTCTTCAAACCAAGTTGATAAATGGGGCTGCAAAGGAATTCAATGATTGAGTGAGCAATCACAACAGGATCCCTTGCTTGGTGGATTGAGGATTGGCTTGTCGGGTTCCTATAGGAGAAGGAGAGTAACATTCATCCTTTAATATTTGTTAAGAACCAAACATCAATATAGCATAGAAAAACCTCAGGAAAAGTACTCAATGCCTTGAAAAAGAGATAATTTTAGATAATAAGCCTCTTCGAGGGGGAAACCTCCTTTTACCCCACTTAAATGTTCAAGTACAAGAATTTTAGATAATAAGCTCCCTTCGAGGGGAAACTCCTTTTACCCCACTTAATCGTTCAAGTACAAGATGATTCAAAATGAAAATGTCTCCCTTGGCTATATAGGAGACTAGGAGGTATAATTACAACCAATGGCCTAAAGTCTATTATAAATAAAATAACATTACTAATATAATATGCCCCAATTAAGGGTAATGAGCCAATATTAGTTTCAACATGCCCTCCCTTGAGACAAGGTTGTTCTAACTTGAGTAACTCCGGGATGCTTCCTCAGATGTTCACTCATCTTCCCAAGTGGAATCTTCAAAATTCTAGTTTCCATTTAATGAGATACTCTTTGAATGGATATATTCCTTCGCTTGTCTAATTTTGTGTCGTGTTGATGGCTTTCAGGTTCTAATATGATTTTTTCCTTCCCCGTCAAGTTCGCAATACAGCTTGAATCGATCTTGTCACCTATAACCTTTTTAAGCATGAAACATGGAAAATTGGTGTACTCATGAAGATGCGAGTACACCCAATTTGTATGCTATAGTACCGATCTTTTGCAACAACTTATAAGGTCCATAGTACCCTTCGGGATAATTTATTATCCTTCTTGGTTTGCCGAGTAATATTATCTGCTTGTATCATTGAGAATCTTAAAAACACCCAATCCCTCTACTTCAAAACTTCTTTCACTAATGAACATGTTGATTTGTTGTTGTTTCATGTGATTCTCGCGGCCATATTCAAGTTGTCCTTTAAGATTTGAGAATTTGTTGTCGATTCTCGACGTGATCTTCCACCGCTTGAACCTTAGATTTTTTTAGAGAGAAGAAGTGATGGAAGTTGAGGGCGGTATCCTTAAAGGGCCATAAATGGTGTCACTTTTTGTTGCGATGAAAGGGAAGTGTTATACCACCATTCCG
Organism: Picea sitchensis; assembly: GCA_010110895.2. Lineage (NCBI taxonomy): Eukaryota > Viridiplantae > Streptophyta > Pinopsida > Pinales > Pinaceae > Picea > Picea sitchensis. The sequence continues at coordinate 379,730 of SNQJ01S0000355.1, forward strand.
CCAAGGGTAACCATTTGAACCATTGTGCTCATTTTATCAAAGACAAAGCAAACTGGCGTAGCCTCTGTGCATTACTTGTTCACTATCTCTGCTCTGTCCGACTCCATTGAGGATGATAGGATGAGCTACTATGAGCCAATTGAGTACCTTGAACAAAAATAATTATGTCCTAAAATGTCCAAAGGAAGCCGGGATCAGCTTACCTCTACAATAATCTTTAGGTCGCTTTACGTAGATACCTTGAACCCGTCTACGGAATGCGGTGGAAACCGCACTAGCTTTGAAGGGATGAGAGAGTGCAGCAATAAAAGTGTGCATACTTGGTCGGCCTATCAACAATCACCATGATGACCTTTTCCTTCAAGACTTTGGTACCCCTGCGATGAAATCCATGGAAACCTCCCTCCTGCTGACTTGGGATGGATACAGTTGTAAAAGACCGGGGTCTTTAATTCCGAGCTTCCACCCTATTCCTTGTCAAGTAAACGCATTACCATTCCTCGCCACAAACCTTTGAACATTAGTTTTAAGGCCAACCCTAAAAAAAAAATCCCTTCTTGACTCCCATGGTAGGTTTCAAAAATCCCGAATGCCCTCATACTGGAGAGTTGTGCAATTCCAAAAGTACATTCTCTTTGTTTGAGCTTTCAGAGTTCTTAAGCATAAATATAAGCGATCTTTGTACCCATAGTGAATCGCTTTTCCATGTAAATGCACCGGATGACCGGAATCCCCCTTCGAAACCCCTTGAATGAGAGTCCACACTTCTTCGCCATTTCCATTCATCCCTGTTTCTATTATCCAAATTTGGTTTGATGATCGATATACCAAAGAAAGGCCCCAACATCTTCATCCTTCTTGAGAGTGCATCCCCGCCACAACATTTTGCTTCCCCTTATGCGATCGCATTTCAAAATCATAACCCGGTCACTCTTGGTTTTCACTCCATTTTGTTGTGTTCTTTGAAGATAGTCTCTTTGTTCCAAGAAGTCTTCAAGACTATCATGATCTGTTTTGACCTCAAGTGCCTACCTATTAGGTAAGGGACCCATTTCTCAATGCGTAGATAAGCATCATTTCCTTTCCCTAAGTAAATGGGTTTGTGTAAGTCCCTTCCCCCTTGGAGTGGTCGAATTCAAAAATCCGTGGGCCTCTCCTCTTGCATTAGGGACAACACCACCCCACTTCCTAAGGCATCACATTCCACAAATGCAAAGGTTTCCAGGAAGTCTCGGGAGTGGTCGTAAGATCAACAAGAGATTTACACATCACCTCTTGTTGTTCAAAATATTTAGTTGCCTCCTGAGTCCATGGAAAATGCATCCTTCTTAGTTAGTGTCTAAAGGTGTTGCTATTCTTCCATAGGTCCGGACAAACTTGCGGTAGTAAACTGCCAAACCCAAAAATCCTCTTAAGATTTTTTTTAATGTTTTGGGAATCGGCCACCATCATGGCTCCTAATTTTGTTAAATGGTATTCCACCTCATTAATCTCTCATGAGATATACAATATGACCCAAAATATTTCACTCTTTTACCCAAAGAAACATTTGGATGAAGCTCTGGTAAGGGTTGTTGCTCCTTTAGCAGTTGTAGCACTTGTCAACATGTTGCAATATGATCCTCCCAAGACTTTCTATAGGATTAGTATATCATCAAAAATAATAACACAAATTGAAGGAAGGGCTTGAAAATGGAATTCATCAACCCTTGAATGTGGAAGGTGAATTTGGCACAAAAGGTAATGCATCTTCAAAAATTCATACTGCCTTCAGTTCTATCAGAGCTTTTGGTTATATTCTTCCTTCATTATAATCTGTTGATACCTTGAATGAAGATCCATTTTTTTTGAAATAAATTGCTCCATGTAGTTCATCTAACAATTCATCAACACAGAATGGGAAACTCTATTCCTTGAAGAAGTAGATCTTGTTGAGCTCTCTATAACTGGACACATACTATGAGCTATCTTTCTTGAATACCACACACCGGGTGCAGAGTAAGAACTTTGGCTAGGTGTGTAATGCCAACCCTAACATTTCTTCAACCATGCACTCAATTTCACCTTTCCTCATGTATATCTATATGGTCTGACAGTGTTAGGAGGAACACTCCGAAGAATTGTGTGAATAGCATGATCATGATTGAAAGTGGGTGGGGAGACCCTTTGGGAATATCTTCAAATACTTTGGAATTTTATCAATGATCCTTTGAGATCTTGAGGAATAGATGGCTTAGATGTTTGAACATCTAGTGGAGGTAGTTGTGCAACAATGCTCGACACCTTTTCAATAATTTGTCATGCCGTTAGAGCTTCATCACCCTACCTAAGCCTCGCGGATACCCTTAACTAATTCTCCTTATTTTCCTTCCAATGAAAATTTCCATGAAAAGTTCTTGAAAATTAAAATCCATTGTTCCTAATGATTGTAACCATTACCTGGACAACATCTCCATCTCACCCATGGGTATAGCAATCATTGATCTTACCCATTACATATCCCCCATAGTAATATTGATCTTATTTCATTTTCCCCGGGAGCAATTGATAGTTCCTCCATCTCTAATCATTACTTGAAACTCATACCGGATGTAGCTACAAAGCAATTGATATCTTGGCTAATTTATAGTGAATGAAATTATGAGTAACGGGCCAATCAATTAGGACTATTACCTTTTCCTTTGTGATGTATCCTTCGACTGGGAGGGCTCGAGGAGTGCTAATTCCATCCAATGCATTACACTCCATATCTGGAGTCAACCTTCAGACGAAATTGCTTCAATGCTTTCATCTTGAGATGGTTCTTGTTCTTGTTCTTCTTCCCTCTTCACAATCTATGTAGAATAATTTCTTCCTCCCAATTCTATGTCCCTTATCGTACTTGTTGTCACAATTAAAGCATAAACCTTTTCTTTTCTTTCTTCCAATTGTTGAGGCGTCAACCCTCTTTGTGGTTGAGGTGTTTTAGGAGAAGGAGCATTGTTCTCTATAGATGTTAGGATAGGTCCTTAGTAGCCATAGCCATATTTTTACTTTCAACATTTCTTTGCCACCTTTAAATGCATTCTCTCCACTGATTTGGGTTCCCAGCATGCAACCTCATGTTGAATGTTATCCTTTAAAGTTCCTATGAATACATCAATCAAGGCTCATCTGGAATATCGGGTTACCTTTATATTCAATCTTGGAAGTTCTCAATGTGCTCGTAACTAAACCCTTTTGCTTTATATTTAGAACTACAAACAAGGTATTGCTCCATTTGAAGTATCCCTCATAGTGTGCTATCATTTCTTCCGAAAAAATTGTCCAAGTGACTTAGTGATTTGCGAGAACAAAAGCCATCGATACCAAACAAATTGATTAGGTTCCTAATATAAAGAAGCAATTCATACATTTTTTTTGTATGTGGCACATTATGAGATCAAAGAATTGCTCCATCTTGGTATCCATGATTGGGTCCTTGCCATCAAACTTCATATCAATCTTAGGAACTGGTTGGTCTTCAAACCAAAGTTGAGTTTCTCCATTCTTGATTCAATCTTCTTGTGTCCTCATCATGAATTTCTGGGATACATTTTCACTTTCTAGTGTCTTCTCTGCTACTTTAAATTTTTCAATACTTCCATGATCTCCCTTTTAATCCATCCATCTTAGTATCCAACTTAGCTTCTATTGAATCCATCAACTTAGCTTCCATTGAATCCATCTTAGTATCCAACTTAGCTTCCATTGAATCCATCTTCTTTCTTCAAGTTCATTTATGTCCCCACGCATTTTTTCACCTACATCAAGAGTCCAATTAGGGATTTCTCTGGAGGCTTATTTTGGTGTAGAAGGTCCCTTTCATGGCATGTTGTCCAAGTATCGCCTTTGGAATCTTGATTTTGAGGCTCTACTCAGACAATATTTATTTTGTTCTATCTCCCAAGTTTCGGGCCGTCTGGGTATGAAACTCTTCATTTTAGGTAGTTCTTTGATATTTTTTCTATGCAATGCCATAGGTCTGATCAAAATTGATGTGCCAAGTGGAATTTACTTCAGAACTTCTTCACAACTTGCCGATTTTTACCCTTTCCAGATCTCATTTGTATAGCATGCCCTGCACAAAATAATTGATATCAAATTTTGAAACTCACACCCAAATACCATAGACTGTCCACGATCCAATGAAACCAGCCCACTCAATTTGATACTCTAGCAAGAAGTTATGGATTGTTTTAATTGAACACCTTCTCGACTAGTCAATAGGACTAGTCCGATATCCTATCTTACACAAGGTGTATCTACAAAATTTAAGATGACCTAGAAGATGAACTTTTAACACAGATACCTTACTAATTTATGTAAATGGCTCCGTGAGTTTAGGGTCTGGAACGTTACATAAATTTTTTTATAAAAATTCTCAATGACTCAGATGATTCCGTAACTTCATCTTCAGGCTGTGCTGTATCTCCGAAAGTATAAGGCCCTTGTGGAGCTGAATTTTGAACCCAATGTACTTTTATCCATCTACTAAATATCCCTCCAAGCCGTTCCTTCTGAAACATTGTAGAAAAAATTATAGCGAAAATCTTTACCTGCCCCCGATGTAGCAAATAAACCCCAAGACCTTGAGCTTCATACCATATGTTAAGAACCAAACATCAATATAGCATAGAAAACCTCGTGAAAGTACTCAACACCCTTGAAAAGAGATAATTTCAGATAATAATCTCCTTCTCGAGGGGCAACCTCCTTTACCCCAATTTAAATGTTCAGCACAAGATGATCCTTGTTCAAAATGAAAATGTCTCCTTGGTATATATAGGAGACTAGGAGGTATAATTACAACTAATGGCCTAAAGCCGACATAAATAAAATAACATTACTAATATTATATGCCCCAATTAAGGGGTAATGAGCCAATATTAGGGCTTAAAAATATTTGTTAAGCAAGAAGAGATTTCCCTCGTGACCTTATACTCTGTCTAGGGGATGGCCAGTTGTGAAAACAACAGGAGCAGCTACTCCTATGGTTGGGTGGAAATTCGCACACCCTTCAATAGTTGCCAGTATCTTCCAGTTTTTCAGGTAAGTATATGTGTGCTTAATCCCTGTGAAGGACTAAGATCATCAATAATATGCTAATGTATGTTGAATGATATGACCTTGGTTTTATGTTAAATAATAATAGAGAAAATTGGTTGTGTGTCAATGTTTGAGCCCTCGAGTTAAAACACCAGGCTAGCAAGGTATTTGTAGCCTATTATGGGAGCATATATATATATATAAATATATATATATATAATGCGCATGAAAATATATTTCATGCCTTAGTAGTGAAGACCGAAGGATTCGAGTCTTCACAGAACAACTTGAAATGAATTTGGGTCTACATATCGTTGTGTGAGATGTGAGGATCATAAACCATCGATTCCCCAAGCTGTAATAGATATTAGCCATCCAAATATGGGCCTTTTACCCATCAGAGTCCATTTGTAAACCAACGAGAGATTGTGACCATTAGATCATAGGATGGTTAAAATACGAACTATTGATCTTAGCATATTATTGGGGAACCATGGAAGAATATCAAAATGTTGGGATATCGGACTCCCGGAGCACCGGGAGATCTTCGTGGTTATTGCATGGATCACCTGATGGGTCGACACCGATGGGATAGGGCTCCATCCCCTTGTTATTTATAGGTATGTGAGAAGGGACAATAACACCTTGCTAACTCTTAAACCCTTAGCTTTATCGTGAAAACCGTGTAGGGAACAATCGTCGTTGGATCAATGGATGGAGAATGATAAACATCCAATATATCGGATATCTGGGAGTTGATGAAAGGGTTATTGGTCACCCGGAATATCGATATATCGAGGTATCAGAAGACACCTCGGGGTCATGGTGTGAGATCCTCAATATCTCGACACCCGGGAGCATGCTTCCAACTCTCGGTTCCATATCTTTTCTCTTTACAAATCACACATAGGACCTTTGGTATGGGGCTTTCCAAATCACAAATGTTGTATCTGGGGGAGTATTGGTCTTCACCATTGAATCTGAACGGTCGATTCTCGACATATCGGGATGTTGGAATGCAGAAGTAACCTAGTTTTTATCTCCTTCAAATGTCTTGATACCCCAACACCCGGGGGAAATGTGTCGCAAGGTGGTTGTTCCACGTGACACATGACAAATGGTCCACGTGTCGTGACGTGGGTGGTGCCATGTGTCTAGTGAATTTTGGGTTTTGGTATCATGGCCTGGCACAGGGGTGGCCTTTTGCTAAAGTGACTAAGCATGCAAAGCCTATGGTAGGGTGGAAAGGTGAACCCCCACTGTTTGTTGATTAGATACACTTGTGAACAAATAAGTATTTGGATAATCTCGGTAATGAGTAGAAGGAATGAATTATGCATGTAATTGTAGTCATGAATATGGATGCATGTTAATGTACTGAATGGCCATTTCTTGTGGATGCATTAATGGATAGATATGTCTGTATAAATTGAAATGAATTATTTTATTATATGCAAGTTCCAATGTTGTAAAATGTGTATTTGACATGCTTGTGTAACTAACACGTTTGTATGGATTACCATTAATCTGATGGATTCATGTAGACCAATACACATGGTAAAGGTAGGGTGTAACCTTATGAAGATGAAAACCTATGAATGGAGAGCTTGTGAGATATGAACCTCCTTTATAAGGATGGTGGAAGAAGATCCTTGGAATCTCGAAATGTCTCTATGTAGTTGGAGAGCCTTAATCCATGTTAAACCCCCTATCTTGAAGTGAAAGGTTCCAGGAGACAGAAATATCCACTTGAGTGGTGAAGAGGGATTGCCTTAGTGGTTTTTTTAGTAAGGTGAGAGCTCCTTAAGACTTGGTAAACCTTGAGAAGGGACCTGGAATAATCCATGGGTAGTGAAGTCCTAATTTGGGTTGTTAATAAAAGGAAAACCTTTGAAAAACCCTCAAAAAATAAACTAAGTCCAAGATCGAACTGTTTTCTTGTAGAAATCCTGAGTTTTGAGTCAAAATGAATCACAAATGTTGATTCAACGTAATGATTATATCCTAGTCATTTTTCGAAGGGTGAAATCATGTCTAAGGGCACAATAGTCGGAGTCCAATTGTTGGACTAGCCTTGGATGCCCGAAGTGGAAGTACTTCGATGGGGAAGACTCTGAGTAGTAATTTGGACCATAGATTAGTGAGTAGTTGAGAAGTAACCTCAGTCATAGATCAATGTGGATCCCTATTAAGCGAGGCTAAAAGGGAGAGTGATGTTATGTTGACGAGGAGTGTCAACGCATCCTAGAGGTTGACACATGTCAACTTGCAATTTGTAGAAAGGATCAAGTGTGATCCTTGTCGATTCTAATCCTTGGGATAGGTGCCTTAAATCCTAACCCTTAGATTTGTAAGTTGAGAAATCTCAACCATTCATCAAAAGGGTGTTGTTAGGAATGACTGGCGGTCCCGGAGGAGGATGCATTCCGATGGGAGTACTTCGAGGAATGATCTGGACCATTGATCGAAGGGTGGCACGATGTAATGTGAGTCATTGATCTGTCATGGACCCCACATAATTTGCATAGACAAGGTTAAAAGAATGGGTGATAATCATCGCGTAAGTTAAAGACACTGACGAAATCAGAGCCATTTATTTCCTGACTCCCAGGACCGTTAGATCCATCAGAGTAGGATGTCGTTGGATTGAGGTTATAAGAGGGAGCGGGGAAGTCGAGAGTGGAAGAACTTTGATGGGAAGACTCTGATGATGAAGAAGGGCCCTAAGGGGATGAGGATCAGACGAGAAAGGTGGTTGTTTCCATGTCAGTGCTACATCGGTGCCACGTCGAATGGCACGAGTGACAAGAAATCACGTGGGTGCCACGTGGAAATTGAAGTGGATTGGGAAAATGAAGGCCCGAAAACTTTGGGAGGATGTAAATTTTGATCCAGAGCTCATAATTGAGCAAGGTTACAGTCGTTGGAAATCTCTCGATGATAACAAGACTATGGTGCCCTTTAAACAGAATTTGAGGTGATTATAAGAAGTGAATTTTAATACCCCATTCCCTTAGAAGGTACTTAGAGGGTTGGGTGTCTTACAATCATGAACAGTTATGTTGTCCTTGTCCTCTCATCATTACAAAGAGGATAAGGAAAAAACTTTGTAAATGAAAGGTCATGGGGGGGAAGGCGGAAGGCCAAGAGTCAGGTTGAATATCAATAAATAGGGGGATTAGATCCAAGTAAAGGGATTTTTGGCTCTTTGATCTTTCATGTACTGTTACTAAAACTTTGAATGAGGAGAAGCATGTTTGGCCAAGCTATTTTATGGATAACTCTGATTCTCATGTGGGACATATTGTGTATTGTTCGTTTGCATTTTTCTCAGCACTCGGGTTGTGTAAGAATGTTCTTCGTATTGTAGACTATTCTGATGTATGTGTGTTTCATTCTTATTTTATTTTTTCTTAAGAGAATATTTGTCTAAATTTGTGGGCATAGGGCTGTAAATAATTGTTTAAATGCTAGACTATTTTGTGTTTGCAATTATTTATTCATATTCTAGTCTTTGACTATGTGAACTATTTCCCAGGCCATTGATAGGAGCATGGTTGGTTCTATGTTTGCTTTCTAGTTACCTTAGTTTTTTTCTAGACGCATGCATATTAGATTAGCTACATTTCATTATTTAGCTTAGAAAACCTTCATCGATGGACCGGGTCGTAACTGGTAAACCCAAAACTAGAAATCGTTGTCGGGATATAATCCAGATGGGTTCCCTATTCCAAACGATTAGAGGTCTAATTGAGACTTCTAATCGAGGGTAACCCCTGCTATTAACAAAGGGAAATTTCTCCACATCAACAGGTTAATTACATGAAACTTATTAAAATAATTAGTTCTTAATTGATTATATTGATAAATGTGTGTCTATGTTTGTAAGAGGAGATGTTTTTTTATTTCAAGGAAGAGATTAATGAAGAACATTTTTTCTATCAATATTTTCCTTAAATGGGTTTAAAGTTGTTGTTTTTCTTTTAAAAGGGTATTAATAAAACTTAATGTGCATAACCTTATTTAAAAATATATATATTGGATTAGTTATAAAGGATTATTGATAATATATGTCAATAAACATTTATTAACCACCTTGTATGCAATATGTGCATTTATTTGTCCTTTTTCTCCTCCTCTATAGAACATGTGTGTGGGAGTGTGTGATAAATAATGAAATACATCATGTTTGACATATGATAATAGTTTCTATGGCTTTAAAATATCATCTTGTTAATATATGTGTATAATAATAAAAATTCTAATAGAGACGTACTATGGACACTTTGAATATCATAATGAGACTCAACTTGGTATTGATGAAATTAGACATACGACAAAGAATAATGTAAAACACAATAAGATTAATTGACACAATAACACAATATTAAGTGTTAAATCCCAACATAATGATAAATTTCCTATTATGTCATTTGTAATTTTCAAGACTAAGGTTCCACCACCATATGTAAGGGTGGATTGTTAATTTACATGTACCTAACATGAACTATAATTTTGAGATTCAATGTCAAATGATGATAATCAACCTTAAAAGTATTACTCCATGGTAAATTGAATGATAGTTGATACTCAAGGTTAAATAATGAAAAATAAACAAATTTAAAGGTATTATTTTATAAATTGGTAAATTTATTTTTATTGCTAACAAGAATTGTAAAGTTCAAATCTTTTTTCCTATATTTAAATGTAGATGTGGAATTCATATCCCTCGAAAATAACTTAAAAAAAAAAAAAAACTTGCTATAAAAAATAATAATGATGAAGATATGCCTTCTATTTTGATAACCTTATGATATAGATGTAATGTCATATTTTAAAATTTGGAATTTTTTTAATTCATAGTCCCGTACCCTTTAACAAGGAATTTGTTTTTTAATAATATTAATGGTAATATAAACTACTTTATTACTTATTAAAAAAATAATATAATTTAATATTAATATTGATGAATAACTAAATTTGATGAATATGTGGGAATTGAAAAATATAAATAAACGAAGAAAAAATTAATTAAGTACTTAAAGAGATTTTAAAAGAGCAAAGTGAGTACATTATGATTTGACTCAGAAAACATTACATAATATTATGAGAGAAGACACATACACACACGATGGATGAGGGAGAGAAGGAACTCCTAAAGTCATTTTTTAGGTTTAGAGAATAACTCATTGACCATTAGAATACAAATAGGGCTTCAAGTCAAGGGTAAAGATTGGATATTTAGATTTATTTTCACTATTTAATAGAAGACTCGATAAAACAAATTGATTTCTAAAAATATTCAAATGTGATTTACAATTGTTTTTGTGATTTAATTTATATTCAAGATTTTTTTCCAAGAAAAAAACATTATATTTGATATTTTTAAAAAAAATTCAAAATATAGATTGTTCGAACCTCTTGGTTTCTGTTTTCAAAATCTAAAATTGTTTATGACCTAACTATGCATCACATAGTACAATATTATTAAAAGTAGTCCATAGTCTTTTTAAGAGACCAACCTAACTTTTTACATCATTACTACATAAGAGTATTGTAAGGATTCTAAGGAATTTGCATATATTCAAGGTGTTACCAATGTTTGAAAGATTAATATTGACAACTAAGAGTAATGTAAGGATTCTAGAGAATTTGCATATATTCAAGGTGTAACCAATGTTTGAAAGATTAATATTGACAACTATTGTTGTAAAAAATAGTTTAATTAAAGGTCTTGTTTATCTTATTGCATTGAATTATTTTCATGATTTAATAGAATATTTAATTAAACAAATTGATGCAAAAATAAATCAAATCTGATTTAGAATTGTTTTCATTATTGAATATGCATGAAGTTATCATTGTATAAAATGGGAGTATTAATTATTTTGTTATATTTAACTACAATAATTTTAATTTTATCAAAATTAATGAAAATTTTAGTAAAAAATGTTTAAGAATAAATTAAAATATATAATTAATTCAAAAAAATGATTAAAAATATTAATCAAATCAGACAATCATTGATTGAATCATCTTACCTGACTAATATTTATGGGTGTATCAAGTGTCAGATTTGAGAGGCCATAGATTTTTGAGGGGATCGACAACTTAAGGGAAGGATGGTTTGGTTGTCTAAAGTTTCATCTGAAAATCGAGTGGTTGGTTTTGGTTTTAAGGTTTGGCTTCTCTCTACTAATCCCACAACTTAGAGATCATTTCTCTTTCTAGATCTACATCCACGGCGAGCTCCCAATTTAGCTAACAACGAGATTTTGTTAGGGTTTGTTGGTATGGCTTTCATTTTTCTCGATGTCGGTGCTCCCTCAATTTCCCACTATTATTCATTGTGGAAGGTTTTTTTCAGCTGAGAGAAAAGTTTCTCTTCCTTGATATGTAGGAACCCTACCTCCTTTCAAGCCCATCCATCCTTTGTTGCAACAGATATCCACAACAAAAAATAGATTTGAATCATTTTCTTCAGTAGCATGGCCTTCCCTCTATGTTCTCCATGAATTTGTATAGGAATCTTGCATACCCTATTCATGCATAATCTATTTACCTACTATGCTATAAGAATTTAATGTCCATGACAGTATATCTCTTCTTGATCTTTGTGAGACTATGTATAGAAAAACATCTCGGACATTTCTACCGGATTGTGGTTTTTATTTATAATAGTCGACATTAATCAATGATCACTATCATAAGCAAAGAGATCAGTCTCGAGGGGATCATGTATGGTGAGGTCCATCTCGTCAACTTCTTTGAGGATGACCTGTCAGAAGATAAAATCTTATGTTCCCCACTAAGTGTCTCCTTGTTGGTGGAGAGAGTGTCTCCTCACCAAATCCCAAGATCTAGACATGTAGGGTTTCCTCCAACTCACTTATTAGTGGAACAAGGTAGTTTATTATTGAGGGCTCTTTGTCAAGATTAGGAAAATATCAGGTCAATATTTTGCAGCCCCCTCATGACTACACGTCTTAAGGTGTATCTTATGTGGCTAACTCGAGACAGTTTCATCCTCTCGCTTTTCTGAAGTCTCCAGATGCTAACCTTGCTAATAAAGTTGGAGCTCAAGGGTCATTCCTATATACATACTCAAAGGATGTGGGTTTTGGATTTGTAGGATCTTGAGTTATTTTGGAACACTTACAAGGAGGGTAGGAAATTAGTGATGTTGGGAACGACAAGAAGAAGAAATAAAGGGTTATCAAGAATTGTGGTGGGGAGGTCACATTAGTAGTGGGAGAGGACATTACAATGGACCAAATTTTGGATTTATCTTGGCATAATTTGGTCGGTAAATTCATGGGTAGGGGATTAGGGATGGATTTCTTAATACAATGGGGAAGGGTAGTGGGGATTTGTTCTTGGTTATATTCTGGTAGATCACCTTTTAGCGAGAGGTTGGCTCAACTTTATTTTGTGCTCGAAGGTTGATGTTGTTTCAGTCTGAAAGGATGTATGGTTTATGGATAGGTCATACCTATCCATAAAACCTTGGCACATCCACTTTGTTGTCAAGAATGAACCAATGGAAAGCACTCTCATTTAGATCAAACTTCCAAGCCTCTCTATGGAATTTTGGAAAAAATAGGCTCTACAAGCCATAGGTAACCAACTCGACAAGACACTTATGGTCGATGACAATTTTATTGATAGTGGATTTAGGTATATAGAGCATATCCTTGTAGATATAGACATCAACAAAGGTTTGTTCAAATCTATTGAGATGGTTTTCATGGAGAAAAGGTATGTTCAAATCTTATATTATGTTAACATCCCTTTTTGATGTTCTAAACATCACGTGTATGGCCATGTTTTGAAGGATTGCTTGAAACCATTCACTAAGAAGGTCTGGAGGAAAACATTGATTCAATGAGGCCTGTTGTGGAGGAATGGAGGTTGCCTAATTATGTTCTAGTGAAGGAGTAGTTGATGGAATCTTATAAATGTATTGAAATTCATCTTTCAAAGGAGGTTGATTTGGGTCGTGGAGGAGACATAATACTACTTGTTAGGGATCTCTCAATTCCATCAATTTTTGAAACTTGACCACAATTGTGAAATGATTTGGGTAACAAGGTAGAATCTGATTCAATATTGGAGCTATCTTCTCTAACACTCACTCTAGAGGATGTTGGGGTTCCTAACAAGGATTGCTTGGATTTTTTGGGTAAGTATTTTTCTTCCCCTTTATGTTCCTTATCAAATGTTAATCCTTTGGGGGGTCTAGAAGGGTTCAAACCTAATATCCCTGGACCTATCCAAAAACCTTGGGGTATCCCCTCTAAGATTAGGAAATCTCCTTATTTCTCCAAATTATCTAGAATTGATTCAATTAACCTTTCAGATAATATCAACCCCGGTGAGTAGTAGAATTTGAGGTCAATGGGTGGGTTGAAGTCTTATTCTTCTGACTCACAATCCAAAGGAGGAGGAAACTATATTCTACGTTCCAAGAAAGAACAGTGTCTACGGTTAAGTATTTTGGGGGGTTTGGGTTTGAATGTGGTAGTTGAAGGTGGTAGCCTCTCGTTTGGTAGGTCATCGACCATCAAACGAGCTCAAGAGAAAAATATCATTAACATTAACCAAGAAAAAAAATATAATCATTGGGGTCCTTAGAGAAGGATGAGCCTCGTTGGTGATTTCCCCACGAAGATCATATTTGTGAACATTTGAGGCTTAGGGGGACATGCCAAACATTTATCCCTCGGAATATTAGTTTCCCTAGAACATTATGATATTTTTCTGTTGCAGGAAAGAGTGGGGAAAGGGGACTGTTTGATCCCTTTTCTAAAAAAATTGTTGAAGGGTTTGGATTTCTAAGCCATTGATTACAAGGGTTTGAATGAGGGTATCATCATGGGGTGGAATAATAATGTAGTTTTAATTGATTTTTTCTCTATTGTTTCAAGTTTGTTTACATTTTTTTTCAGTAAGAGTCTAGGCTACTCCATGTCCATCTTTAACATATATGGTTCGTATGAGGGGAGACAACTATTATGGAACAAGATTTATTCATATCATTGCATCAAGTGTGATAACCTAGTTATTGGTGGTGATCTTAATTTGAATGTAAACAAAAGAGAAGTTTAGGGGGACGGTGCTAGGGATGACATGCTTGTAGAATTTTTTTAACACAATTCGATTATTCTAGTTGGGTGGATATCGATCCAATCAAACTAAATCCTACTTGGGTAAATAATAGATATGGTCATACTACAGTTACAAAAAGATTGGATCATTTCCTAATTCAAGATACTCTCCTATAGAAGGTAGAAAATTGCAGATCATGGGTTGGCACTACCAGAGCCTTTGATCAATTCCCCATATGTTTAGTATTTGTTTTGGGAGATTCTAAGCTAACGCACCCCTTCAAAGATAACCATGGCTTGTCCACGGAGGAGGAATTTCAATCCATTGTAAACGACAATTGGTGCAACTAATTTCCTGATACCGATATATTGGCATGTGAGAAATTATCTTCATCACTAAAACTTGTAAAGGAGAAGGTGGTAGTCTGGGTGAGGGAGAGATTTGGGAACATAAGAAAAAACATTATTGAGGTTGAAAAGTATTTGTAGAACTTGGTCCAGGAAAATGACTAGGGTATTTACAATGAGTAGGATTTAAAGAACCTCAAGCATCTGGAATATTTGTGATCTAAGTTACTTTGAGAGAAGTGATTTGATTAACACATGAAGAGTCGATCCACTTGAATTGGAGCTATAGACAAGAACAAAAAATTGTTCCAAAATTTTCTAACCATAGGAAAAGCATTAACATCATATGGGAGATGACCAACACTGAAGGTAACAAGGTGAGAGGTTTGAGGGAATTAACATACCAAGGAATACAACATTTCACGGGAATCTTTGAGGAACTTGTTGGGGCAAACATCAATGAAATATTGAGGGTCATTTGACTATTTCCTAGGATAGTAGATGAAGAGGATAATGAGAGAATGTTCAGGTCTATCACAAAGGAGGAATTATTATATGTATTGTCCACTTTGAAAAAGGATAGGAGTCCAAGTACAGATGGATGGGCAGTCAAATTATTTATTGATTCCTTTGACCTTTTGGGAGAGGATCTGCTTTAGGTGGTTAAAGAAGTCAGAAGGTCAGGGAAGGTCCACGTCAATGTTAATACAAATTTCATTTCACTAATCCCCAAGGTGGACTGCCTTGAAACATTTGAAGGATTCGGGCCCATTTCTTTGTTCAAATATCTCTATAAGATTATCTCTAAGGTACTAGCAGTAAGACTTAAGCCACTTCTTTCTAATTTCATTTCACTAGAACAATGTGGGTTCCTAGAGGGCATGGTGATTCATGAAGCCATTCATCTAATTCTTGCACAGTCAAAAGAGATAAGCTTGTTCTTTTGGAAAAACAAATAGGAAATAGAGAAGAGAGATCTAGCGGCCTTCAACGAACCGAGATATTCAAATAATCTGGAAAAATTATCAATGAAGAAGAAAGAAAAGCTTGTTGCCCGAATACTGGAAACCAAATTTCACACGAAACCTGCAGGTGAACTAGGAGCAGATGAAGAAGTTGAATTAAATCCTATCATGAAGGATTTAATCATTAATGGGTATGCAGATGGGTCCTACATGCAAGCCGGAAAGAGTAAAAGGAGCAAGCGACAAAATACAAAGGTTAAAGTTGAAGTGGTTGAAAGTGTTGGAGAAAACCAGCCTGCTTGGATTGACACCTTGAAGGAAGAGATTGCTAACCTGAAATAAGTTTCAAGCTAAATTAAGTATTTTTCAGAGAATTTTGAGATGATGCAAACAAGTGGCGTTTGGGGTGAAAATCTTGAATCTGTTAGTTTTTTATTGTAACGTTCCCTAGAAAATAGGAGTTTAGTTGTTGTACGTTACTCCTTCCATGGACACTATCTATTTTTGGAATTTCATGGAAGATGAATCGTTTTGAATTCCCTCTGTAATGTACCTATATATACTATCAAAAGGATAATTGAAACTTGGACTTACCGGAGAGGGGCCTGCCCTCATAGCAGGAGAACTTTGTAATTTTCTGGAGCAGAATTGAATACATATGCAGAATCTTTTGAAGTCTCTATGAAAAGATTCTAATAGTGATGTTATGGGTTTTGTATCCTTTCATTGTATGTATTTCCTATGTTTTTTAATTCCACTTACACATGTATTCTGTTTAAATTGGATAGTTTAAAGCTCGGAATTCATCTTATGATGGTCTCGGTTTAAGTAATTTAAACTATGTGAATTTCTTCTTAATTGATTCAGAATTCATTCCAGTAATGCTCTGATGCAGTTATTTGTTTTCTCCTTCTTCTTACACTCTCCTTAAATACGAATTTACAACTCATATTCATTGCCTCATTTAGCCTTTATCCTCTGGATATTATTATCAACCAGTCATTGTTTTCATTCGCTTTAAGAATTTTGACCCCATAGCCCAACGTGACCCTCCCCTTCTTGGCCAACAAATTTAAAAAAAAAAAAAACCAAATCTAGCCAATGATTTCCAAAGAAATATCAAGTGACACAAGAGATCCCTCTTTGAGTTGAGTAGGCTAGTGCCCAACTCTAAAGTTGGTTGAAACAGTTACCTCTGTCGTTTGTCTATCAGTCGAACAAAATTTACAGAGTGTTAACATTCTGACGCTATTGTCGGGGATGAAATTGAAAATTTTTCCCTATTAAATAACGACATGGTTGAGTTCTAAGGTCTAAGAGTAGCAGGCACTTAGGCACATATCGGTTGTATTCCTACTCTGGCGACTCCACACATCAAAAAATCAGTTTGAAGGTGATTCCACTAGTAGAAGAATCCAGAAATTTAAATTTTCACTGGCGACTCCACTCTCAATGCAGAATCCAGCTTCCAAAACATCATTGGCGACTCCACTGTCTGAAGATGAGGTCCCTTGACAGAGGTATGAGAAGGCATCATTGAAGAAAACAAGTACTTAAAGTTGGGTCTTGTCCAAGGCATTATATTGTTGGTTGTAAATTACCTTTGGTCCTTTCCTGAACATGCTAAACAATTTTTTCTTCACCTCCTGCATGCAAATGATGATCATGATAATCTTGAAATTGTATATCCTCCTCTTAAAATTATACAGATATCCCCTCAGTTCATCATTGATTTTGATCAAAATCTCCCATCTGAGCCTTATGATAACCACAACCAAGTTGATAAGCCTCATGGGACCAAGCCTAATATTTCCCTTCATGTACTTAATCCAACAGCCTCCAAGACCCAGCACAGATAAAGACCCTTAAAATTACCCCATATCCTTCATGATTTTCCTCCAAATCACTATGAATACCTGCATGTGCTTGATGGAGAACTTGGTGCCATCACAACTGAAAAACACATCCAAGAATTTGACGATTTTATAGATTTGTTTGAGATTGACCATGACGATGTTTGTATGAGGTATTTCTCTCAATACTTGAAAGGAGATACCAAAGAATGGTTTAAACATTTTCAACCAAGGACAATTAGCTCATGGGAATAATTGAAGAGTGTTTTTTCGAAGTTCTGGGGTAAGAAGAAATCTCTAGACCTATAGCTTACAAAATTCTATACCTTGAAAAGGCAAAGCAATCAGACCATTTCCACATTCAGTAGGAGGTTTTCCAGTATTTATTATGATCTTCCCAAAGAAATTCAACCCACTGAAGCTATTTCCATGCTCCAGTATGCCACTACTCTTCACCCATATTTGTCTTTCCTCTTGATGGAAAGAAGACCTGAGACCTTACAACAAATGTTCAATGATGCTCAGAAGATTCAACACAATATCATATCATGTGAACAAATTCGAAGTGAAGGGTTGGGTGTTCCAGGACATGAGAATGAATATGAATAGAGGACGTTTTACTATAATATTGAGCATAAAATTGATGATATCATAAGTCCTCTTGAATTTTTGAATGTAAAAGATTTTACAAAAGATTACATCCCACTTACTGAAAGAGAAGATGTTGTTGATTTGCCTATATACAATTGAATATGACGATGATTATGATGATGAACAACCAACTGCATTTCCTCTATCATAAAATGTTCTTCTTCAGCAATATAATGAGAGCAATCAACCTACATATCACAGTTACAGAGAAGAAACTATTGAATCAGTTGAAGGGAATTCTTTACCTTTATGCTTTTCTTCATTTAAATTTTTGAAAGAAAATTCTAAGATCATCATTGAAGCAATGGAATGTGTGTTGATTCCAAATCACATTAATTCACTGGAACAAATTGACAAGAAATTGAAGCAATCTTCTCATGTGTTTGATGACCCTATCACTTATTATGTAGAAGGTCTTGTCAGTTCAAAATTGTAGCCATTGGTCGAAGATGAACTTGAAAATGAGTGTGTTCAGCAATCCAAAGAAATTGAAAATTGTGCATATGTGATCCAAAAATGATAGGTATTACTGATAAATTCCAATTTTAGTTTATTGTACTTATGCATCGGATCGATAAGAATGTGAAATACATAAACTCATTAACTTGTTGCGGAATATCAAATATGACTTTTACTTGATGCATATAAGTGAACAAAGAGATCATCCATTAATAACCATGTTGAAAATTAAGAGAAGAGAATAGCAAAACAGAAAGAGAAATAGAGACAAGAACTTGTTAACGGAGTTCACCAATCGTTGGCTACGTCTCTGGGCCCACTTCCAAGTGGAGGACCTCTTTATTGCTCTTTAAATGCTCAAGTTCTCTTACATTGGCTCTTTTCTGTTACATAACATGCTTCAGATCTGCTGTGAAAGACCTCCTTGCTCAGATTCATACATGCCTCATCAAAATCCTCTCAAAAACATGGCAAAAATGCCTCTCAAAACATGAAAAAAGGCCAAAATTACAAGTTGCTCCTCCAAAACCCTGCATCAAAAATTTCTTTCTCAAGCTTCAAAAAACATGGTTTATATATTTTTCAGCCTCATATGAGGAATCCCAACTTCCCCTGAATATCTAGCCTCTTTCCGGGATCAAATCCCCCTCCAAATGGCCACAATATCCTCAAAAAACCAATTCTAACCCAAAAATTAGGCAAAAACATTTAAAAATACATAGACGGGGTAAAAAACCCACTTTTAAAATTTCATATATGGTTAAGCCCCCAAAGAATGGCGCGCGCCCCTCAATATATGGTCACATGCACTATATTTGGCCAAGTGTTGGCCCTTAAACCAAGCTAGCACCTGGATTCGTGGCGCACTCCACGTGACCTGTGGGCTAAGGATATACCACCACGCGCAAGTATGGGGATAGCCCCCGGTTCATAAGATGTAGGGTGTTGGAAAATCGTGCTTGGGTGGTTATACATAGGTCTGGACCCTTGGTTTTATATGAAGTGACAAGCAACCACAGGCTGGGGCTTAGCCCCAACCCCCTCCTTCGTGCCATACCTTAATACCATGCAATTTAAATATAATGTAGTGGGTTCAATAGAATAAGTAACATGTGGGGCGCGTTGGTGTTGGACTCTACTCAAAGCACTTGGCCTCAGCCATAGTTCATGGGTTCAAAACCCGTGGACACCAAACATTATTTTTAAAACTTGCCACACATTTTCTAACTAGGTGCCACGTGGCACCACCACATTTGACCAATTATTCTCCACGTGTCCACACTGCATTTGTCCAAGTCTGCCACATATGCCCAGTCACAGTTCACCACTTGTCCTTGCCAAATCAGCATCATTAAATGGATTTGGTGATGTCATGTTGACGTCAACATTGACTTTTTGTCAGTTGACCTTTGACTTTTTAGTTGTTTGAGAATCTGATCAGAGTGTGATAACTCTCGCATACAAAGCCCGTTTGAGAAAGTAAATATATGGTCAAAATCACCGCGACGAGCCACTCGCAATGGAATGGGTTTCATTCAATTCTGAGAACTTTCATTTTTGAGCATTTTCTGGACCTGGGGAGCCTCCTGGATCAATATGACAATAGTGAAGAGAATGAAGAAGGTTTTGAATCAGGTGAAAGAACCTTGCCACTATTTTTTTCTTCTTTCAAATCGCTGAAGCAAAATGTTTAGAATGTTTCAAATCAGAAATCCTCCACACATGATGTTGAATATTCAAAATACAATGGACTTGCAAATGAAAACCATCTTCCATTATGTTTTTCTTCCTTTGAATTGTTGAAATCAAATCATGAGATAACAGAGGAAGCAGGAAATTATGACTACAATGGCATTGCTTTACATGAGAAAATTGTTGTCAGTGAGGAAGATCAACAACCTTCACATGCATTTAATGATCATGTGGTTGATTACATGGAAGGTTATTTCAGTTCAGGTTTGCAGCCTGTGCTCAACTGCCAGCTTGAAAATGAAGAAGAAGTTGATCAAGAAATTGTTGATAAAGGTCAGTTTCCTTCTCTTGAACTTAATGAAAATATATAGCAAGATTTCCAGCAAGACAAAGTGTTTCAAAGTTGTCTTCATTCCCATATGAATGATGTGGTTGTTCAAATTCTAAGTGTTTTAAACATGGATGAGGATTTTGAAACTGCCTCTATGGAGACTTCAAGCAATGAAAAAACAACTGACATAGAGTTTCAGGAAGGCAAAAAAACAGTGTATGCCACTTTTCAATCAGAAATACAAAAAGATAATGAAGAGGCGGTTGTTTTATTTGATTGCTTTGAAAATAATGGTTTTGAAAATACATCTATGGGAACTCTAGAAGGTGAAATATGTCATGTTGTTAGCTTGCCACATCTACAAGGATATTATGAACAAGAACTTATTCCCCTTCATTCATTTGAAAGTCAAAATAACGGTCTTCAAGCAAATTTCCATAAGGTTAATGAAACCAAACCAGAAGGGTTTGATGAACAAGATAACAGTCCTGGTACACATAATTTGGTTGTCATGTCTGAAGATGTTCAAGGATGTATGAATGTTTTTGTTGATATGCATGGAAGAGTAGACAAACCTATTGCTGTCATTTCATTTGTAAATGTTCTCAAAGAAGAAGAAATAGAGCAAGAACAACAAAAACTTACGAAAGGGGTGTGTCTTTTTGTTTTTGTTCATCAAGAAGAAATGATTTTTTCATGGTTTTCATGACCCTGTGGCATGTTATATGGAGAATTCTAACAATCAACATTTAAGTCTTAGGATGGATTGTAAGCTCAAATATAAATATAATGGCAAATCAACATTGGTATTAGATATGGATTGTTTTACACCAGAGGTTTCTTTTCAGCCAGTGTTGTCTTCTGATTCAGGAGGTTGTTATTTCCAGAAGTCTCGGCAGATTTATCGACCTTTTGAGGGAGATCGACAGGGTAAATCACTTGAAATCCACAACACAGTGGAAGAAGCGAAATATGGTTTTGATCTTACGCATGTGTTGAAATATCCATTTGCAATTTTGCTAGAAAAAAATAAATAGTCCCAATGTTTTGAAATTCTAAGGTTCAAATTCATATATAACTTCTTAAATGGGTTATCAATGAACTGGCTTAGGAACAAGCATGTGCAAAGAAAACAAGCAATGGGTAAATTGATGGGATGGTTGCATTGGCATTTTGATTTCACTTGACTGGTAGTACATTTGAGTAGTTAAGGTAGGTAGGCACGAATAAGCTCGTGGATCGGGCATGTTCTAGTTTAGGTCTTCAAATAAAGTATTCAATCATATGATTAGCAGTGTGTCTAGCCTCCAGATGAGAGCAGTATGCATACTTCGGTTTTTCAATAAACATTGGTGACAGGTCAAAGTACGGCACAGACCTGTTGTGAGAGAAGCCCAATGGATAAGGCACAAGGTCTACTATTCTTTGCTACCTCACAGGGAGGATAGCATCCCCAGTTGGAGCCCATGTTATCACTATAAAAAATTATTGGACTCTGAGTGTTAGGACTCAACATGAGGCTAAATCGGTATAGAGGAGCATTAGAGTAGCAGGCGGGGCCACATCTAGTAGACAGGGCTAAATCTAGCGGAAGTGTGAAATCGAGGGGACCCAGCGGGTCATGGATCGTGGACATTGTCGATCAACATTAATGAAGTATATCGGGTCGAGAACTAACATGGAGGTTAATCCCTTGAAGGCAGGTCGATAGGAATACCATGTTTTTGTCTCGAGGGCACATGGCACCACTAGATGCATATCGGGGGGGAAAGAGGGTAAGCTTGAAACCACTCAAGCCCACCCTGATGTCACATGTCAGAATATCATTAGATTTGTCAAATTCAAATATCGCATATGGAAAGGGAAGGTTGATGGCCAGTCAAATCACCTCAGGACACTTGTTCAAGTACTTTGCATCCGTGCGATGACGAGTGAGCGTCGCCACAAAACTAATTTAAAAGCCCATCATTTGAAATCAGTAGCCAAACGTGATAAGTCGTTATCCCTTCAAGGACGTTTGTCAGTTGCCCATGATTGGAACTCAATGACGATTTTTCACTCAAAGCATGGGTGATGGTACTCAGTTTTGGGTGATTAAAGTTTTATTACGGAACGGGGTAACCGCAAAACAAATCATTCGTCTAATTCTTGCACAGTCAAAAGAGATAAGCTTGTGCCTCTGGAAAAAACATAGGAAATGGAGAAGACAAACCCAGCGACCTTCAGCGAACCGAGATATTCAAATAATCTGGCAAAATTATCAATGAAGAAGAAAGAAAATCTTGTTGCCCGAATACTGGAAACAAAATTTTACACGAAGCCTGCAGGTGAACCAGGAGTAGATGAAGAAGTCAGATTAAATCCTATCATGAAGGATTTAATCATTAATGGGTATGCAGATGGGTCCTACATGCAAGCCGGCAAGGGTAAAAGGAGTAAGCGACGAAAGACAAAGGTTAAAGTTGAAGTGGTTGAAAGTGTTGGAGAAAACCAGCCTGCTTGGCTTGACACCTTGAAGGAAGAGATTACTAAMGTGAAATAGGTTTCAAGCTAAATTAAGTATTTTTCAAAGAATTTTTCGATGATGCAGACAAGTGGCGTTCGGGGAGAAAATCTCGAATCTGTCAGTTTTKTATTGCAACGTTCCCTAGAAAATAGGAGCTCCATTGTTGTATGTTACTCCTTCCATGGCCGCTGTCTATTTTTGGAATTTYGTGGAAGATGAACCATTTTGAATTCCCTATGTAATGTACCTATATATACTATCAAAAGGATAAATGAAAGTTGGACTTACCGGAGAGGGGCCTACCCTCATAGTAGGAGAACTTTGTAATTTTCTGGAGCAGAATTGAATACATATGTAGAAGCTTTTGAAGTCTCTATGAAAATATTCTAATGGTGATGATATGGGTTTTGTTTCCTTTCATTGTATGTGTTTCCTATGTTTTTGAATTCCACTTACACATGTATTTTGTTTAAATTGGATAATTTAAAGCTCAGAATTCATCTTATGATGCTCTCGGTTTAAGCAATTTAAACTGTGTGTATTTCTTCTTAACCGATTCAGAATTCATTCAAGTAATGCTTTGATTCAGTTATTTGTTTTCTCCTTATTCTTACACTCTGCTTAAATATGAATTTACAACTCAGATTCATTGCCTCATTTATCCTTTATCCTGTGGAGATTTTTATCATCCAGTCATTGTTTTCATTCGCTTTAAGAATTTTGACTCCATAGCCCAAAGTGACCCTCCCCTTCTTGGCCAACAAATTTATAAAAAAAAACCAAAACAAACCAAATATAGCCAATGATTTCCAAAGAAATATCAAGCGACATGAGAGAGCCCTCTCTGAGTTGAGTAGGCTAGTGCCCAGCTCTAAAGTTGGTTGAAACAGTTACCTTTGTCGTTTGTCTATTAGTCGGACAAAATTTACAGAGTGCTAACAAGTCTTAGTAGAGATTTGGATGATGCTAAAAGGAGGAGAACTATGCAAGGTATAAGAGTTGACAGGCAGGAGAGACTCACCTATGTTCTATTCGTAGATGATGTTTTTCTTTTCTTTTTTTGGTTCATATCAAGAGATTAGTTCCTTTTGATCTATTCTCCTCCTTTACAAAAAATACACATGAATGGAATTTAATGAGACTAAATATGTTCTTTACTCGTATAATCTCAATGATGGATTTGATGTAGTTGTTTCTATATATCTACCCTTCCAGAATTTAGACATCAATGTAGGGGTAAAGTATATGGGTTTATATCTGAACCAAACAAATATATGAAGAATGATTGGTATTGGCTAACTAGGAAGGTGGAAAAAATAATTTCACAATGGTGCCACATATGGCTATCAAGAGGAGGCCATTTAGTTTTGGTAAAGTATGTGTTGGAGGATATTTCAGTATACTGGAACACTTTGGCCGATATCCCAAAAGGAATCTTAGAAAATATTAGGAAGTATTGTTTCAACTTCCTGTGTTAGGGTAGGAATGAAAATATAAGGGTACCCACTAGGTAAATTGGAGAAATATTGTATCCCCAAAGGGATTAGGAGGGTGGGGTATAAATGATATTCATCTATTTGGATAGTCACGAGTTGCAAAATCATTGTGGAATATGATCAATAAAGAGAGTCTGTGGAGAAGCATTTTAATTCAAAAGTATGTTGCTCCCAGTATAGTGATGGATTGGATTAGGAGGGAAAGAAAAAACATCCAGAATGTTTCAAATGGAAAGATTTATCCTTGGATTTTCCTATGATTAGCTCCTTCCTAGCCTGAAAATTTGGCAATGGGTCACAAGTTAGAGTGAGTTTTGATGCTATAATGGGTTGTGACAGAGGTATATTTCTTTATGAAGAATTGATTTATAATTTTCAAATGATTGGGAAAGCTTCATTAAATTCAATGTCAAATCCAACAATCTCCACCATCTGGTCACAAGGTTGGTTGAGTGTTGTTGATTTAAATTTGACAGGTGAGTGGGTTATTGATTGGAATAACTACATGTCCACTCTTTAAAAGGAACATGTTATACTTGGTCAAATCGAGGATGAACTTATTTGGGGGAAAAATATGGTTGGAGGAGGTTATTTATCTAAAATAGGTTATGAGGCCCAATTTGGTCTAGGGATAAATGATGAAGCTTAGTGGCGGAATAAACATTGGAAATTCAAATCTCCTCCAAAAACCATTTTTTATGTGGATTTATCATAATAATAATGTATTTACCTAGGAGAGTTTAAGGAAAAAAAACAAGGTGTGTCCTGGTATTTGTCTTCTTTGTAGGAGCAGCGAAGAAATGAATTTGCATCTTTTTCTAGCTTATACTTATTCTCAACATATTTGGAGAGACCTTGAAGGTCACTTGGGCCTCACAAACTTATGGAAAATGGATAATATAGAAGGATGATCCTTTGGATGGTTCTCCAACACATACCTGAATCCTTTTCGAGCACTTCCTTTCTTGGTCCTTTGGGGTATCTAGCTGGCACATAACTCAATTTTATTTGAGGAAAGGTTTGTTCCATCTTTTAAAACCTCTGCTTAGGTCTTGGGTTTACTCTCATATTATAATATTGATATCGTTCAAAATCCACCAAGGCTTTTGGGCAAGCTTGGGGTGGACAAGTCCATGCCATGGTGTTTTTTCGATGGTGCATGCTAGGATTCTATTTGTGAATGTGGTTTTATTCTATATTTGTTCAATCACCATTTATTTCATTTTAAATAAAATGTAGGGAGGGGTGCTAATATTTTCAGTGATTTAATGGCTCTCTTCCTACTTTTAAAGTTCTCACTACATTGGTGATATGATACTCTTCAAGTGTATGGAGATTAGTGATTGATCATCAACCATGTATCTGGCAATGTCCAACTACACAATATCAACTTAAGGCCACTAGAATACCATCTTCATGAGATCACTGGATTATTTGTTCATATTGAGTTTTCCCATATCTTTAGGGAATTGAACCAAACAATGGACAAGCTATCTAAGGAAGGGACTATGTTACCTAAAAATAAAATCACTCTACTTGAATTCGATGATGATTGAGCATTGATTCACAATCAATTCATGTTTCAGTACTTTTAAGAATGTTAATACTCAGTAATATTTGAATTTTAATTGCTAATATTTTATCTTTGTAACTTCTAGTATGGACTATTTTGGACTTTTAATATATAGGGAGTATCCCTAGTGAAGAAACTATTAGAAGGATTGATAGGTCTAGATGAATAGATTACTCTAAGTTCATCTACTTGGAGGAAAAATTTTGATTGTGTTGATGCACCCGATGAAAGCATTTATTTTCACCTTGAATACAAATTCTTTGGAAAAAAAGAAAAAAAAATCATGATTGAATCGTTTAATCAAGTTCGTAAATATGTTTAATCAACATATTAATCAACATATTGTATCTTCTTACACAACAAAGAATTCACCTTGAAAAATGGTTAAGCATTATACAATAACATTAAATGATTACCGCGGAAAAAATGTCATTAATGATTATGACTAGAGCTAAACATTATATGGAATCTCAAATTTAAATGAGAGATACATCTCAAAATTGATTTAAAAACAAAGAAATCATTAATGATTTTATTTATTAACACACAATACATTTTATAAATAAAACAACATAATCATCAGCATAATATGAAAAAATATAATATACTTGAATGATAATATCAAAATCAATATATATGTTAGATATACATCTCAAATATGTGAAATATTTAAAATGGAATTTCAAATTTAATTGAGTTATACATCTCAAATTTAATTTAAAAATAGAGAAATCATTAATAATATGAATTATTTATGTATATAAAAATACAATTTATAAATAAAACAACATCAACATCAACATGGTATGAAAATGCATAACATATATGAATGATAATACCAAATCAATATATATGCCAAATATATATCTCGATTCAAATATAAATGAAAAATATACATTCACAATAATCAAATATGTACATCTCAACAATTGCTATAAGCTAGGTTTGACACTAGAGATAGAGGAATCAACACCTCCACCTGATAATAATGTGGAAAGTAGCACATGAGGAGGAGATGGTGGTCAGTTTACTACTAGAGGAGATGGTGGTTAGCTTTCTACTAAATGATATGGTTGTTAGTTAGCTACTAGAGGAGACAGTTATCAGTCCAATGTTGGAGGAGATGGTGATCAGTCTGGTGTTGGAGGAGGAGATGATGGTTGGTTTTCTCATGGAGGAGATGGTAGCTAGTCTACTCATGGAGGAGATGGTGGCCAATTTGGTGCTAATGGAGGAGATGGTGGTCAATATTCTCATCAAGAATATGGTGGTCGGTCTTCTCATGGAGGAGATGGTGGATGGTTTGATTTTGGAGGAGATGGTTGGCATTCTTGTGGAGGAGATGGAGGAGGAGGAGGAGGTGGTGGTGGAGGATCGTCATCCTTAATAGACAAGTATGAAGTAGAAAAATATGAAGAAGAATATTGATGGTAAGCATTTAACCTCTCAAGTAGTTTGAGGGAATTGACAACATGATTCATCAATAACATCATATCATGGGGAAGACTCGCCCATGATATCCATAGATTGTAAATGGATGATTCAAATTGGATCCACACAATAACATGACTGGATTATAGCTCAAGTTCTACGAGGATCAAAAAAATCAAGGTTCAAGACTATGAATGAGGTAGGAGATAGGGTTAATGGTGTGAGGGTGTCAATGCCATCCCAACCGATGTCCACCCGATGTCCACCCTTTGATAAAAAAATATACTCTTTTTTTTGTGACTGGAAGAATCGACAACTAGTCGGGCACGTACTTGTGTGACATGTGGTCGTGTTATCCAATTGTTGCCACTATAACCTCCAGGTGTGCCCATGCTACCCCACACACGACACACAAGGTAAGTCATGGTTTCGATTAACATTATATTCTTATTGTTTGCTTGGGAAGGAAAAAATTAAAAGATAGAGAGAGAGAGAGAGAGAGTTGTAAAAAAGGGGAAGAAATACAAAAATGTAAAAAATAAAATAAAACATGAGAACTATACTCCAAAATTAAATTGAGATAATACAAAAGAGGAGAGGCCAATAATGGGCTTGAGGAAGGCAGATTATAGGATGCTTGGCCTTCTATTTGATCCCCTAGTAGATACATTTTCTTATTTATTCATGCACCACCAATGAGTATGGGTTTTTTGGTTGAATTTGAGAGGAACTGCTACCCAATTTCCCATGTGAAGACTAAGCATGTACTAAAGAGCCATAAGATATTATAACTTGCACATTTTCCCAGAAATAAAAAATATTGGCTGAAGCAAATCAAATAATAGTTTTACCATTTGGGTTTCCATGGTAAATATTGTTTGTGTGATGAATTTCTCCATTTTGTTTTAAATTCCATGTTAAAAAATTCATGTGTGAGTTATTGGTGCTTTCATATATATTTGATATGTTGATTGTAATCATATAAATGGTTTTAATGATGAATTCCTAGCCATATCTCTGTTAGCTCATTCAAAATTTCATTCTCCATTAGGAAATGATGAATGCCAACAACTCTGAATTTTCCACTATTCATTTTACTTTGGGATTTGAGATCAAGGGTTATCATGACATAACTATTGCAATTGAAAAACCGAGTTTCTAATTTCATTCTTAAAGAGCATCATATTTATGATCTTGAGACCGTTCGTATCTCAAAACAAGTGTGCATGCTGAGTATTTCACTTCTTTGAGGTCGTACGAAGCAAATCCATCCCAAGTGAGGTTGTACATTGTGGATTTTTTCCTCTTGTGTTCCTCTTGAGGTTGTACATATATGTACATGCCATATCCCCCCCTCTCTCCAAGGCTATGTGTTAGTTGGTGGTTGAGATGTTGTGTCTTCTGTTGGACCATTTTCTAAGTATGGGTATGTGACAACCAATGAATTTTCAAGTAAATAAAAGAAAAACTTAATTTATTTAATTGTTCCTCCCTTCCATTAAGTTGGCATTGTGTGGTGTAATATGTTTGGGTATATATTTTGGCATATAGTTGATTTTATCCCATTATTGTGTTTACTCATAAAGACAGGTATATACATTTATAATTATTTGTGTTACTACTTGATCTAGGTGGACATCGATGGCCACCCACCTATTCCACTAGCTCAAAATGCAATTTCCATCTTGGTAGTTTTTCTACAGTTATTTTTTCGGGTCATGAACTTTTGGGGTTGTTTTGAGGCCCTAAATGACGTTTTTTTTGCTGGGAAGCACCCAACAGATAGCCAAATGCATGTACTAGTTCATTTATAATGTGTACTCCTTGTCTAGACCTTTTTGATGGGATACTGAGCAACCCAAATGGAGATTGTATGAAAAAATAATTTCCCCAGGAAGTTGAAGTATCAACTAACCACATCAAGGCCCACAGACCTTTTGTCATTTCATCTTCTGGGGTTAGGATTTTCTTATTGATGCTTTATGTTAAAATTCATTTTCAACCTCATTATAATAATCTTCTTGTGAATGCATGTAGTCATCACATATCTTCTCAGAGACAAACTACCACCATTCTAGTGAGTTCATTTCACTCTACATTTGTATAGTTCTTGTGTATTTCATTCATTAATATAAATTGAGTATTATTGTATCTTTGTGTTTCTATTATATTTATGTGTTTTATATTGTCCCCTCATAAAACCATATTAGTGGTATCATAACAGTATTCTCTTTATCTATTTCTCTATGCTTGTCCCTAACGAGGTCAAGGTATAAGGAGTTGGGACTCGAACTACTTGAGCCTCTGAAAGACCATCCTCGCTGACCCCGATGACCTCCCATGGTGGAAGAAAAGAGAGACGAGGGAGCAAAATATCCTATTCATTTGTTGCTCGAGGAAGCCCTCGTGTGATAGAGGGTCAAAAAGTGGAAGCACTATCTGATGCGAAAGGAGACCATCATCCACACAGATCACTAGCCACTACAATGTTTACAGGCCCAGAGTAAGCTACAACAAATGAGGCATTACAAGTGGATGGGGTTTTTATAGAAATTTCATTTGGTCATAAAGTATAAGAAGGGTAGCACAAATAAGTTGGAAGACATTCTTTCACGGCCACCTACATCCAATATTATAGCTTTGGGAACAATGATGCACATGGAGCCTTTTACCCATGATGCATACAAAGAGGCATACACATAAGATGAGGAATTCAAAGAGGTGTTTCATGAGCTACAAATTCATATAGAAGAAGGTGACAGAAAGGCTTACTATCATTTCCAAACTCACTCTACAAGCTCGGTAAGCTCTGTGTTCCCAAAGTTTCGTAATTTCTATTTTTGATGGGATTAGTAGTTTTATAGAGGTTTTATCCTGATTCCTTCAATATCACAAAGTTTTTTAAGCAGGAAAATTCATTGTTGAATTTTCGGTAAGCATTGAACTCCACAATCAAGTCAAATAGAAAGTTTTTAGGTTTTCATTATCAAATAGATTCAAGGGTTTTCACTATTAGAAGTGCCAGATAAATGTTTCGTAAGCAACTTTGGGGGTCCACTTTGCAAGTTGAATGTGGGGATTTTTCATATACAAATTTGTAAATATCTAAAGATGATCCACATGAGACCATTAAGGAGTCATTAAAGTTTGTCTAACAATGGGGACACAACAATTCATATAGTGCATATTTATGAGTGGACATTAGAGATGTCAAGAAAGGAGGTATAATTACCATCCAGTTAGTCGAATCTATGTCGTCCAACATGATTATTTTTATGAGATTGAGAAAGGAAGCTAAAAAAACCTTTGTATTGGTTTGGATCATTGGATATACAAATGAGATCAATGGACAAGGGTGCACTCATGTCACCAGAAGCCATCCATGTTGGACATGATAATATCCATGTCATCAAAGTCTTTAAGTGCTTGACCAATATTAAATCATAAATTGGGGAAGTTGGAACAATTATGATGGTTCAAGTTCCAAATAATAGTGTATTAATTTCATTTCTGGAAGCATAGACAGGAGGTTTCCCCTTGGAAGATTGATTATGTAGAGATGTTGGACATATGAGGATTTGTTTCTGTGATTGCAATAGTGCTTGTGATTTAGCATTTTGTTTAATAAATCAATTTTATTATTCTTAGACTTTGTGTGCATTTATAATCTTATTTGCTTCTTGTTTATTGTTGTTGCATACTTTGATTCAATGAGCATTTTTGCCTGTGTATGTCAATCAATAATTTGTCAACTTTAAAAAATCTAAGAAGAGATCGAAAGTATGATGTTTCAATTTGCTCCAATTGTTAGTCTCAATGCTAGGTTTTCATTCATCTTCAAGTTACGTAAGAATCTAATATTATTGTTTCAGTCTCATCTCCACTCTCCCCAACTTTTTCCTTTGGAAATAGGTCATGATTCTTATGACAAGGAAGACTCAACAAATATAACATCTTGTATTTGATATGCAACAACGATCTTTGTTAATAAGTATATTAATGATTTTAATGAATAATGGTCACCTTGGATTTCAGGCTCCAACAAATTAATCTTCAAGTGGTGGCCATTAACAATTCCATACAAGCTAAAACAAATATTAATCAAACCCCTCAACAATTAGTTGAACAAAAGGAAAAGAAACAAGACAAGGTACATATTCCCAAACTTTGTCAATCAAATAATAAAGACCATCATACGCTAAGATATAGTTCCTTGGAAATCCAAGAAGAATATTGAACATGAGAAACTTGCAAATTTTGTTAACAATATTTCTATCTGTTGATGTTACGGTAGTTGCGGAAGATATTAACCTCTACGTGTAACCTTTGACGAGACTAGAATATTCCAAGAAGCAAGAGAAACCATAAATAATTGGTTAAGAACCCTAGAAGACAAGTCAGCTCAAGAGAATAATTTATATTAAGTTATTATCCTCCAAAAGAAGAAGTCGGCCCAGTTATGTGACTTAGAGCACTATAAATAGAAGGCTCTAGAGCTCATTTGTTCTAACTCACTCTCACAACTCTATAAGGACTAGTAGTGTACATGAATGGAGGAGAGTTGCAGTTGTTGTAGTGGTGACTTTGTCTTTGGTTATGGTTTCGACTTTCTTCTTGGTACGCTAGCTTTGGAGAGAGGTATGCTACCTTGGTTGGCTATTGGTTCTAGTGATTGCTTCCGGAATTATTTTGTCTGTCAAGGTTAAGGTGCTCGGGGGTGGCCTTTGTGCCTATGGTTGGGTGACAATACAATGATATTTTCTATGGTGAAACGAGCACACCTATTATTTTAATAGGTTATGGTCCCACACTATCTTCAGACAGTCTAACCACTAGAAGGTAGATTAGGAGGATTTTCTCAGTTGCAGTTGCAGTTGTAGTCATATTTTTTTTTGCAGCAATGAAACACTAACCCTCTTGTTGAGGCACCTTAAGTCAAGTGCATGACCTAATTCATGGATAGCCTAGTGTGCCCTAGCCTGTCGCGCCTCTTGGTACTCTTAGCAAGCCAAGGCATCAAGTTTGAGTTTTTTATCAAATTCAAAGGTTGACCAAGTCAAATTCAAAGTCAACGCATCCATGACTTACTCTATGAAGTCAGAAAACAAGTTAGAAGTGGATTCTAACTTTAGAGCATGGAAGACAAGGATTGACCTCATCCTTTCCAAGAATAAAGTGTTGGATATCGTGAAAGGCAAGATCATGGAACCACAGTTTGAAGAAGGAAAAGAGAAGGAACCTCAAAACGTTGTAGTTATGGAGAAGTTCAAGGACAATGACAATAATGTTATGAGTATCATAGTGGACTCTATAAAGGACCATTTGATACCCTACATTTATCATCTTGACTCATCTAAGAAGATGTCGGATGCCCTAACAAACCCCTTCTCAGTTAGAAATATTAGACAAGTGATGAGTATGAAGAATGAACTCGGTGACACAAAGATGACAAAGGATGACACCATAGCTTCATACTTTGTGAGGATTTCTCAATTGAGAGATAAATTATAAGCTATTGGAGAAGCCATACCAGAAAAGGAAGTTGTGAACATAACACTCAATGGCCTTTCTAGATCACGGGATGAATTTGCAGCAAGCGTGAATACAAGGAAGGAGTTCCCAACATTAGAAGAACTTTGGAACTATTGTGCATAAGAAGAGACAAGGTTGAAATCTAAAGGAAAAACTTAGAAGGAAGAAGATGCTCAAGCCTTTGCAGCAAAGTTAAAAAGACATGGAGGAAAGAAAAGATTTGATTCAAGAAAGAATTTCAAGAGAGATGTGTCAAAGGTACAATGCCTTGAATGCCATGACTATGGCCACTACAAAAAGAATTGTCCTAAACTAACAAAGAAGAGAAAAGAGAGACATCATGCATCAGCTGCCAATGATGAAGAACCTTCAAAGAAGACAAAGCATGATAAAACATAGTTCTTCTATTATTCAAATCTTACTGGAACCATTGAAGATGACATGTGGTTGATCGATAGTGAAGTTTCAAGGCATATGACAGTGATCGTAAGAATTTCTCAAGCATGAAGCAAAAGGAGACACCTCATAAAGTGGAGCTTGGAGACAAGAACTCTTATGCAGTCAAGGGAATTGGACAAGCTACTATCAATATGGAATCAGGGAACTCTATTCATCTTAGTAATGTTTTATATGTTCATGGTTTGAAAAATAATCTAGTATCTATTTCTTGTTTGGAAGAGAAATGAGATATATTAGCTTTTGTAGATGGAAAATTTCATGTATGGTCTAAAGACTCAAAGATAGAAGTTGCTAGAGCCATTGGAACTCATGAAGGTGGATTGTATAAAATCCTAGGTCAGAATACTCAAGCTCTAGTACATGATGAAATCAACCCTAGTGAGTTATGGCATAGAAGATATGCTCACCTTCATTATCAAGCCTTTCCATTCCTAAAACAAATGGTTGTAGGAATACCATAATTACATGAAGGTGTGTGCAGAGGATGCGCACTTGGGAAAAATATCAAGAAACCATGCCCAAGCAATGAGAATAGATCCAAATGGATCTTAGACCTAACACATTCATATGTATGTGGTCATATGCCAATGAAGTAACTAGGAGGATGTCCTTACTATGTGATGTTTATAGATGACTTCTCAAGAAAGACATGGTTATATCTGTTAAATACTAAGGATGAAGTATTTGGCAAGTTCCAAGAATTCAAGGTTGAAGTAGAGAACCTAACAGATAAGAAGATCAAGATAATAAGATCTTATAATGGAGGAGAATACACCTCCAAGGACCTCGTTGCCTTTTGTAAAGAAGATGGTATTAGAAGGGAGCTCATTGTCCCTCACAATCCCCAACATAATGGTGTGGTTGAAAGAAAGAACAGCACTATTAAAGAATCATTCAAGGCGATGATGAATAATCAAAATCTATCTATGTTCCTATGGAGAGAAGCATCCATGACAGTTGTTTATATTCAGAATAGAAGTCCACGTAGAATATTGAATAATATGACTCTAGAAGAAGCCTTCTTTGGAAATAAGCCTAGTGTTGAGCACTTGAGAATATTTGGATGTCATGTATACATTCATGTTCCAAAGGATAAGAGAAAGAAGTTGGAACCTTCAACAAAGAGAGGAATATTCGTTGGATATAGTGAATCATCAAAAGCATATAGAATTTATGTTCCAAGACAACAGAAGGTTGAAATAAGTAGAGACATAAATTGTTATGAAAGGATTGCATTCAAGAAGTCTATAGAAGATTCCATAGACTCCAACGAAGAAGAGGAACGTGAAGATATCAAAGAAGAAATCACATGTTCTCCAGAACACCCCATTGAAGAACCAGAACCATCACATGAACATGTGGAACCAGCTATTGAACCTAAGACTAGAAAGAGACTAGCATGGCTTGAATCCACCTTGCAAGAAGGAGAAAGACATAAAGCTCCCAGTGGCACCTTCAGACAAAGCAAGAAACCCAAAAGGTTTTCCAGTTATGCAAAACTCATGACAAATATTGTTAATGCAAAACCTTCCACCTTTGAAGAAGCAGTCAAGCAGAAAGAATGGAAGGAGGCCATGATGGAAGAATACCAATCTATTATGAAAAATGATGTATGGGAAGTTGTGCCTAGACCTACAGAGAAGTTTGTAGTTAATTCAAAGTGGGTTTACAAGATAAAGCATGTTGTAGATGGAAGTATTGATAAATACAAGGCGAGATTTGTGGCTAGAGGATTCTCTCAGCATGGAGAAGATTATGATGAGACGTTTCTCTGATTTCCAGATATACAACTATTAGAGCCACCATATCTCTAACATCTTCCATGGGTTGGAGTTTACATCATACAGATGTAAAGATTGTCTTTCTCAATGGAGTGATTGAGGAATAAGTATACATAGAGAAACCTCAAGGTTTTGAGGTACACCCAAGAGAAACCCATGTATGCAGATTGAAGAAGGCCTTGTATGGACTCAAGCAAGGTCCAAGAGCTTGGTATGCACGTATTGATAGCTACTTGAAGAGACTTGGATTTTCCAAGAGTCATGACGGTCCAAATCTCTACTACAAAGTTATGAATAATGCACCTGTGATTCTACTGTTATATGTTGATGATTTGTTCCTAACAGGTGTAGAGCCTCTCATTATTCAGTGTAAGAAGGAGATAGCCTCAAAGTTTGATATGAAGGATATTGGTTTCATGCACTACTACTTGGGATTAGAAGTATGGCATAAGCCTGGTGAAGTTTTCCTAGGACAAGGGAGTTATGTTGTAAAGATCCTTCAAAAGTTTGGGATGATGGATTGTAAATCCATGGAAACTCCCATGGTGACAGATTTGATGAAGTTGAGAGACTCTGATTATGATCTAGTAGAATCATCCCTGTACCGGCAATTGATTGGCTCCTTGATGCATTTGGTGAATACTAGGTTGGACATTTGCTTTGTTGTGAACATGTTGAGCCAGTTCGAGGTGGAACCTAGACAAGAGCATTGGATAGTTGCAAAGCATATCCTGAGATATCTCCATGGGACGATTACTTATGGTTTGAGATGTGCCTCAAACAGTGATGTACAACTGCATGGATTTACTGATTCATATTGGGCAAGGAGTGCAGATGATAGGAAGACTACTTATGGACTATGTTTCAGTTTGGGATCTGCTATGATATCATGGGCTAGCAGAAAACAAAAATATGTTGTACTCGCACTGCGGAAGCAAAGTATATTGCAGCTTGTGATGCTTGTATTGAAGCAGTGTGGCTTCGTAATCTGGTTTTTGGATTGTTTGATCAAGTGTTGGATTCGACCGTGATATATTGTGATAATCAAAGTTGTGTGAAGCTCTCAGAGAACCCAGTGTTCCATGACAGGTCGAAGCACATTGAGATCAAGTATTATTTTCTATGTGATAAAGTCTAGAAGGAAGAAGTAGTTCTCCAGTATATCTCTATTGATGAGCAGTCTGTAGATATTTTGACAAAACCTTTGTCCAAGATAAAGTTTGCATACTTGAGGGACAAGTTGGGGCTTGTAGAGATTGCTCCCTTGGTTGAAAGGGAGGAGATGACTTCCTCGGTTGGGAGGGATATCTGATATGAGGCGTCATGGATTGTGAGTGAGTTGCAGATCTATATCATGCTAGTAGATCTTAGAGGTGGTCATACAGCTTAGAGATTATGCTTGCATCATGCTAATTATGATCACGCTAGTATAGGTTAAATATGATACAAATGGTTGGAGTTGTTGATACAATGGCCTGAGGAGCATCATGCGATTATAGCTTAGAGATGACATACATCTTAGATGTGATGTATTGACACCATGCTAGTTATGTCATGCTAGTACGACTTAGAGACAATGATGATGAGTCACATCATGCTAGATATGGCCATGTGAGTACAGATTAAAGGTGACACATAGCTTAGATATGATGCATTGGCATCATGCTAGATATATCATGCTAGTATGACTTAGAGATGACCATACAACTTAGAGATGATTCAGGGGGCTCGTGTCATGTTAGATATGATCATGCAAGTACAACTTAGAGGTGGAATACAACTTAGAAATGATGCATTGGCATCATGCTAGATATGTCATGCTAGTACGGCTTAGAGATGATCATACAGCTTAGAGATGACAAAGTGAGGCACCGATCTACATCATGCGAGTACAACTTAGAGGTGGCATACATCTTAGATATGATGCATCGGCATCATGATAGTTATGTCATGCTAGTCCATCTTAGAGATGATGTAGATGATACTCCAAATCACGCCAGTATAACTTAGATATGATGCGTT
The DNA here is from genome assembly GCA_010110895.2 of Picea sitchensis. Classification (NCBI taxonomy): domain Eukaryota; kingdom Viridiplantae; phylum Streptophyta; class Pinopsida; order Pinales; family Pinaceae; genus Picea; species Picea sitchensis. The sequence continues at coordinate 417,003 of SNQJ01S0000355.1, forward strand.
CACATCATGCTAGTACAACTTAGAGGTGATGCAGCTGATGACATTGTTGATGCAGGTTGATATGATTTGATTGTTGTGGAGACTGTATGTCTCTGTACAATAGTTGTATGCTATTGTGGTCGATGTGTTCCACTGGTAGTGACTATGTGTCACTGGTTAGTAGCCATGTGCTACTAGGAGTGGTTGTGTACCACTGGATAGTAGTTGTATACTACTATGGATAGACATAGACGTTGTGTTCTATTGAATGGCATTGTTTTGATTTCCATGGAGACTATCTAGATGGATAGTGATGATGATGCTACCAATTGAATGGTTTGTTTGTGCTCAAGACTATTTCCTTTAATACCTCCCTAGCTAGGAGGGATTTTTTATGTTACGGTAGCTGCAGGAGGTATTAACCTCTATGTGTAACCTTTGACGAGACTAGAATATTTTGGGAAGCAAGAGAAACCCTAAATAATTGGTTAATAACCCTAGAAGACAAATCGGCTCAAGAGAATAATTTATATTAAGTTATTAACCTCCAAAAGGAGAATTTGTCCCAGTTAGGTGACTTAGAGCACTATAAATAGAAGGCATTATAGTTCATTTGGTCTCACTCACTCTCACAACTGCATAAGGACTAGTAGTGTGCATGACTGGAGGAGAGTTGCAGTTGTTGCAGTGGTGACTTGGTCTTCGGTTATGGTTTGGACTTTCTACTTGGTACGCTAGCTTTGGAGAGAGGTACACTACCTTGGTTGGATATTGGTTCTAGTGATTGCTTCCAGAATTATTATGTTTGTCAAGGTTAAGATGCTCGGGGGTGGCCTTTGTGCCTATGGTTGGGTGACAACACAGTGATATTGTCTATGGTGAAACGAGCACACCTATTATTTTAACACTATGTTCCATCAATATAATATGCAATGAGTTTGCATCTGTCTCCATCTTTTCACTTTAGTTACTCTACTATGTCTATTGTATAAGTATTCTCTCTAGATATGTAGAGGAATAGTACTTATTAGTAACACAAATCACAGTTCAGAGATATGGTTATTGGTTGTATTTTGGTTGTAAGCACTCTATTGGTGCACCTAAATATGATTATCCTAATAGTTTACTCTTTCATTTATGGGCAAACTTGAAATGTGGGAAACATCCACTAAACTTAAATGATCACCTACTCTTGTATTTTTAATATATCCATTGTTGTAGCAATAAAAAAAAATTGGCCTATACCAACCAAAAAAGATAAGTAGCATGTTTTGCTATTTAGTTTTTTTTTTTCAATGACAATTATTTGTTTTCGATGTAAATAGAGACATTGTGAAGAGTGACTACAAGAAATCATTCATATTACTAGTTGTTGAGACAATAAAGCATATACTAAGGAGCTTAAGTGTGAAATTTAAATAGTAGGTAATCCAGAAATGGTTATTACTCTTAAACACAAAAAAAAATGATTATGATGTTGTTTACCATCTCATAAAACCAATAAGATCCATAATCAACATTTTACAAAAATAAACCATGAGACATGTGATTGATAATTTGATTACTTTGTTATTTATAAATAAAAAATAAAATAAAATAAAACAAATTTATATTAAAATTATTGGATCACAAGTTATCCGAGTCTCCTCAAAGGCATTGAAAATTGATCTACTCAAATTCACATTTTTGTATTCTTGCTTTGTGCTTGACTTCTTCTCTCACTTTACTTTTGGAACTTGAGAGCTTTGTGATGAAACATTGACATTTTCTATTCTTACTTTTTACTAGATTTCTTCTCTTGCTTTGCTTTTGGATATTGAGAGTTTATACTTGATTTTTTCTCTTGCTTTGCTTTTGGATATTGAGAGTTTATAGTTATTTTTTTTTGCTTTGCTTTTGGATATTGAAAGNTCTATTCTTACTTTTTACTAGATTTCTTCTCTTGCTTTGCTTTTGGATATTGAGAGTTTATACTTGATTTTTTCTCTTGCTTTGCTTTTGGATATTGAGAGTTTATAGTTATTTTTTTTTGCTTTGCTTTTGGATATTGAAAGTTTATACTGGAAATTTGATAGTTTAATTGTTCTCACTATTTTCTTGATTTCTTCTCTTGCTTTGCTTTTGGATTTTGAGAGTTGGCTACCAAAATTTTGATAAATAGTATTCTTTGCTTTATTTTGTTTAGTAATGTTGATCTTTTTCATTTTGGAATATAAATAGAATTCTTTGCTTCATTATGTTTATGTTTAATAATACTGAATTTTTTCATTTTAAAATATTCTTTCTTAATTGATCAATTTATTAATAAACCGTAAACTAAAGTCATTATATATATATATATATATATATATATATATATATATATATATATATATATATATATTGCAATAAATATTTTCATAAATCAATCATAGTATTAAAAAAATTATATACTTAATTAAAACTTATTTATTAATTAAACATAAATTTTTAGACAAAACTTATTAATAATGTCAAACAAATATTGCATTTCACCTTCATACACTTCACCTTGCTATCTTTGCAGCCACCACTATTAAAGTCTTATATATCACCCAACTACTCTAATTAAATATTGCATTTCACCTTCATACACTTCACCTTGTTATCTTTGCAGCCACCATTATTGAAGTCTTATATATCACCCAACTACTCTAATTAACCCATTTCGTTATATTGAACTATGATTATATATGAGTTGCATAAGATGTCTTCCTCCTAAATGAGTTCTTATAAATTATATATGTTGTATTCGTGATATTGTATATATAGTTATTTTAGTCTTTACAAAATAATTTTAGAAAT
>SNQJ01S0000355.1:420914-432831 GCA_010110895.2 Picea sitchensis
TTGGCAGCTTGGACTATATTTTCACATTGGTTCTATTACTTCTCTCGTTAGTCTACTTATCTGTTAGTCCAGGCCTACTCTTGAGTGGATTTTAGGTGGCATCGACTCAAGACTCCATGAGACACACACTGATGGAGGCTGAAGTCAGCGCACTTATGGGTGCAGTTGACGAGGCACTATGGCGCAGTGTTGGTCTCTTCACCTCGGAAAACGAGCTCACTTGTCGTGTGAAACATAACTCTTTGTTACAGGGGGTTCCACGCCATTATTCTACCTCTGATTCATTCACCCTACCTGTTTTACCACTGTTCGCTCCCTCTAGAACTGAGACTTCCTCTGCAGAACCTCTGTCAGGCAAGAAGAGCCCTTCCGCAAACCCTTTGTCTTTTATATTTGTAGAGGAGTCGAGTTGTATCCCCTTTCCTCTGCAGCACTCTTAGAAGCCCACACTCAAACCTCCCAGGGTAAAAACCATTGGACTCTTCCCCAACGCTTCCATTGTGGCTCCGTTATCTCTTTCTACTAAACCTATTTCGGCATTGTGTGGGGAGACTACTCCCTTAGTGGACCCGAAAACTATTGGAACCTTTGGGTGTCCCCGGGCCAAGGGAGCACGTACTACTGGGGGAAGAAAGCATGTTCTTATACCTTGGTTCACTAAGAAGACAAAAAAAAGAATGGTGCTTGGAGCAGACATAGGCATGGAAGACTGGGTAAATATGGCACTGTGTACTCTCGTGCGTAGACTATCTTATCGGCATTTTTGTAGAACTAACCTTGCAGATTGGGTGCAGATCACCTAGTGGCCACTGTTGGGATACGTGTCTAAGTTTTCTATCCTTACGAGAGGTTGGATCAGTTTTCATTTCAAAACTCCAGAGGAATCTACTCTTATCCTGGATYGTCTCTAGTTGCTTGACRGTGGCAGCTTAATGTTGAAATGGTGGCGTGTTAGTTTTGATCCTACTCAGGATTATTTTTGTATGCGACATTTATGGGTACTCTTACCTCACCTACCTTTTCACCTCTAGAATGAGAAATACTTAGAGGCCATTGGAAACACTCTTGGGCATTTTATCAATGTGGACAAGAAGACCCTTGTTGCACCAGTAAAAAAGGTGGCAAAGGTCCTGGTGGAACTAGATATCCATGAAGGACTATTGGAATCCATTGATATCGACTAGAGAGGACACCTCACCCACCAAAAACTGGACTATATGGGCATACCTTTCAGGTTCGCATACTACAGACAAGCAGGACACCTGAGGAGACATGGTCCAGGCTTCGTGGAGGAAGAGCAGTTGGAGGACACGATGTTAGACTTATCTTCCAGATTGGACTCCCTAGGAGTGAACTCACAGGCCTCCTTCCCAGAGTTTTTTGGTGCTGACAACCCAGATGCCTCAGATTCTATCACTGGTAAGCTAAAACTTATATGTCCATGCTTATTTTTCTCATTAACTTCTTGGGAGAAACATTTATTGGATAGCTCCACCATTCTGGTTTCGGGCTCCCAGACAACACACTTGGGGGATATTTCAGTGGCTTGGGAAACTACAGGTACATCGAATACTTTTATTTCTACCCACTTGAGGGGAGGGAACATGCCACTTCTCCATATTTTGTGACTCCCCGGGTTCTAGATATCCCTTTGGATGAAACTCTTCTGGTTCACCCCACTGTTGTTGACTCCCCTTCTTATCCCTTGGAGAATGTGAGTCTTGGAACTGCATCCTTTGAACTGGTGGGGGAATGTTACATTCCGGGCTATAGTGAACAGGAGCCAGGTGATATCTCCCTAGGAGATGTTCTGGACACTTTTGTTCCGACCTACATAGAAGCTTTGTCTCGCATCCCCCTTCCTACTTACTTGGGGAATTTTTTATTTCGACCATAAGAGTCGGGTGAGGCTTCGGGTTGTCCTAAAAACTCTGGGGTGGACTTGGGAAAAGACTACACATGATCAAAGGGGTTGGGTTGTGATCACTCATCGATAAATACCATGAGTGTTCGTCGAAAGGTGGGTCCACCTACTACTCATATAGCTGCAAACCTTTCACCACACACTGATCTAGGGGCGCTTAGAGGCATGAAATCCCTTGAGAGAGCCAAGCCATGATTTTGCTCTCTCTCAATGTCAGAGGAATGGGGCAGACCCTGAAATCCACCTCCTTTAGAAGACTACTTACCATGACTCCTCTGGATATTATCTTCCTACAAGAAATGTTGTTTGATGGCTAGAAAACCAGGTCTTTTTTGAACAATTTCAGCCCCACCTGACATACATGTGCTTCTATATCTTTAGGTACTTCTGGGGGACTGGTAGTTACCTGAGATCCTACAAAATTTGTATTAGCTCCTTAACTTTTTTGTGGTGGTATCTTTCTGACAGGTACATGTCTATGAAACAATCAGCAAATCACACTTATTAATGTATATGGACCCTGTACTGACAAAAAACTATTTTGGGACAAGGTGGCGGCAAGGGGACTACTTGACTACACAAATTTGATAATAGTTGGGGACTTGAAGCTCACTACAAATGTTGGGGAAGTGATGGGTGACTCGACATCTCAGTATCCTTTGGTTGTCTATTTCAATACACTATTTCAAGCTCATGCAATGGTAGACTTACCTCTGAATGATTTAGTACCTACTTGGTGCAATGGTCGTTTTGGATTAGAGGCAATTTCAAAACGACTGGACCAGGTTCTTATCTCAGAATATCTATCTACTTTCGATGGAAGTATCAAGTCCTGGGTTGATTATCCTTTTTTGTCGGATCATTCTCCGATCCTTATGCAATTTGACTCTTCTCCATTAACAAAGGCATATCCTTTTAAGTTGAATTCGAGTTGGTTGCTTGAAACATAATTCAACTCTATTGTCAAGAAAGTCTGGAAAGATACCATATATCTCACCGAGCCGGGGATTCAACAATGTTTTTTTTTTAAATTAAAGACATTAAAACTCTGTATCAAGCAATGGGCAAAAAACCACAGAAAAAAAAAACTCCTTAGATTGAAAGAGATGGAGATTGATTTACAGTCCCTTCTACAAGAAGAAACACAGGATGGGGGGCTCTGAGGCAGGGATAACATCTTGAAACTACTTGAAATTGAACAGAACTAGATCCTCTTGGTAGAAGAAGCTCTATGGAGACAACAAAGCAAGGCAACCTAGATAAAATGTGGCGATCAAAATTAAAAAAAAAAATCATTGTTTTGCGAGCTCGTGAAGAAACAAAAAAAACACATTTGGGAAATCATAGATGAGTCTGGCTTCATCCACAATGGATAGCAAGCACTAAAGTCAGTAGCTATAAAATATTTCAAATACTTCTATGGGGAGATTGTACAAAATAACCTGCATGATCTAGTCTCTATTGCCAGACTCTTCCATGTTCAATCATAGTGGAGGACTCCAACCTTTTGGATATCCCTTATACATTACAGGAAGTTTTGGAGGTTCTAAAATCGTTCACCAAAGATAAAATTCTAGACCCCGACAGCTGGACTGTAGAATTCTTTTTACATTTCTTTGAGTTAGTTGGGGCTGAACTTCTAGAATTGGTGGAAGATTCCAAGATTAGAGGAAAGTTGATTGGCTCATTGAACTCGACCTTCCTGACGCTAATTCCAAAATAAAACAATCCCACATCCTTCGACGATTACAGATCGATTGCACTTTTCAACATGCGCTACAAATTGATCTCAAAAATCATTGCAAATAGGATAAATCCCATCCTCTTAAGGACTCTGTCGGGTGAACAGCTGGGATTTTTAAAGCGCAGACAGATTTTAGACACCATTGGTACAGACCAAGAATGCTTGCACAGTATAATGACAAGAAATACAAAGGTACTTATTTTGAAACTAGATCTAAAGAAATCCTTTGACTGCATTGACTAAGATTTCCTTCGATTGATCTTGACTCAATCGGGTTTCAGTCAACTTTCAATAAAGTGGATCATGAGTTGCATGAGAAATGATAAATTTGTTGTCCTGGTTAATGGTGAAACTTCTCCTTTCTTTCACAGTGACAGAGGACTGAGGTGGGGTTTCTCTCTCTCTCCACTATTGTTCATCTTGTTCATGGAAGGTTTAAGCCTGCTTCTTAAAAAAGGTCAAGCAGAAGGGAAGCTAACGGGGGTAAAAGTTTCTAGGATCGTTAATATTTTACACCTTTTTTCCGTTAATGATGTCTTAATCATGACCAACGACTCATTACAGGAATGAAAGGAAATAAAAGACATTTTGAATACCTTCTGTAGTTCCTCGGGATTGTTGATAAATTGGACAAAGTCAGATTTCCACTATGGCAGTTTACATGAGCATTCCTTGGAGCTACTAAAAGAACTATTTCCATATAAATTTGTGCACCTTTCTGAAGGATTTATGTACCTTGGTTATTTTATTAAAGCTAAATCATATAACGTAACAGATTGGAACTGGCTTGTTGCAAAGGTGGAGAAAAGAATTGGTCACTGGTGCATAGATGGCTCACCTTAGGAGTTCGTTATACTCTCATCAAAGCAATTTTAGAAGGACAGTCAGTTTATTGGATGGCATTAGCAGCCATACCAATCTCAGTTTTAGAAGGACATTCGGTTTATTGGATGGCATTAGCAGCCATACCAATCTCAGTTTTAGAAGGACATTCGGTTTATTGGATGGCATTAGCAGCCATACCAATCTCAGTTTTACACAAGCTAAGGAAATTGACCTACAATTTTCTTTGGACTAGTAGTATTGATTATACACGTCTACATCTATGTGACTGGGAATCATTGGCCAAACCAAAAAATAAGGGTGGTTGGGGATCAGAAATATCTTTCATTTTAACAAAGCACTGGCTGCAAATTCCCTCTTGCGTGTGCTGACAAAAGAAGGAATCTGGCACTCTGTTATAAAAGATAAATATCTTCCCCACTGTTCAGTGGCCACTTGGTTTAGAACAGCTACTACCACAATGAGAGCGGCCTCTCAGATTTGGAGAAACCTAGTAAAATCGGTCAAATTGATCACCCATTGGCTTTGTTGGAATGTGGGTTTAGGACACTTAGTTATCCTTGGCAAGGATTGTATCTTAGGATTGGATAAGTCCTCTTACTTATCTCCACAACTAGTTACTCATTTAAATTTGAAAAACAGCATACACCTTTTTCAAGCAAGAGGAAATGCTAGGCATGATATCCTTTCAGACTGTTGGAAAACCAGCGATGAGATCGAACTTCTAGCTGAACTCGTAGTGGAGTGGGAATATTTCTGCAAGGAACTATCGAGATCTGGTATACAGCTTCAATTCAAAGACGACGAGCTCATGTGGATAGAGGGTGACAAATCGGGTCTCTTATCAGTCAAAAATATCTACTCAGGAATCTCCAACACCCTATGGAATTACAATATAGGTGGTTGGAGAAGAAATTGTGGTCCTGGAGCATAGAACAAAAGATCATATTATTCACCTGGCTTACAATTGAAAACAAAATACACACTTGGGATACTCTGCAAAGGAAAGGTTGGGTTGGACCTAGTATTTTCCATCTGTGTAACAGGGATGAAGAGACAGCGATGCATATTTTTATTAAGTGTCCCTTCACTATACAAGTCTAGGAAAGAATCTTTATTGAACATAACATAAACACTTCTTGGGAAGGGAACACTTTAATTTCTTGTTATGAAACCTGGACCAAAAGGGAACGTAACTATCAAACCCTTCCACCTCTGGTTTGTTGGTTTGTGTGGCTGGAAAGAAATAGAAAAATATTTGAAAATTGGATTCCATATACAAGAAAAGTTGTCTACAAAACTATAGTTATGCTTACAAACTAGACAGCCCTGCATCCAATAAAAGAGGTAATCGAGAACAAAGTTAAGAAACACAACCTAGAGGATATGCCTACAGGTTGGTTTGATGGAGCAGCGTAGTCTAATGGCCTCCAGAGTGGAGCATGGGGCTTGATAAGTATTTTGAAGAATTATCTCTACAGATGGAACTTCAATTGTGGCCCAGGTACCAACACCAGGGCTAAATTATTGGGAGTCCCTGGTGTACCAACACTGTGGCTAAATTATTGGAGTTTAGGCTACTCCAAATTCTAAAATCAGATTACAGCCACGAAACTACTTCAAATCGCTAGACTCCGTAATTGTTATAGATTGGTTAAATAGAAAGGGAAAACTCCAAGTCATTTATATTTTGGGCTAGAAGGATAGAATCATAGAGCTACAATCCACCTTCGGGAAGATCAACTTCAATCATACATATCAAGAGCACAACAAGGAAGTAGACTTACTTTCAAAGGTCGCCCTCTAGAAACAAGCTGGTAAAATCACTTTCAATCATTGGTTTGATGGACATGAGGGTCCTCCTCATATTCTAAATGTATATTAGTACTTACTCATCTATAGTACTTAGTTGTATATCCTGGCAGTGAGAAGGTTGCTAACTTTTGCTTCTATTTTGTGGACATATAATGTTTCCAGTATAGAGACAATTAGAACTCTGGTTTTTTCTCTTTTATGCTTACCTTGGCTCACACAGTATTGAATCTTGTGTTAGCACTACTTTTGATCTTTCACACTTTTGAAGGCGGAAAGAACAATGTATGTGTTAGATATCTTGACAGTGAAATTTTTGGAAATGTAACCTTGCTAAGAGAACCAAATTATATTTTAATATAATTGAGAAATTTTTCTGCTGGAAAAAAAAGTAAGATCGATGGTACATAAAACTTTGCTTTCACTTTCACACTCAACTCTAAGAAGCCAAAGTTTGTGTCAATAAGAAACTTGCTTGGAAATTATTTGTCATTGTCCATTGTATTTATTACGGTGATTTATAATTATCAATTTTATGAAGCTTTAAATAAGATTAATTAATTCTTTTTATTAATTTTAAATTATTATTGTTATTATTTTTTTTTTAATTATAAAAAAAAAGAATAATAATTTAAGAATATTTTAGATTGTATTTAAATAAATAAAAATATTAAATAAATAAATATATATAGCAATTATTATCTTAATATAAGGGCCACTACATTTATAGACATCCACATTGGTATAAGAATCATGCTATGTTGAGACTTGTATATTATTGTAGACTAAACCTCACAATCAATATGAGATAACATACAAGAGGAGAGAGGGTTTTAAAGTCGTAAAAATTATTCCAAGACTCCAATCATGATGTATTTAACTTTTTATTGTTCATCGTCTATTATCACTCACATCCATACAACATGTCCCATAAGGGATAAGGGGTGGGGCTTGTAAGTATGTATATTTATCTTGCAACCAAATATCCATTATGTCAATAGGAGGGTCACTACCATTGTGAACACCTCCATTGGAATAAGAATCTAAGTAAAGGTTTACTATACAACACGATTTTTTATTGCAAATATTTTAAATATATTTGAACACTAGATTAAAAGAACACAACCTTTAGTTATAGACTTTGTCTATAGACATGTTATTTGAAAGAAGCCTTCCCAAAGACAAAGTTTTATGTGGGCAACAAATGTAAGAATAATAAACCCAACTAGTGGAAGGACCAAATAACAAAGCTCTGAAGGGAAGCACCCAAAAAAATGTAGGGGCACCCGAACTTGTAACTTTGGTAAATGACATTGTCAGACAAGTTATGAGGTTGATACAAATCCACCCCTCCATTGCATGTTCCCCAGTTGATTACCTTTAGGAGGAATGAAGTGGATGCATACGTCAAATAATTCAACCCATGAAAGAGAACTAATCCCTCTGACTTAGTAAGACGTGGTAATGCAATTAGCATTGTTGGAGCCTCTAGGAGTTTCTAACCAATTACCCCAATGCCCAAATGGATAAAAATAAGAAGAAGAAGAGAAAAAATACTAGTTGCTCAATGTGCAAAATCCTTAATTAAGAAATTTAAAAGAATGATATCTCTCTCTAGATGTTGGGAAAGCAATGAAGTCGATGTTGGGAAAGCAATGAAGTCGATATTTATTTGTTTATGTTTTCTAACCAAAATTTTCTCTTTCTAATATAAATTAAGGCTTTGTTGAAAACAATTACAGTACATTGCTAGTTCTACAAACAATGAAATATATAATAGAAAATAAAAAATTAAGCATGAAATTTAAATGGTTTTTCACTTACCATTTCACTATTATTCTTATGTATGAAATCCAAATAATAATCAATTTTCAATTTCATTATTAATTACCATAAAATAGTTTATAAAAATAAAACTCAAAACATCTATATAATAATTTAATCACTTTGTTATTTAAAAAAAAATATTAAAATAAATAAATCACAAGCTACCCAATTATCGGTAATGAAAACTAATAGACTCCATTTCTAAAGTTTGACATTAAAACATTGATAAATGGAATTTATTACTTTATTAACTTTGTTAATGTTATTAGTCCCTGTAGTAGGCATAGAGGGACTATAGCGATCGATAATTCGTTGACTACATATTAGTTTGTCCTTTGACCACAAATATTTGCATAATATCTATTGTTGGAGCTAGGGAACTAAAAACATTGATTTTAATATAATAAAAAGTACCATATATGTATTGATCTGATTGGATAACAGATTGGAGGTCTTATTGTCGGCTTCGTTATTCCCAATGTTTTATATGGTAACATATCCAAACTTTCTTATCGTATACAATATTTTTTAATCATATATTTTTCCTATGTATTGCTTGAAGGTGGATTAATGCTAGCATTACTTCGAATGTTTGTCTTAGCATTTTCTGCTAGCTAAATATATCCGAAAGTTTTTATTTGTACTAATCATTTTGGAATGTTTAGATATCCAAGCTTTATAGTGATCGATAATTCCAAAGTTTATAACATCATTTCCGCATGTATTTGTATTGGAATGTATTGACACTTTTTTTGAGGTGCTTGAATAGGCATGACAGCTTAAATGTTTACATGACGCGGGGTCCTCCAACAGACCTGACAGCTTAAATGTTTACATACCGTGAGGTCCTTAGACAGCCTGACAGACTTAAATGTTTATCTAAATATGCTTCTCGAAGTACATTTTTCCTCGAAATTTTCCATACAATGTTGATGTAATTTTGCACAATATTGTTGTCCACCATCGGTTGAATAGGCATTGTATGTTTCATCCTTCTTCTAGCTTTGCAATGCAATTTCATCATCGTTGAAGCTACATACATTGTTTACTGGTTCGGTGAGTGCTTCTTCTTCGTTGGTTCGTCAGTTGCTTCTTGTTGTCGTTTGGTTCACAATTTGACCTGTGCTTTTGCCTTTCATCGTTCCGGAGTAAGTTTCCATGCCATAGTTTCATTTTATATTCCTTGTTTGTTGTTCAGTGTTTGCAGTTTGCAAGTAAGAATTTTTGCTTATTTATATTGGCATGCTCGTCGTATGTTTTTGGTTCCTTCTGTGCTTCGGCTGCAGTTTCGTAATCGTTGGAGATACATATGTTGTTTACTGGTTCGGTGGTTGTTACTTGTTCGTTGGTTCGTGGGTTGTTGGTTTTGTTTGCTTGGCTCGGGTTTACACTTTGGGGCCCTGGGGCTGTAGTTGGGCTTGTTCGTGCTTTCTTTCTCATTTGGTGCTTGTCATTTTCTTTTGTTTTATTCGGCTTTGCAGGGTTGGGGTCCTGCGCCGATAGTTGGAGTTGTTTTTTTTTTTTTTATTTATTGTTGTTTTTTTGGGCGCTTTATGGTGTTCGGCCCATGCACCCACGAGTCAACACGCAGTTGTGTTATTTTCCCTGTCTGGCGAGGTCAATATATGTTTTGTTGTGAGATTTTGTCGGTGCTTCAATGCTAGCATGAAAGAAAATAGTTGCATGAAAAATAGTTCGAGAAGTGCATGTGAAATTGCAATATCCGTTGTTTTTTTGTTAAAAAAAAAGCATATGCAGGTTGCATTTATAAACCATGTATGGTGAAATGTGCCCATATGAAAATACATGTTCTTTTTCCTCTACACAGACTGGTGTTCCCATGATACAATTGTCTTGTACTTGAGATATGATATGTACAACAAATATTCTGCAAAATTATATTTCCATGTCTGGAAGCATATCTGGGTAGTTTTCCACGGGAAACCAAAATATTGTATCGTGGGCACAACAGTCTGTGTAAAGGATAAAGAACATGTATTTCCATCGGTGGAATCATATCTGGATACTTTTCCATGGAAAACCAAAAATAGTTTAGCAACGACCATGCAATTTCGTAATATTTTGTGGCTTGTAATATATTTTGTGCAGGGAAAAAAAATTACACATTTACAGCTATGGATGGAGAAGCGCAAAGGTTCATGTTTCTGCCTATCTTTTAGACTGTTCGTTGAGTCTCTTTTACTGTATGTACATATTACTTGTTCTCCAGTGCATACCGATTTCCATTCATGCTCATTGTATTTTGTGTGTTCCCACATTCAAACAAACAGAATAGTTGGAGAAAATGACAGAGTCTTGACTGCATCGGTTGAAGAGGAGATAGAAAGGCGCATGCTTGTACTGTTATTTCATAGTGCGTTGTTTTGTATTTCATTTATTGTTTGTATATGTGTTCACCTAGTTTATTGTATGTAGATGTTGCGTACCTTCGTACATGATAGATTATCTTCATTACATGCCTTCCTGCATACTCACCTACTTCATGTCTGTTGTGTTTTTGCTGCATTGCTACATTTAAACAAACAGAATGGTTGGAGAGGACGATGGACTCTTTGGCGGGAATGTAGACAAGGAATTACAAAAGTGGATACATGTACTCTTATTTCATATTCCGGTGTTCATTTTTTCATTTACTATTTGTATATTTGTTGTGCTTGTTCTGCTGCTTTGCACCTTTTTCTTTTCTTTTTCTTTTTTCCTTCTATTCTTCCTTCAAATATAATATATTATGTGTATTTTGTTTGTTGTTACATTGGAATAAATAGACCTGTTTCTCTTTATTTTACATGTTTGTCTTCATACTAACTTTCCTTCATGTCCATTTCATATTCGACGTTGCTTCCTTGGAAAAAACAGGTTGGTTGGACAAGAAGATGAATTGTTTTGTGCAATAGCAGAGGGTTTTATGGTACAATCTTCTAAAAGGTATAGCAACTATGGAAATCTCTCTCTTTTTTTTATTGGGTCTGGAAACTTGCCTTAATTTATTAAGGTGAGAACATGGGTAACTTCTCTTCTATCATCTAGGGCATATAATATTAGACTAGAAAACAATGGGTTGGCAGCAATGGGCCTTTCTGCCCTACCTATTTCTACTTTTTCCATTTTTTATTATCCCTTTTGTTTTCTAATTGATCTACTTAGTGGTCTTTCCGAAAATGCCTTGATGCGTCGGTTGGTTGACTAATGGTTTCACATCTATGGTCATGCTTCTACCTTATTCCATACTTACCCACTTTGTGGATTGTGTGTGTCGGGCTGGCGGGTTCAAGATTTCTCCCCTAGCTTTTGGGGGTCCGCAATATACAAATTGGTCGTGGTGCCCCGCCCTCACGCCCTGTTTATTGTTACACATTTTTCCAGTCAAAAAAATTATATGCCTACAATTTTACGCTTATTTAGTCCTTCTGGTGGACAGTATATAATGCATATGCTTGTTTAGTCCTGATGTTCATCTGCACACGCCTGCATCAGAAAAATTTGGACTAGTGACATGGCCATGAGCAATCAGTCATCCTAGACATCGACAGACCGACAAGGCCAAAGGTAAAGATGCATACGCTCCGCTCTTACTATGTTTACCAAAAAAATACCCTCAGCTATTTATTCATCTATGACATGGTGAATATGTTGATGTCATATGGAATACATGGTTTGCAGTTCACAAGAAGTGTCAACAATTACAAGCAAGACGTCGAACATAGCGCATGTTCCGCAGACTAAGAGGTGTGGTTGCAAAACTCTGG
>SNQJ01S0000356.1:6919-69971 GCA_010110895.2 Picea sitchensis
CTGTGAAAGTATTCAACAATATTTTCTTCTTATTTCATTTTCGGGTTTTCAAATTGAGTTCTATAGGTCTGTAGTTTGTCTTCTTTGACTTTGTCATCTCCTTCGTATACAGCCTCCAATTTGTCCCATATTTGTTTGTCTGATTTGCAATGCATAACTTTCACACATATAGAGTTAGTCAACCCATCTAGAATTCCATTAACTTCTCTTGAGTTATCATTACAATTTTTCTTTCCTCCAGAGTCTTTGGGTGGAGTAGTCTGTGCAATGTAACCGTCTACAACAGATTGCCAAATTTCAAAACCAAGCGCCAACAGGAAGTTTTTCATTCTTATTTTCCACATAGCATAGCCTTCTCCATTGAACAATGGTGCTTTGTTGTTAGACATTCCTTCTTGTTGATCCATCTTCAAGATCTACCTTCAAGTTTGTTAGACTGTGCTGAAGGAAATTGCTCTGATATCAATTGAAGGATCAAATCCTGTCACTGAGAGGGGNNAATTATATCAATTTTACATTTATTAATGCAAACAGAATTTTAACACAGTATTTTATCGTGGAACCCAAATGGGAAAACCACAAACTCTTTTCTATTAACTGCAAAATTTGTTTTACATGTTACATAGAAGGAAGATGTACTTCCTCTTTGATCACCACCAACTGATCAGGATGCACCCACACCCTGGTTTACCAACACCAACTGTTAGGAGGATACGACCCCCTATTTAGTCAATTGCAACTGACAAGGAAGCACCAACTCCCTCTACAGGCACCAACGTGCCCTTGCACCACCCAACCACCCTTAATGCATAGGTATTAGCTTTTCTTCATGGAATCTGGTTCAGTTTTTTATCTTCTAATATGGACTATAGAGACACCTTATTCTCACCACTTTTTCTCATTTATATACTCTTCAAACAGGTGTGAAATTTAAAACATCGTGTCCCTTTATTTGAACCATTGTACCTTTTCATTTAAAATGATAATTAAACTTTAATTAATATCATTTTTTCCTTTTTATTCTTTATTCATATTTTCATGATTTATTCTCTTTTAATCATGATTGTGTATTGGTTCATTTTTGTCATGAGTTGATCACAGACATGGATCGACTCATTAGATCGCACTCATGTTACTGTTGCATTCTCGATTCACCAACAGATCATATTCGATCATTTATCGATTCTCTTTATTGTTCTGGTGTAACTCTCTCTCAAATGAAATCTGTATGAGGCGCTCCCTTCAAACCATTTCATATGATCGTGCCATACAAAACCATTGGCTTTAGTAACTATAGCGGCATCCCTTTAAAACTCTTATAGCATATGACCAACGACGTTGACCTCACACTTAGGAAATACGAGCTCCTGAGCATTTATCGTTCCAACGGTCATGATTCAATTTCCTGACGAGATGGACAGTTGACGAAATTTCGACACTTTTCCCTTCGAGTCATCGTGACTTTCAATATTACAAAACTCACAACAACGAAATCGCCGAAACAATCGGACGGCTCACATTACATGTCTGAACCAGATCAATGGTTATTGTTTAATCCTTACATTATCCTTCCACTGTTGTAGATCGACGGCTATGACTTAATCATGCATTGAGATGGATGGTTGTCGTAATTTTGGGATTCTTATTGTGACGTAACTTGCTGACGTCTCTTGTTGATGTGTCACGGGCCTATTAGCTGCCACGTGTCATTCATATTCGTGATTTTCACGTACTTGAAATGATGTATCAACTTGACACTTGTCAGTGTCTTACTATGCCACGTGTCCTTGCTGACGTGGTTCACTGACCCACGACCCTGATCCAACGGTCCTTGTTGTGTACTCCAAACTGACGTTCCTTATCTTATCGTGATTTTGTATTTCGACATTCTTGTGATGAAGGGTCTCGACACTCCATGTCACGATCACCAAAATACAGCTTGGTTGCACTAGCTTCTTCCCTTCTCGTGACTAGGCGCTTATCCACAAAGTGCTTTGCAATTCCGCATTTTGGGGATTCTGTCGTGAGTATCCTTAACTCCTCCAACTCTTGGTATCTGAAATGCGGAAATGGAGGCTAGCAACGCTAGCTCCTTCCTTAACCTCATCCTTCAACTATGTGACCAATATCTGTGACCAAGGGACAAGCCAGAGGAGTGCGTCACGATTTCTCATATCGCGAACTCCTGATATGAGTTTTCTCACTCGAAGACCGCAAAACTCCGAAAATGCTTCATGATAGATCAATGATCCATAGCCTCGATGAATCCGACGGCTAACAGGGTTTCAACACTTTGAAATCACAACCTCTTTACCTCATTTATCCTATCCTTCCACTTTGAGATGATCTGATGGCTGACAGGAATCGGGTTTAATCCGACGACTGTTGAGACTTCTCACAATTTCCTATGCAATGGTCGACTTCTTAAAATTTTCAAGGAACCTGATGATACATATGCAATGCACTTCTTCCTACTGAGCTTTGATCCTCATTCGCTAACCCTCCTGAGCTTTTATCATTGGATTGTTGATCCTATCGTGATCAACAATAGACATGAAATACTTATGTACTTCTGAGTTTGCGTTGTCTATCTCTCCACATAGTTGACATCTTCTGCTGAATGATATACTTGTTGACATCAATGACAATCTCAACTGATGTACTTCATCATTACAAAACATCACTTCGACTGTTGATATCAATGACAATATTTCCAACACTAAATACTCTTCAAGCTCAACAAGGAGTGCTTGAGCGAAAGTCTCCAAGAGGGCACTTGCATCTCTTCGAGGGACAAAAGGGACAAAGACCTTTGAGGTCTGAGCAGTTGAAGCTCAAGGGGACAGAGTTGTTGAACACTCTGGAGGAAGACTTGTGCAAGGAGTGCACCCGGCCAACACTCAGACGAAGTGTTGAAGACAGCCAGTTGAAGGTCGGTCAAGCACAAGGAGTGTGCAGGGACGCGAATTGTTTCAAGTTCGTAAGCTTAGGAGGAATAGTACCTTTGCATACAAGGTTCATGTAGAAAGAAACAGAAGGTCAAGACACTTTGAGTTCCAAGCCATAGACAAACTCAGGAGAGGTAGCACGAAGCTCCACGCAGAGTGCAAGGAAGGTGTTAGGGCCGAGGTTGAGTTTCATTGCCAAAGATCAGGAGAGATGGCGTCTTTAGAGTGCAGACGAGACCCAAAGTTGTAGGGCTCGTAGGAGACAAATTGAAGGCCAGAGACCTTCGAAGCGTCGAAATCTTCCAAGTCTGGGAAGAAAGGCGCCAAAGCTCAGGAGGAGGAGCACAACAGTCGTGGGATAAGCTGAAGAGGAAGAAATATGGACCGTTGAATCTCACTTCCAGACACCCAGAAGAGCGCGCAGGAGGAAACATATCTTAGTTGTAAGATCTGGGATCGCGTGGGCCAACAGTCGTTGGACCCAGGGAATGTGCACAAGGTTAACCTCATTGGAGTTGCATAGGAGAGTGGATATCGTGAAACGTGAAGACTCGAAACCATCGGGACTGTCCATCGTCAGAGTATAGGTGGCAACAGATCCGCATTTCGTTGACTCGCAGGAGGGAAAGGTGAAAGGGTAGAATCATGAGAACTCATGAGGCATGAGTTCATGATTTTTTAGTGGCTGTCAGATCCATAGGAGCGTGATCCGTTTATTTGACGCTCTGAAATATCGACATTTCGAGATAGCGGGGATCGAAAGCAGGGAGGCGAGCGACCCTCCAACTTCGCGAAAAACTAAGTCCCAATACACAAAACCATGACGTTCTTTAGAGTTGAGCCTCGGGTCATGACTGTAGGTCACGTCGATGGAAGTTAAGGAATGGAGCTAGCAAGTGCTAGGTCCCTGTCAGAATTTTCGAGATCAGAGGATTCAGGGTGACTTGTAGCAGAAGTCCCAAAATCGAGAAACGTGAAGTGCCTTTTAGTTAGGCTGGTGGTCACAGGTAGGGGGTATGCAGCAAGATGGATGGATGGATGTGTTTGAGACCATTACATGAAGAACATCTTAGTTAATACCTCCCTAACTAAGAGGGAGTGTTGATGTTTTGGTAGTTGCGGGAGGTATTAACCTCCAAGTGTAACCTTTGTACTTAGAATAGTATATTCTAAAAGTAAGAGAAACATTAAACAGATGTGTGGAAACCCTAGAAGAAAATTCCTCCCAAGGAGAATAATAATAAAGAAATATAAAACCCCATAAAGAGAAGTCAACCCTGCCAGAAAAATTTAAAGTAAATTAGATTTGACAGAAAGATAGGTCGACCCTATGGGAAAATTTCACTGGAAGAATAAGTATAAATAAGGTGGCACCTTAGCTCATTTGTACACTTACACACAGACACACACTCAACAGAAGGAGGGTGCAAGTTTGAGGAGAGGTATTTGCAGCAGTCATAGTTGCAGCAGAAGGAGGTGCAAGTCTAGAGAGGGTGGTGCAACAGTTGTTGTGGTGTAAACTCAGTATTTATGGTATCTCTTTGTTGTGATTCTCTTGGTAAAGGTACGCTTCTATTAGTAGAAGTATGTTATCTTGGTATAGTGTTGTTGTTGCAACAGTAGTGTTTCTGGTTAGGGTTTATCTATTGGTTCTAGTCTGGACTTTTTGGAATCATTCTATCTAAGAAAATGTTAGTATGCTCGGGGCTAGCATAGTGAATGCTTGTGGTTGGGTGACAATGATGTGACATTTTCTATGGTTAAACATGCATACCAAAATTTTAACATCTTGTGCCAGTTTTGTGGTGCTACTCAGTTGTCTACCCTCGCTAGGGTTTGACAAGAAGAAGAGATAAGTATTTGTTATCAGGGTTTCTTCATTGTTGATTTTCTCTTGTGAATAGATCTTTTTCATGGTTGTATGGGAATATTCTCTCTAAGAAAAGTTGGTATCAATCTGGCATCAAAACATATCGTCGTACTTGTTCTTGGTATTCTTCTTTCATAGACAATATCACAATATCCATGAGCCTCATTTAGCTATATTGATGATCAATCTCCACCACCATGTGTCTAACACCTTGGGCCATTCTTGTCCCATGACAAGAATCATGACCTCATCGGAGCCACATTCACCCCATAGTTGATCCTCTCATAGTATCACTACGTGAATGCATTTAGCTCGATGCTATTGGACACGTGTGTCTAGCACCCTAGGTCGTTCTTGTCCCATGACAAGAATTATGACCACATCGGAGCCACAAACACCTCATGGTGATCCTCTCATAGGATCACTCCATGAATGAATTCATCTCGATGCTATCGGACATGTGGAATTGCACCTCAATCATCTTGAGTCTTTAGTTCGTCGAAAACTACGTCGGGGCACATCTACTCTGGATGTAGATGTTTCCTATCTCCCCTACCCTACAACCTAGTTCATGTGGAAATATAATCATCCCGATGCTTATTGGGGCCACTCACCTACTCGTGAGAATTTCAAGGCCCGATACAATTCACACATAGGAGATCTAGCAACAACTCGAATCTTCAGTCCGTCGAAGATTACATATGGGCCTATTCCCACATGATCAAGTTTGACTGATCAATCTTGGAATATCAGCACGATGTTGCAATAATAAACACTCCCCCAGGGAAACATTTGCATTCCTGCCAAACTTGTCCCAAATAGAGGCTTAGTGCAAATTTCAACTATCTTCTCATCTGTGGATATATGATGGAGCCTCACTGCCCCTTCATGCACCATGTCTCTTATGAAGTCCTACAAGATCCTTCGAAAATCCACCCTTCTTCATATCTTGCATCATTGGCTATGATATATGACTGAGTGTTATAGATATATGTTTCCCTTCTTGTCTAGAAATCATGCTTGATCCCAAGTTGAAGGAGCAACCCAAGTGCTAGATCTATCTTCTGCAACCCAAAACTCGTATATCTCGGCAGCCATACTTCATCATTGGAGACCAATTATATATATCTGTAAAAAATAGGTACCTACATGATGTGTTGTAACCCAATAATACGGTCATGGCTCAACCATAAAATGGTGCAAGGTGCTCTCTGAAAAGAAAATTCCTATCATGTCACACAACTTCCTTAGATGTGTCATCATAGGTGTGGTCATGGACTTCATGTCAATCATGCTAAACCTCTTTAGTCTCCTCACTGAAGATCTCATATGGCACTAGCCACACTTGCAATCCCAATATATCTGGTCAATATCATTCATCTCAAACTCTGAAATCAACTCCCTCTACTTGAGAGAATCCTCGGACAACGCTTCTGTCTGTTTGTTGATGGGTGTAAGTGACACACTGTCAACTAGGAGAATAGATCCGGACCGGGGTTGTCTAATTAAACCAAGTCGTTTGGTGTAATCTATTGTGACGGGTTTAATGGCTCTGTTAGCCAACTAGGGTCCTAAAACAAAGAAAAGAAATAAACTACTCTAAAACTAAAACTATAATACTATATACTTTAATCTAATTATTTACAAGTATTTCCAGAAATATAAATATGTGGTTATAAATAGAGTATTTACAAATTGCAAGTTTTTGGTGAATGCCTTGCGAAATCAATGTTTGGTAATTGTTTTTGAAAGTAGATAAAGAAAGCACATATTTTTATATTTTCTGTTTTATAATCTAAGATCTAAGAAATTAAAAAAAAAATACTAATAAAACATTATTTGAAACAAGGATAGAGTAATGGTCATAGTCAATTTAAACTATCTTGTTTCGCTAATAAATAAACTAATAACATAAATTAAATGTGAATAAATCTAACCTGAGATTAGTTTCATACTGTGTCTATGTCTCTGTGCAATCCAAACCTCCAGCTATCTTACCTCTGAGAGAAATCTGTGACAGGCTTGTACTAATGTCTTCCGAATAAACTCAAGGTGTTTAATGCCAGCTAGGATATAAGAACAGAGTAGAAAAAATGTAGATCCAGTGACCTTGTGATTATGAATGATTACAGTAAAAGAAAATTCAATGTGAAACATTCATTGGATACATCAACTAAACATCAAGCATAAATCATGATATTAAAGTTGAAATAATGATCACATATATAATATATGAAACAACAAGTTATAGACAAAATTTTAAACCACTGAATAAGATGAAACATCGCATGCTAATGAGACTAAAGTTGCATAACATATCAATATTTCATAATATAAAAAAGAAAAACATAAATGGAACAGTGTCACCTTGGTCTAAAGCCGAAATGTGAACCACTTGTCCATAAAGTCTTGGGAATTTACATGTCAATAAAGCATTCCAGCAAAAGAAGTCTTTCACTAACAAAGTGAACAGTACTTAAAGTAACCTGGGATCACATACTCATATCTCACAGGATAGAGTTGGATCTCCCAAAATCAAGTAATATTACAAACATAGTGGGTTGGGAACCACTTATAACAGAGTTGGTTTTATTCAAAGATAAATCAAAGCTTTTATAAAACAAAAAGAAGGAGAAACTACTGATCATTTAGATGAATAATCGAAAATATTTCCTCCAGATAATCAGCAACAAAATCTCCCATTTCCTAAGAAAAGAAAAACAAATTTGATAAATTAGAACAGACAATCACTAATAACTAATTTTTTATTAAAAGAGACTTGGATACAGAATCGAAGATTTTGTAGCCGGTCTTAATTTTAGTAAATGAAATCAAAACTTCAAATCTACTTATTTCGAATTAGATAACAGAAATAAAGTGAAAATAAAACAAAATTTTTTACCATTAAAAGTTAACTAAAGAGGGCTCAGAGAATTCAGAGTTTATTATTGCCTTGACACTAGTTGCATTCTTGATGACTATGTTTCTGGATGTCTTGATATGTTTAAAATTCCTCTCTGCATTTGCCTTGAGATCAAAGTTTTCTTGCTTTAACAACACATTTTGAGCAGTAAGAGTTTTAATTCGGGCCTGTAAGAGAGGAACGTCGATGTAATAACGCTCAACCCAATTGAAACAGTCATCACAGTGAACAGGGGAGGTGGTAGGTCGATGAAGGACACAGTCGACCACGGGTGCATCAGTATTATCTGTTGTTTTCTTCATATCTTGCCTAATACAGGAAAACCCTTCTTTTCCTTTAAGGCATGGTGGAAAATTTGTGACGAAATCATAAGGTTCAATAGGAAGGGTAACTTCCCTGCTGGAACCCTGCAATTCTAGATCGTCCCGAACTAGAAAATCCTTTATCTCAAGATCCGAACCCTCATCGATCTCGATCGGATCGATCGAGCTCAGATGAGTATCATTTCAGTTCCTTAATTTCCTAGAGATTAGGTGACCTACTTTCTCGTTCTTGAAAGCCAAATCTGTGAACTGAGGTTTTGTTCCTTTACAAAGTTTCATGGCATCCAATTTAACAATAACATTCAAGCTAGCATCATCCACAAGCACAAGAGGATCATTTCCATTCAATTCATCAGTCTTTTTATCTAGAAATCTGGCAAGTGAAAGCTTACATGGCAATCCTTTGACTAGAGGGGTTTTGTCAGTAAACTCTGGTCCACTCATTGAATTATCGAACTGGTCTTCAACCACTAGATTTTCTAAGTTAGGGTTTGTTGTTAAAAGAGAGTTTGTTGTAGGATCAGCCTGGGTGAAACCATTCCTCATTAAAAAGACTTCCCAACTGTCACCTATGGTTGTCAAGTGGTACATCAACAATATCTTAACCAATCTGTGATGGAACAGTCTTGAATCGACACCCTGTCGTTTATATCATTTGGACATATTATAGAGACTTATCAACAAGTAAAAGGGCATATCTAACTTGAAACCTATAAAATTCATGAGCAAACGGATATGGTAGAGGAATACCAGTCTGTATCGACCTTCACATGCCACAAATTGCTTGAGAATTAACAATAAACTATGCCATCTAGGTTTTACTAGGGAGATAGGAATACCTTTTACACAACAGTTGATCTTTTGGGATGTCATAAATAGACTCGACGAGACTTATTCAATTCGGGCATTTTTGAACCACCTTTCACCCTTTGATGGAAGCCCTATTTCTGTTCTTACGAACTCCTCAGTCAATTCTAATTGTGTGTCTCTAATTTCAGATCCGCAACCAACGAAGGTTTGCGCGAAGGATTTTGGAACCTGAAGATTATAACCCTCAGATTTCTTAAGGAATATATCTCAGCCATGAATTTTTAGGTCCTCAATCGCATCATCGTGAGAAAGTAAGGCCTTGCATCTGTTCGGCTCCAATCAAACGACAAGCGCCATGACCACTATAACCAGAATGAAACCGAGATTACTCTGAATAGTTTTAGGTTCAAATCATGTGAGCAACAAAAACAAGTTCGAATGGAGAGTAGAAGCACGAAAATAGCAGAGCTTGAGGGTCATCATAACTCGAAAAATAGGAATGAAAACCAGAAGGTTCATCGTATCCCCTACCATCTCTTGTGATGAGTGCCATAACTACATAGTACCAAAACCCTATGGAGGTAATGAATAGCTCATTAATATGTTAAGCCAGCAAGGTGAGGTGAGGATGCGAGTACAACAGGTCTGTATTCATTTGTATGATTGTTGGTACAACCATTGAATTCGCGAGAGGACTATCAAAAATATCATGGGCTCTTCACAAATCAAAAATAAACTATCAAACCATATAACAACCATATTAAAACCAAAACATAGAAAACGGGTCACTCAACCATTAGATTTGGATTTCAATTAAATATGGGTGACCTTTAAAAATATGTTTCTAAGGCACAAAAAATTATAACACCAAGCTAAGTTTTATGTTTAATTCATGCTTACAGTCATGAATTAAACATAAAACAAAAACAAAAAATGCAAACAATAAGAAATTAATAAGGGCATATTTTAATCAAGTAATCATCTCAAAACTCTAAAAAATGTTTACAAAATTGAGGTGATGGCAGCTACAGAAAAATGAAATTTCTTCTGATCATGTTAAATATCAAAATCATGTGTGGTTGTCAACAATGGCGACATACTAGATGAAGCAATTATCTCTGCATCACTAGAAAATTCATGTTAGGATGAATCAGAAAGAATGAAAAATTAAGAAACAGTTGACAACAAGTCAAGCATTCCGATCAAAACTCAAAAAATAACATAGTCTAGCGTCAAATGTGCTTCTGTCAAAATGCAATATGTTATCAAGTTTTGATTATGAGTGAAACTATGTTTAGGCAATCGACTCCGATATTGCTGACGGGGCCACTGCTTCCAACAAGCGTCCATAGCCTCGGTAGGGATGTAATTTAACCCACTCTAACACCTCTATTCTGTCCGAGAGTCGTCCATCATGATAAAGAACATCTTTATTTTTTATCAATTCCAAAAAGACATACCTGATAATTTTCTTAAACCCAACATTGATTCGTTGCTCGCAGGCCTGTTCAGTACCCCGACAAAGTTGCCTTGGCATCATGCATGCATTTACCCACTATCAGCAGACCTGCTCAGTGTCTTAGTAGGTTTACAGACACTTCCCACACCTTGCAGTGCTTTCAACTCTCTAGAATTTGTTTACAATTTCACAGAAGCTTTATGATATTCAAGAGAGGGGGGTGATACTGAAAATTTCAGATTTCGAAAACAAAACTTGACCTTTTCCAACTTATTTTCTCGTTTGACAACCTTCTTCATGATCTGAACACTTAGACTTATGTTAAGAAACTATCTTGAGGACAGGAAGGTATAATTGAGTTGTTCCTTAAAAACAAGGACAACGTTAAGAGTTGTATTTATGATAATCGTGTCTTCTCGTAATTTTAAAGAGAAACCAGGAACACTATTTTGAACAAATTTTTTCTTCTGCTAATCTAAGTTTTAGCATTATAGAACTGGTGATTTTAAACACCATCGACTGTTGTTTTGGATAATATTTATGATTTTCCTTCCATAAATGAAATGATGACTCAGACATAATTTATTCATAAACAAATAAAAAACACACAAAATGAAAAGAACCAAAATAAAAAAACAGAAAAGAAAATTAAACAAAACATATGTACAAACAGGTAGATCTGGAATCATCAGGTGAAATATCTTTTGAGAGCTTGTCCATTCACTAGGAAAGTGTCTGGCTGTCCCTCCAAATTCTGCAGATGGAAAGAGCTGGGACATATTTTTTTCAGAAATTACAAATGGTCCCAACCACAGATTCTGGAACTTAGTGTGTTCTTCCTTTCCCTCGTGAGATTTGTCCCACTTGAGAACTAAGTCACCGACATCAAAATTCTTATCTGAAGAAGAATTTGAATCAAACCATCTTTTTACAATTTGTTGATGTTGATCCAATTTCTGCTTTGCTTGTGTTCTTACTTCCTCCAATTTTAACAGGGCATTTATTCGATTCTCTAGAGGAGGGAACTCCTCTTCTTGAAATTTATGTGACAGTTGCAGTGAGGGAAGTAAAACATGCGGAGGGAGAATTGCTTCTCTTCCATAGACGAGAAAGAAAGCGAAATTACCAACGGAGGCTTTTGGTGTCACCCTATCAGCCCAAAGTGCATTATATAGTGCCTTGTGTCAGTTCTTATGATTTTATGAAACTGTCCTCTTAATGATCTTGATTAAATGTTTATTTGTTGATTCTGCTAAACCATTTCCTTGAGGGTAGTAGCTGGCAGAATATTTCAGTTTAATACCTTTTTCCAAGGCAAAGACGTTCATATCAAGGGATGAAAAGTAAGAGGCGTTATCAAAGACCAAACATCCGGGAATGTTGAATCGAGTGATAATATGAGAGTTAAGGAAAGATACTACCTGATTCATGTTTACCACCTTCAAAGGTGCAACTTCGGACCATCTAGTAAAATAATTTGTTGTTGTAATGATATACTTGTTTTGTTGTGAATAAGAAGGATTAATTGGTCCTATGATGTCAAGACCCCATTGTTGAAAAGGGGAATCTACAATGACATGTTTCAAAGGGAATGCTGCCTTTTTCACTCGTTCTGGAGCCTTCTGGCAGATTATGCATTTACGACACAGCATATGGGCATCTTTAAACAAAGTGGGCCAATAGTATCCAGCTCTTAGCACTTTGTGAGCAATGGTATCTCCACTGAAGTGGCCACCGACTTCACCTGCATAAAGTTCAGATAGTACTTTCTCCAACTCTTCCTTTTCTAAACAACGCATAAGAACACCATCAAAATTATTTCAAAATAATACATCATTTATTAGCTGGAAAGATGCAGATTTTAGACTTAGTGCTCTTATGTTTTTAGGACGAAGATAGCGAGGAGCGGATCCATGCATCAAATAAAATTTAATATTCTCATACCAAGAAATGGCAACAACTTGTGCACAACTGATTTGTTTTTTGTTATATTGATTTACAGTTGTGGCGTTAATTTGACTTTCATGCTCTTCAATTGAATCAACCACTAGTTTACATAGGCCTTGACCTCTAACAATTTGTTCAGGGGTTATTTCGAGGTCATATTCTTGTAATGATGTCATCCAATTTTCCCTTTTCTCACCCAGTTCTTTTTGTACTAACAGGTTTCTTATAGCTGGGTAAGGAACAATAACCTTGGTTCTGGATTTCAGCAGGTATGACCGAAAGTGTTTCACTACTTTAAAAATAGCATATGCATGTTGACCTACTGTTGGGTAACTAAGCTTTGCTTCTTTGAAATTTGAGCTCATGAAGGCAATGGTTATCTCATTTCTTTCAGCGTTTTTCTGTGTTAACACAGTAGCATAAGATCGGTCAGAAGCAAAGGTGTAAAGAGTGAAATCCTGAGAAAAACTAGGACTCATCAAGGAAGGAGCTTCTACTATTATTTTTCTAATGTATTCAAAAGCTTGACTTTCTTGTAGGCCCCAACGGTACAAAACATTCTTTTTAATTAAATTTTGTAATGGTATTACCATTTCCGAGAAACTTGGGACAAACCTTTTAATGAAATTAATCTTGCCCAAAAAGGACTGGATGGTTTTTTTGGAAGAGGGAGGGGAGAGTTTGGCAATAGCTTGGGTTCTTTCAGAGTCAATAATAATTTTGTTCTTAGACACTATAAACCCAATAAGTTTACCTTTCTCTACTGCAAAAACTGATTTCTTAGGGTTGAGAGATATACCGAACTTTCGGCATCGTTCCAGAACATCCCTGAGCTGAGACAAGTGATCTTTCTTGTTTTTAGAGAAGACGGTGACATCATCAAGATAGACCACGACTGATTGGTTTATGAGGCCACAGAAAGCAATATACATTGCTCTCTGGAAAGTAGCACCGGCGTTTATCAATCCAAAAGGCATTTTCTTGTAGGCATAAGTGCCCCATGGGGTGCGAAAGGTGGTTTTAAGTTGATCTGAGGGAGACATGAGGACCTGGTTGTATCCCAAAAATCCATCTAGCAAAGATAGTCTTTCAGAACCAGACACCTGCTGTAAAATTTGCTCCATTGGAGGAACATGGTAGTTATTTTTATCGGATGCTCGGTTAAGGTTCTGAAAATTGACACAAAGTATAATTTCACCACTTTTCTTCCTTTCAGGGACTAGATTAGACACCCATTGTGTGTGCCTTACTGGGAAAATTATCTTCGCAGTTAGCAATTTATTTAGTTCTTTTTTAACAATGGGTTCCAATTTAGGGTGCATCTTTCTCAATTTTTGTTGAAAAGGCTGAGTCTGGGATTTCATGGGGATGACATGTTGTATGATATTAGGGTCGAATGTTTTCAAATCATCATACGTCCAGGAAAAAATGTCTTTAAATTATTTAAACAATTTTATAAAAGCAAATTGTTCTTTCTCGGAGCATCCTGTTCCTAGATTAATATTTTGGGGATTGTCCTTTGTTCTTAAATTAACCGTCTCATAAATCAAAGAAGAACTGTTCGTTTTACAATTAATTGACCCTCTAAATTTATCATGAAAGTCACAAAATTTCTCTAGTATTACAACAAATCTGGGGATAGAGTTTACCAAATTAGATGTTGATTCGATAGATCTAGGATTTGATATTACCGTGAAGTTTCGAAGGTTGTCATCGTGAGTGCCTTCATCAATGACTGAACCTTGGAAGGTGTCTTCCATATGTAGGAAGTTGATGATTTGTTGGTCATCATCAAACACTCTCCAATTGGTGATGTTATTTGGGATAGATGGCCTGAACAACAATTCAATCGAAAGCGCATTAGGAGAAAGGCCTTCTGCGGGCAATAGTTTAGAAGCAACAAATTGGCCAATAAATCGGCCTTTGAATTACTTAGTCTAGGAATGGAATTTATGTTAAATGCTGAAAATTTTTGTATCAAACTCCATACCTCAGTTTGGTAGCTTTTCAGATGTGGTGATAAGCAATGTATGGAGTTTCTTACCTGCCTAATGACGATTTCTGAATCACCAAATACCATTAAATTCTGCACGTCCATATCCAAAGCTTTCCTAAGTCCTTGTAGAAGTTCTTCGTACTCGGCGGTGTTATTAGTGCACTCAAACTCTAGTCGGCAAGCAATAAAAGTCTTATTACCTGCAGGATTGATGACTACACAACCTGCACCTGCTCCTTCTTTGGATTTAGATCCATCAAAGTACAATGACCAGATTTGGGCTTCGTCAGCAGTGCTCGGCATACTTGGAAAAGTCGATGTCTGAGTATAGGTCATAACTTCCGATTGTTGCCCAGGATCAGTAACAAAAGATATTTCAGTCATGAAATTACCAAAGAAGGTATTCATTCTCTGTGTTTCAAATGAGTTTGATGATGTAATGAAAGGTTCATTTGTATCATTTAGATCTATTACAGTATGCTTTAGATAACGTTCTATATTTATCCTAATTCTATTGAGCTGTCCATTTTCCGGCAGCCACAAATGAGACCAATCTGTAGCAAAGTAACCATGTAGCTACTCGGACCAGTCCCTGATTAAAAAAAAAACCATAGACTTCAAGGATATCCACAACGATAATGTCAATTGTCTGATGAACCTTAGGATTGGAAGATAATCTAACCAGAACATTCTTTAGCTCACCAATTACCTTAACGTTTGTTCGATCAAGCTGAATGATTTTGAGATCAGAAGGTTTAACTTCTGCGTTAATTTTTTGAAAAACAAATAGAGGCATCATGTTCAATGATGCACCAGAATTGACCATGGAGTTATGTACATTCCTATTGAAAATTTCAAAGGTTAATAAAAAAGGCGGGACATTTTTTTGGGTGTTAACAACATAATTCTATTGATTTTTAGTTGTTGTCCCTAAAGAAGTTTTATCTACATTTGCTACAATTTTTCCAGATAGATCCTTTTTATCTGGAAGCTCAGATTTCATTTTAGTTGGGATCTTTTTGGTTGTTTTTTAACCAATTTCTGCATTTTTCTTGTTGCTAGGATCATTTTTTTTATTGTTTTCAGCGATACTTTGAAGCATTTTCTGCAAAATAAGGGGAAATTTTAACAGCTCAAAAACATAAATATTAGCCCTCAGTTTTTTTAGATCTTCAATTAAATCGTATTCTAAATCAGGGGCTGCTAAACTTTGTTTAATTTCAGTTTTCTTTGACTGATTTGGGAACACATTATTACTCACTTCAGAAGAAGGTTTGTTTTATGTTTTTTTTCTTGTATTGTAGGGGATGAACAGTTTCAAAACTTGCTTGGAAGATACTGTCCGAGAAGTGACCGAAGATGTTGGGAGATGATTCCTCCTCTTCCGGTACTTCTTCCTCAACTACGTCTTCAGAACTTTCAGGAGGGACAGAAGCAGAATTATCATGTGCTTCTAAGATGGTTTGCAAAGCATACTGCAAGCTTTCGAAATTTAGACTTCCAGTGGTCGGGTTTGGCCCGTTGGGAGGAAAAGGATTTCTAAAAGGAGGTTTAAAACTTCCTTTGCTTATGGATGCCTCCTCGGTTGATCTCTTCAAGTCAACGACTTGGTTGGACAGTTTTTGGAAAGCTTTCTATAAGCTTTCTAAGTCTAAAATTTCTGGTTGATTTTTAGTTTGAGGAGGACTAGTAAGGATTTCTATTTTCTTTTTAGATGATGAAGTTGTTTCAGCTTCACTATTGAGGTTGTCTTTTAAGCTTAATATATCATTTTCAATTTGGCTTGCTTCCTCAAAGGCTTCTAACAGTGTGTTCTTTTTAGACCTTTTGACCCAAATTGCTATGTTATTATGCAGATCCTTAGTGTAATATGTGACAATTAGACTTTCATCGGGCATTGAATCTGCAGGGATTTTATTTTTTAACGTAAGAAATATTTGGTTAAAATATTTCACTTTTTCCTTAGGATTCATTTTTAAGCTGGAGAGTTCCATAACCAAGACTTCTGGAGATTTATCATCCCAGACTTTTTCCAAAAAACAAGTTTCAAACTTGTCCCAAGAAACAATGGTTTGGGGCTGTTGAGAAAAATACCATGTGGACGCATTTCCCTCAAAAGTATAAGGAAATAATCTGCATACTACGTCCTCGTGTTCAACACTCCGGAGTCTAATGGCCAACATAAATTTTTTGATGTGATCTTCGACAGACTGTTTGGAATCTGGATCAAATTTGGGTAACCATTTCTCTGGATTTTTTGGTAATGGGTGTTGAGGTCCGGCTATAGCCACGGCATCTTGATCGAGCCAATCTCTGGCGGGATTGTTTTGATTTGCCATGGGCATTAGTGGTGTCGAAGCCTGTGATGGTCCTAATGAAGAGTTGCCTTCGTCTGAAGAATCTCCTCCTGAACAGGATGGAGATGACTCAGGTGGGGAAGGTGGAATACCAGATCCCCCAGCTCCAAGGATAGGTTTTTCGATAGGATTGGTAGTATGTTCACCTAATGGTTTTTGGAGCAGGCCAATGCCTTGAAGTTGTTCTTGGATATCGGAGAAATCAAGGGGTTGATTAAGAGGCCTACCAAGTTGTCTGATACGGGCTAAGGCACTATGTGTTCTTATGAGTGACTCACAAACAATTTCTTGGACATCGACCCCTTGAGGAACTGGTGTCACTAGTTCAATGGGAATCTTAGGGTTATCGTTTGAGGTAGTTGTTGTTTCAAATGTAACGTCGTTGTCTGAGCGACTATGCATTATGACAAGGGAGCGAGTGTGTGGGGGGGAGTCTTGTGACTTCCACGTGCCATCAATTGAATTCAGGCCCTCCTTCTAGCGCCATTTGTTGACGGGCGTAAGTGACACACCGTCAACTGGGAGAATAGATCCGGATCGGGGTTGTCTAATTAACCCAAGCCATTTGATGTAATCATTCTGACGGGTTTAATGGCTCCATTAGTCAACTAGGGTCCTAAAACAAAGAAAAGAAATAAACTACTCTAATAAAACTAAAACTATAATACTATATACTTTAATCTAATTATTTACAAGTATTTCCAGAAATATAAATATGTGATTATAAACAGAGTATTTACAAATTGCAAGTTTTTGGTGAATGCCTTGCGAAATCAATGTTTGGTAATTGTTTTTGAAAGTAGATAAAGAAAGCACATATTTTTATATTTTCTGTTTTATAATCTAAGAACTTAAAAAAAATACTAATAAAACATGATTTGAAATAAGGATAGAATAATGGTCATAGCCAATTTAAACTATCTTGTTTCGCTAATAAATAAACTAATAACAGAAATTAAATGTGAATAAAGCTAACATGATATTAGTTTCATACTGTGTCTATGTCTCTATGTGATCCAAACCTCCAGCTATCTTTCCTTTGAGAGAAATATGTGACAGGCTTGTACTAATGTCTCCCGAATAAACTCAAGGTGTTTATTTCCAGCTAGGATATAAGAACAGAGTAGCAAAAATATAGATCCAGTGACCTTGTGATTATGAATGATTACAGTAAAAGAAATTTCAATGTGAAACATTCATTGGATACATCAACTAAACATCAAGCATAAATCATGATATTAAAGTTGAAATAATGATTACATATATGAAACAGCAAGTTATAGACAAAATTTTAAAGCACTAAATAAGATGAAACATCGCATGCTAATGAGACTAAAGTTGCATAACATATCAATATTCCATAATATAAAAAAGCAAAACATAAATGGAACAGTTTCGCACTGGTCTAAAGCCGAAATGTGAACCACTTGTCCATAAAGTCTTGGTAATTTACATGTCCATAAAGTGTTCCACCAAAATATGTCTTTCACTAACAAAGTGAACAGTACTTAAAGTAACCTGGGATCACATACTCATATCTCACAGGATAGAGTTGGATCTCCCAAAATCAAGTAATATTACAAAAATAGTGGGTCAGGAACCACTTATAACAGAGTTGGTTTTATTCAAAGATAAATCAAAGCTTTTATAAAACAAAAAGAGGGAGAAACTACTAATCATTTAGATGCATAATCGAAAATATTTCCTCCAGATAATCAGCAACAAAATGTCCCATTTCCTGAGAAAAGAAAAACAAATTTGATAAATTAGAACAAACAATCAGTAATAACTAATTTTTTTATTAAAGGAGACTTGGCGACATAATCGAAGATTCTGTAGCTAGTCTTAATTTTAGTAAATGAAATCAAAACTTCAAATCTACTTATTTCGAATTAGATAACAGAAATAAACTGAAAATAAAATAAAATTGTTTACCATTAAAAGTTAACTAAAGAGGGATCGGAGAATTCAGAGTTTATTATTGTCTTGACACTAGTCGCATTCTTGATGACTATGTTTATGGATGTCTTGATATGTTTAGTCTTCCTCTCTGCATTCGCCTTGAGATCAATTTTTTCTTGCTTTAACAACACATTCTAAGCAGTAAGAGTTTTAATTTGGGCCTGTAAGAGAGGAACGTCGATGTAATAACGCTCAACCAAATTGAAATATTCATCAAAGTGAACAGGGGAGGTGGTAGGTCGATGAAGGACACAGTCGACCACGAGTGCATCAATCTTATATGTTGTTTGCTTCAGATCTTGCCTAATACCGGAGAACCCTTCTTTGCCTTTAAGGCATGGTGGCAAATTTGTCACGAAATCATAAATTTCAGTGGGAAGGGTAACTTCCCTACCGGAACCCTGCAATTCTGGATCTTCCCAACTAGAAAATTCTCTATCTCTAGATCCGAACCCTTATCGATCTCGATCGGATCGATCGAGCTCATATGAGTATCGTTTTGGTTCCTTAATTTCCTAGAGATTAGGTGACATGATTTCTTGTTCTTGAAAGCCAAATTTGTGCACTGAGGTTTTGTTCCTTTACAAAGTTTCTTGGCATCCAATTTAACAATAACGTTCAGGCTAGCATCATTCACAAGCACAAGAGGATCTTTTCCATTCAATTCATAAGTATTTTGCTCTATAAATCTGACAGGTGAAAGCTTACATGGCGATCCTTTGACTAGAGAGGTTTTGTCAGTAAACTCTAGTCCACTTATTGAATTACCTAACTGGTCTTCAACCACTAGCTTGTTTAAGTTAGTATTTGTTATTAAACGAGGGTTTGTTGTAGGATCAGCCTGGGCGAAACCATTCCTCATTAAAAAGACTTCCCAACTGTCACCTATGGTCGATAGGTGGTGCATCAACAATATATTAACCAATCTGTGATGGAACAGGCTTGAATCAACAACCTGTCGTTTATAATGTTTGGACATATTATAGAGACTTCTCAACAAGTAAAAGGGCACATATAACTCAAAACCTATAAAATTCATGAGCAAACGGATATGGTAGAGGAAGACCAATCTGTATTGACCTTCGCATGTCGCAAATTGCTTGAGAATTAACAATAAACTATACCATCTAGGTTTTACCAGGAAGATAGGAATACCTTTTACACAACAGTTGATCTTTCAGGATGTCATAAACAGACTCCATGGGACTTCTTCAATTTGGGAATTTTTGAACCACTTTTCACCCTTTGATGGAAGCCCTATTGCTTTTATTATGAACTCCTCAGTCAATTCTAACTGCGTGTTTCTAATTTTATCTCTGCAGCCATCGAAGATTTGCGCGAAGGCGTTTGCCACCTGAAGATTATAACCCTCAAATTTCTTAAGGAATATATCCCAGCCATGAATTTTTAGGTCCTCAATCGCATCATCGTGAGAAAGTAAGGCCTAGCATCCATTCGGTTTCAAGCGAACGACAGGCACCATAAAAACTATAACCAGAATGCAACATAGATTACTATGAATAGTTTTAGGTTTGAATCGTGCGAGCAACAGAAAGAAGTCTGGATGGAGAGTAGAAGCACGAAAATAGCATATCTTGAGGGTCATCATAACTCGAAAAATAGGAATGAAAACCAGAAGGTTCATCGTATCCCATAGCATATCTTGTGATGAGTGCCATAACTACAGAGTACCAAAACCCTATGGAGGTAATGAATAGTTCATTAATATGTTAAGCCAACAAGGTGAGGTGAGGACGTGAGTACAATAGGTATGTATTCATTTGTATGATTGTTGGTATGACCATTGAATTCGTGAGAGGATTATCAAAAATATCATGGGCTCTTCACAAATCGAAAATAAACTATCAAACCATATAACAACCATATTAAAACAAAAACATCGAAAATAGGTCACTCAACCATTAGATTTGGATTTCAATTAAATATGGGTGACCTTTAAAAAGATGTTTGTAAGGCACAAAAAATTATAACACCAAGCTAAGTTTTATGTTTAATTCATGCTTACAATCATGAATTAAACATAAAACAAAAACGAAAATGAAAACAATAAGAAATTAATAAGGGTAGCTCTTAATCAAGTAATCATCTCAAAACACTCAAATATGTTTACAAAATTGAGGTGATGGAAGCTACAAAAAAATGCAATTTCTTCCGATCATGTTAAATATCAAAACCATGTGTGGTTTCCAACAGTGTTGCATGCCCCTTTACATTGTACAAAGTGTTACAAAACTATGTTGGCTTCTTCTTGATCACTGACTCCCTCTCAGATTTATCTCTTATGACCTGCCCGGAACAAGAAAAAAGAACAACAAAATCTTCATTGTATCCTCCATGGAAGATATCTTGCCTAGAGTCTAGGTCAGTAACCAAGAACATCTCCTAAAGGAGATCAACAAGTGTATCTCTAGTATTAAGGGGTTAGTATAATGATCATAACTTCAATATATCAAGATGCAACATAAGATCATAATAATTCCATAACATCTAGAGACATATCAATTTTTAAATAATCAAACCTGGAGTCTTCGTTTCTAGGGAGGGTGCGCTTGTTCCTCTGAATGTACTGAATTCAAAATCATTGCTTGAAAAAGGTCTCTTGTACATCCCCTGCAAACACACTCGTGCTTTGTTGGATGATATAACTTGAAAAGAATATACAAGTGCATACCTTTGAAATTTGTAGTATCGTTCAGCTTGTCTTCTAATCTGAAACTAGACACCATCTTGACAAGAAGAGGTTAGAAACTGAATCAAAAAGGTTCAATGATTAGAACAAGCTAGAAACCTTGAAATTTCAACTTTGACCACAAAATCAATTTTGACCAAAAGTCAATCGTTGAATTTGACTTTGACCAGTCAACCTTTGTCTTTGACTTTTACCAATCAAACATTGACTTTGACCCAAAAATTTAAACTTGACGGTTTTTTTTGTTGAGGGCACTAGAGGGTGCGCTAGGCTAGGGTGCACTAGAATACCCAAAAATTAGGTCAAATGCTTCACTGAAAGTGCCCAAGAATTTAGGTTTAGGGTTTGTTGCAGCTGCAAAATCAAAAACCCTAGTTGCAGCTGCAACTGGTGCTACAACGAGATTGAAAAGGAACTCTTGATCTACCTTCTAGCAATTAGACTCTTCTGAAGGTAGTGTGGGCCCATAACTTGTTAGAATAATGTTGATGTGCTCATTTCACCATAGGCAATGTTACACCATTGCCACCCATCCATAGGCATAAATCCACCCCTGAGAACCTTAACCTTTGACAGACATAATGATTCTAGGAGGCCTCAATAGAACCAACAAATAACCAAGAGAGCACAACTTCTCCAAGGGTAACGCACAAGAGAAAGTACCAGAAAGACTGAAAAAGAGAAAATTGTACAACTGCAGTTGTTGTTGCTCCTCCTCCAAACTTGTGCATTGTTTCTGGGTGATTGAGAGTGTGTGAGTGAGTGAACAAATGAGCCAATATGTCCTCTATTTATATTAATCTATCTAGTGACTTTTCTAGCTAGGTCGATCTGACTTTCTGGTAATAATATTTTATGTTTATCTTTTTCCTGTGAAGCTGACTTGTCTTCCTGGAGGATAATACCTTAATATTATATATTTTGTTGAGTCGACATGTCTTCTAGGGTTTTTACACATTTGTTTAGGGTTTATCTTGCTTCCGAAATATTCTATTCTAGTCAAAGGTTACATATGGAGGTTAATACCTCCTGCAGCTACCATAAT
This sequence comes from Picea sitchensis, assembly GCA_010110895.2. Lineage (NCBI taxonomy): Eukaryota > Viridiplantae > Streptophyta > Pinopsida > Pinales > Pinaceae > Picea > Picea sitchensis. Next base: position 29,270 of record SNQJ01S0000356.1, read on the forward strand.
ATCAACACTTATATCAAAGGAACACACTCACAATAACACAATATGATATCATTAATGAATAACTTGTGCATTTATTACAATGGATTTTACCTCCTTATATATCATTGTTCACTAAGCGAATCATTTCCATTTATGAATGTGGGATAGACCGTTTTACATAAAAAGTGAACATTAACATATTCTAAAGCCATAAAGTGATTTTATTACATAGCAAGTCTTATTTCCTAACAAGGGATATATGTAAGGGTGGCAAGCAAAGAAAATTCAATTTTCTATTCATTTTCATGTAGATTCTGATGATTTTGCACAATTAGTGTAATCTGGTCTTCTATACATGGAAGACCCAAATTGTTCAACCACCTTTATTTCCCTTTCCCCCTTATTTGCAACTCCATCAAAGGAAATCCAAGATTAACCTAGTTGCTCAACTTGCCAACAAAGATTGGAACCCCAATCATATTCCTCCTTTTGTTGACACTAAGGATTGGGAATTTCCTAACCATGATTATTCTATATTAAATCCTTTGAGAGCATGCCTACTCATTTTACTTCCACAACATATCCTCCTCCTTCTAAATATATCCCCTACTCTTGAACCAATTATTGTTGGAGAAGAAAAAAAACTTATGAATAGGTAAGTGTCATCTATGCCTCCTTAAGGTCCCTCACACAACCCTAGTGTAACCGTCATTTCTATAAAATTTGTTATTGATCATGTTGCTAGCACACCTCACCATGGTCATGTTTCTTTTTCCACTCCTTTGTTTAGAATTTCCCTAAGAATGGTAATTTATTTTGAAGATATGCATCTGACAGTCTTTTCCCCTATGTAGTGAACTTTGAATACATTATGCCCGTCCTCTTCGTCTCAATCAGGACCCGCAACTCCATTGTCACATCAGTCACTGATTTGATTGTGTATTTTTATGATAGATTGTTCACAGATTATTAGGGTGACACTTATTTTTTGGACAAGTAGATATAGTTCATATTTTTTTAATACGTATATAAATATATTTATGGTAGATTTGACACATTTGGTTTTGATTTGTGATGATGGTATGGGAAACTTTGTGGTAACTCTTCATATGTGGTTCATGCATGCATATTCCATTGATCATTTTATGCTATGTATGGTATTTGCTTCACGAATTTTAGGATGAGGGGATAGAAGTTGTGGAGAAATAAGGAATAATTGGGAATTATGAGGAAATGACTAGAGAGGCATAAGGTGATGTGAGAGCCATGGGAACTCACGACCCATGGAGGCTCAAAGTGTATTAATGACCCTAGGTGATGGGACCTCCCCCTCTTGTTTTGTCTTGACTTCATCCTACGTTCTAATATTACACTTAGGGACTTCTTATTATAAAGTGACTTTTCATTCATTAATACTGTTATGTCACTTTATTTTATTATTTTGTTTAAAAAGTAGTTTTAACTGCTCACTACCGTCTTCAAGCCATAAAAGATAAAGAGAAATGCTTGAAGAAATTATAAGAGAAAAGAGAAGAGAGGTGTGTCAAAAGTCGGAAGCTAGTTTAACCCACTACTTTCATTTCTAGCTAGTTTTTTTGTCCATGACCTAACAACTTTGTTGATAACAAGATGTTTTCTAAGGGTGTAAATGAATGTGAGGGTTTGAAATTATTTTGAGTTTAAAGTATAAATTGATATTTGGAGTGTTTTGTAAGTAGTTAATTATTTGGGTTTCTACTAAGCACTAATTGCCAAACAATTTGTAAAGGCAATGCAACTTTCAAAGCAATTTTATGAATTCCCTTGAAGTCAAGAATTATTGTTCTTAGTCTTCGCTTTCTTTACAATCCTTCGCATGTTCTCGTATGGTTCCTGAAAAACAACAGGACATGTTATTGACAATTCTACTTCATCCTTTCATAGGAGGTTAAGAGAGGCCTATTATACCATAGAATGTAATGTGTAGAACATATCTTAATATAGATAACTGATTCTAGTCATATCTATGTTGTTATTGTTTATGCTTTGCTTTCTTAGCTATGTGATGGGACCTCCCCCTCTTGTTTTCTCATTTATGTGTCTATTATTTGCACTGTTGCAATTTTCTTTAGCATAGCCTTGTACATTCTTTTTAGAAATCTTTTGATCATTTTAACTTAACTAAACCTTTTAACCAATATTTTCATCTTTCTTTAGCTTCCTTTCACTTTCAAAAAATATTATATTATTAAAACCCCAAAAATTATATAATATAAAATCACTCCAAAGAACGATACATGCAACTACACTTGATTAAGAGACCTCCTTCATTTCCCTTATCCATCATTGGATTTCATAAGGAAGGAAAATGGTATTAAAGGAATTTAACAAGGGCTAGAAAAACTCAAATGATCATTCCCACCTCCCTCTAATCTAGCCTTATAGGGTAGTTCAACATGTTTGTATGCAAACCATTTCTGCAATTAACACTCACTTATACTAAACTTATCTAGGTTAATGTGAATGTGCTCTAATTCCATTATGACAACGTGCTAAAGGAAATCCAACTTGCCCTTCAAGTACTCTTAATTTTCATGAATATCTTGTGATGCCCTCTTTCTATCACGCCCCATTTTGTCCATTATACGTCCAACCCCCTTTAGCACTTGTTGATTCTCTTCTAGGCTAATGAGGCAATGGTATGGAAGTTGCATTGTTACCTTCTTGACCTCGAGTCACATAGAGAAGCTAAATGTCGAGGTTGACTTAACCTTGCCTCAAGAATAAATATATTGAGCCATACACATGTTAAGAATATCTCAAAGCCACTTTCTTGGTTAGATTTTGTTGTTGACAAAGGATCTACAATTAATGTAGTTCCTTTGATCAATTTCCTTAAGTGGCCCCTCCTCTTTATTTTTCCTAGCTCAATAGACGACATGGGGATATTATCTTGTAAATACTCTAAAGAATTGAATTTTTGAAACGCATTGATCTATAAATGTTGCATTTTGGCAAGAATCCTATTCTAGAAAGTGAAGGAATGAATATGCATGTCAATGTGATCTAGTTGATAATGCCATGTCATCTCACATGTATCCATAGGTGGGAAAGAGTGAGGATAACATGAAATTGCACCAACCCAATTTTTGAAAACTAATCTTTAGTCCTTCAAAGATTGTAGTCTTTAATGGTCAATTTAAGCTTTGCTTTGACACCATGGAAAAGGAAGAAGGGGGAGTCATTTACCAACAATAATAGTTGAGGTCGTGAGTCTCCCAATTCATTTAACGTCTGAAGGACATAAACATTTAAGCCTTGATCCTCATCTTGAGTGGCCAAGTTGGCTAGTAGATCAACAACCTTGTTCAACAAATGTTTTACACGGATAAAAGATATATGATCCTAGATTTTTAGGGCCTCTTTACAATTTAGCCTATATGATATGCCCTAGTTCTCAAGATATATTGTCTCCCCGTTCACTTGATATACAAGGATTTTAAATTCATCTTCCATGACTAGCTTTTCTATTTGGATAAGAAATTCCAATTTAATTGAATTTATTATTCCTGCTAATTACACTTAATTATCTTCCATCTACTAAATATTGAATGAAAATTGCTAGAAAATTCCCAATATGATTCAAACTCGTCCTCCAAATCCTACGTTCTCAAGGTTTCCTTTGGATTCCCCATTGAAGTTAACTTGATCCACTCTTCAAGTGGAAATGTCATGACTTGTCGAGGGATCATAGTATAATATATGGAAATTGTATTTGTCTACTCAACCCCAAGTCATGTAGATGACTTAAACTCTAGGGTTGAATTAACCTTGTGCATTGCATAAATATGTCAAACCACACACACACTGAGAATTTTTGGGAGCTATTTTCTTGGTTATATTCTGTTGTCGACACAAGTGCTAACATAGTTCATTTCATCAATTTCATTAGGTGGTTTTTTTTTTCCTAGCTCAAACGATGACATGGGGGTATTATCCTGAAGATACTCAATAGATCGAAACTTTTTAAAGGGACCTAATCTATAAACACCAAAGCTTGGAAGTAGTCTTCTTGTACAAAGTGAACGAATGAATATAAGTGCCAACGTGATCTAGATGATAATACCAACACGTCTCCCACTTATTTGTAGGTTGGAAAGAGTAAGGATGAATATATGAAAGCATGGCAACTCGATATTTCAAAAATTAAATTTTGGTGCACAACTATAATCTTTCAATGGCCATTTTAAGTTATACTTTGATACCATAGCAAAGGGAGGGGAATCTTTTTGCCAACAATGGAAATTGATCTTGTGAATCTCCCAATTCTTAAAGGTCCCAAGGACCCAAGCCTTTAAGCCACAAAACTCATGTCAGGTTGACACACTAGCCAATAAATCAATAGGTTTGGCATCAATCGCAGGGGGTGTGCTTCCAAAGCCCTCTAAAAGGGTGTTTGAAGGAAGCTTTGAAGGAAGCTTGCTTGGGAAGAGAAAAACACATATTGGATCTATGTCTCCCCGTTGAGGGAAGAACATATACTAGATCTATGTTTCCCCATTGAGTGTGCAGAAGAAAGATCGAATCCATTGCTTAGGGAGAACCCTGATGGGGATTTTGTCTAATGAACCATATCCAAAGTTGGAACTAAATATGGATCTTGACGAACACTAAAAACAATATATTGAAAAGAAAACTAAAATCTAGATCTTGAAGAAACGCAAAAATGAGATCTTGAAGAACACCAAAATCATTGTCATCGTCAAACTTTGCATTTTCAATCTTCTTCCTTCCAGTTGTTGACCTTTCAGTATTCAACCTTCTTCCTCCCAATATTGGAACTATCAATCTCAATGGGTCTGGCGGTCTGGGGGACATGTCAACCTTTGAGTTGAATAATTAGCAATAGTCATTGGATCGAGAAGAATTAGCAATAGTCATTGAATTAGCATGTTTTTTATGACCTAACCCTTCTAATTTGTCCCAATAATCGTATTAGTTTATCTTATTCCTTTTTTCATTGCACTACGAGGATTTTAGAGTCACCTTCCAATATTAACTTATTTTGTTTGTGAAGAAAAGCGTCGAATTTATGAGGCCTAATAATTCCACTTTACTATTTGTTTCATATCCTAACTTTTGAATAAAAATTGCGAAAATCTTCTCTAGATGATACTCATCTTGATCTTGCCTTCCCCAAGTTACCTTTAGAGTCCTCGTGTTAGTTAATATTTGATCCACTCTTCAATTCAAGTGGTCCACACTTGTTAAATGATAACAATATTGTCTATGGTCTATCCATTATCGAAAGTTTTCCTTGTCTACCCAATCATGGGTTACTTAGAGGAGCTAAATTTTGGGGTTGAATTAACCTAGACTATTGCATAAATACATGAAAATGTCTCAAAGCTATTTTCTTGGTTTGATTTTGTTAATGTGGGAGTTGTAACTGTTAAATTTAGAGTTTTTATTAAGTTCTTTTCAATTTACTAGACAATAATAGCATAAGTAGGATCACTAAAAGAAACGCAATCACAAGGTACACAACATTTTACCCTAGGAAACCCTCACGGGGGAGAAAACCCAGCAAAAACTTCCTCAATAATAAATTGACAATACAATGCCAAGACTAAAGACCAAACCACCAAGAATATCCAAGACCTAAGCATGCGCCTCTCTCTTCTCCTTCTTCTAACTGCAGCTTCCTTCAAAACTTGTGCACTAGATGAGTGACTTGAGTGAGTGAGAGAATGAGGTGCCATCCTCTCTTATTTATACTAGCTGATAGGCACTAGGGTTATGTCTTTTCACCAAGCAGGGCCAACTTCTTCAACTAGTGGTTAAAACCACTTTATTAAGCCCTAGGGGGGCAAATTTACAAACAACACCATATAACTATGGTTTGACCAGTCCTCAAAAGGGGATTTGGTCATACATAAGTCCCGATATGATCAATCCACAAAAGGGGATTTGATCTATAATATAATAACTCAACTATAATTAGAATATTCTTTGTAGTTATAATATTTCAACACTCCCCCTTAACAAGAAGGGAATACTACTGACATATCCCAATACAACATCATCAGGAGAGAGAGAGAGGGTAGCAACATCATCAACATCTGGAACAATGATTGGAATATCTACAAATCATCGAAAGTTTTTCTCATCGTCAATAAAATCATCATTCATGGCATGAAGCTAGAATCATCATCTGCATCAACATCAATTAGAATAACGCTAAGGCAACAACATCATCAACACCATCATTAACAACATGAGGTTAGTACATCATCATTAACAATAGCACGAGGTTGAAACATCATCATCAAGAACAACATGAGGCTAAAACAACAACATCATCAGCATGAGGCTAAGATAACAATATCATCATCATACAACAATAGAATGAGGCAGGTGCAACAACAACATTTTGTGGTACTCTGACAGACCGTCCTTATCGTACCTTAGGGATCTGCCCAAGAATCATAAGATTCCCTAGGATATAAAATCTTAACAGAGCTACCACGTGGTACTCTAACAGACCGTCCTTATCGAACCTTCGGGATCTGCCCAGGAATCAAAAGATTCCCTAGGATACAAAATCCTAACGGAGCTACCACTATTTACCATAGTTGGCATATACATGCACAGGTAATCTGACAAACTGTCCTTACCATACCTTCGGGATCTGTCCAGGGATGATCAATCCCCTAGGAAATGAAATCCTGACGGAGATACCCGATGTTGGTCAGGATACCATAGTATCATCAGCATCACTCCCCCTTTCAAGGGAGGTCCTTTGGGACTATAGCAAGTTTGTCTCTAAAGTATTCAAACTTTACACGAGACAGAGGCTTGGTCAACACATCTGTAACATGCTCATCTATGCCAACATATTAGAGCTTTACAGCTCCTCTCTGCACCATATCACGAATGTAGTGGATATCGTATTTATGTGTGCTTCGACTTATCATGGAACACTGGGTTCTCCTTCATCTTTATGAAACTCTAGTTATCACATAGAATCATGGTGGCTTCCATCTCCAAATCGAATAGACCTGTCAACGACTTCTGAATCCATGTGGATTCACAACTGGCGGAACATGTTGCAATGTATTATGCTTCTGTCGTGCTGAGATCAATACTGGATTGCTTCGTGCTCTGCCATGAAGTCATGGCTGACCCCAGACTGAAACAACATCCTGAAGTGGTCTTTCTATCAAAAACACTTCTAGCCCAATCTCAATCAATATAACCAACCATTCTGAAGTCATGATTTCCATTATAACATAGACCAAAGTCCAACATACCCTTAAGGTATCTCATCACATGTTTTGCAGCAACAAGGTGAACATGTTTGGGCTCTACCAGATATTGACTCAAGGTATTCACAGCAAAACATATATCTAGCCCGATATTCATCAGATACATCAACGATCCAATGATTTGTCTATATAGAGTAGCATCAACCTATTAAGTTTTGAGTTATTATTAGGTTTCTTTTCAATTTACTAGATAACAATAGCATAGGTAGGATAACTGAGAGAAACACAATCACAAGATACATAGTATTTATCCTGGGAAACCCTAATGGGGGAGAAAAACCAGCAAAAACTTCCTTATAATAGATAGTCGATACAATTCCAAAACAATAAACCAAAACACTAGAGAATATCCAACATTGAGCAATGTGCCTATGTCTTCCTTCTTCTCCCAACTGCAGCTACCAAACTTGTGCACTTGTTGAGTGAATGACTGAGTGATATAATGAGGTGCTAGCCTCCTTTATTTATACTAGCTGGCAGGCACTGAAAAGGTGTCTCTTCATTGGGCAGGGTCAAATTCTCTTCTTAGTGGTTAAAACCACTTTAATTAGGCCTGGGGGAGACTTATTAATTTGCATAATATAATTAGGGTTTGACCAATCCACAAAAGTGGATTTGGTCAAGTACAAAGCCCAAGATGATCGATCCACAAAAGGGGATTGATCTGATGAATAATAACTCAATAATAAATAGAATACTCTTTATAGCTACAATATTTCAAATAAATAGAATACTCTGATGAATAATAACTCAATAATAAATGGAATACTCTTTTAGAATTCAAAGGTAGGTTGAATACCTTAAGAAGAAATTTATTATCTCAATATTTCAACCTTCCCTTAAATTGTAATTCATCCTCTAGTTTCTTACTGGTCCCTTCCCAGACCTCAGGATGTGAAGATGTCCAAGGTAGCCAACCTTCAAACTCTTTGAGTTAGTCTTTTGAACCTTTGATTTTTCACGATCCCTTTCTGAGATGGATTAAGAACTTTCATAAGAGTGTGAATTGGCATAATTGTGTCCCTCCCTCCCACCTCCATGAGCTAGACTTTATGATTTTCGATGATGTAATTTTCTAACTCATGTTATTTTTGTGTTTAACTTATCATTGTTTTGGTTTATGATGAAGCAGAGAGGCATGTATTATGAGATATTGCTAGGATGGTTTCATTGGTTATTTGACTACACCTAGCATTCAACCAACAGGTAAGTAGAGGTAAGTTATGCATTTTCATCCATTGTATATACCATATGCATATCATGCTAGTGTAGTGTAGTTTCATTTTGTAATCCTTCATTTTTTATATATGCATGCTTATTTTCCACTATATCATATATGAGTGAGGGGTGATATCACCACCCTGAGGATCACTGATGTACTTTATTGAGATTTAGCAGATACAGGTCATACCAGAGATGTTGAGGTTCTCATGCGCTCTACAATGAGCACATGTCCCCGAGTTGGAGCCAGATGGTATCCCCTATCCTAGAGATAAATAATGATATTATGTCTCGAGGCCCATATGTCCTAGACATGGAGTGTCAAGAGATGGATGACTTGATCATGGCCCCGGAGGGCCCATATTTTCTTCAGTGCAACCCATCTATAAGCAGCAACAACATCCATCCCACCAACATGGTCCTGAAGTGGCAATAAGTCTTGCTCCATGAGGTAATGAGTCTGGGTATCATGGTATGTGTCACTCTGATTTTTGAAGCTCTTGAATATGTTGCACTGAATTCCCCTTCATTTCATAACGTTTGCTTGGAAATTATTCTCTTTAACTTGTTCATACCTGGGAAGGTGACATAATTCCCTAGTAAGTTGATTCCCCTTTAGGAAGAGTTGCCATGGGGTTGGTATATGAAAGGTCATCATCCATTCCCTTCATACTTGCCACTTTCCATCATTACTCCTCTCATATCCCCCCACCTTGGTTCGAGAATTGGGTTTTCCACACTAGGAAGGGTTGTACCTTGCCTTGTGGGAAGAAGGGGCTAAAGGCCCAGAGGGTAAAAATAGCTAGCAAGAGTTAAAAGCCAAAGATGAAACCTTTGATATGCTTCACCCAGGGATTCCCGAGAAAGCAATAAAAGGCTTCTCGGTAAGAAAATGGGACCCATAAGATAATAAAACTCGAGGTACTAGTTGGTGGATGGGAGGTCTCATCATTAGTCGACCTATTAGGTCCATGGGCATGTAATGGTATGACATTACCATCTATCTGGTCACCTAGCTAGGGTAGTGGCTCTTGGTGACATAGTTAAGAGAAATGAGGTCTCATCACGAGCCAGCCTTCTCATTTCTGTGAAACGCTTGTGGGTAACGTTGTCACCTCTGGCCACCATGCCAGGATAGTGTCCCCCATCTTTTCCCTTGAAAATAAATTCAAAAGAGAAATAAGACTAAGAATAAAAGGCATTAAATTGGCTAGGAAACAAAGGCATCCATGATAAGGTGAAACTCACCCTCTACAAGGGCACCCACAGGCAAGACCTACATTTCCCTAATATCACTGCACCCTCTGCCCAACCATTTCCCCTATGCAACTTCACACACACTTACATGACCTAGATTGGTTCACACCTAGGAAACACCCCAAACTTAAGGACAATTAGCCCAATAGGACATCCTGGGACCTTCTCCAAACCTGAATTTTTAAACTGCATAACGTCTTTGAGCATTTCTCTAGGTAAAGGGGGGTTTGATGCACATGTTTGGATAATTTGATTATTAGATGTGATTAACATTGTTATGATCCATGTGACTTATGAGCCCCTGGAGGGCGTACTTGTTGTTATTGCAGGAACTTGCCCAGTTGACAGGTACATATGGGGGGATGATTAGCTCAAAATTCCATAGGGATAAAATCCCACAGATGGACGGTGTGACCCCAGCCAAGGGCAGAGAGATGTCAAAGACTTGCACCAGGAAGAAAGAATGATGTTTCACCGAAGACACTTTGGCATACCTAGACCCAGGGGGATCTTTCTCTTCCACCTAGACGTTGGCCTTGGGAGGCCCATGACGTCACCTTTGTGACCCTAGACGTCACCCAGCGTATGGATTGGCATTATGGAGGCAGTTGTGTGCTAATTGGCACGTGTGGCATCATCCAAAGCATTGGGAGGCCTAATGTTTTGCAGATGAGGCCCAACGTTCCACCCAGGAGGCTCAACTTCACCCTAGAATGGCATGACGTCACCTCTAAAAATGTTTTAAGGGTTTAATTATTTGAATTTGTGTAAAAAACTAGATTTTAATGTAATTTGGCCATGTCGGCCTTTTTATGACCTAAATCTAATTAAAGGTCATTGATATTGTATAAATAAGATAGAAAAATCTCATTTTTCATCATCATCTTTTATCACACAAGTGTGTGGTCTGAAATTCGGTCCTCTTTAAGGGTTATTGGCTGAAACTAAGTGGTGCGCAACTTTTTGGGAGGCAAATCTTGGTGTATTTTGGCAAATCTTCATTGTGGAGGATCTTAAACTAGGGTTTGGCTTGATTATTCTTGGTGAATTAAGTAGAAAATCTACATTTCTTTATTGTGAATGAATGTTTATGGTAAATTTACTTGTTTCATATTAAAGATTATGAAATTGCTTGCTTGAAACCCTAAGAGAAAGACATAAGTTATTATATTTTTCTCTATAATTTTCCACTTGTTTAAATTTTTCAAAGAACACCTTATCTAGAAGTCAATACTAGAGCCCTACCATTGTAGCACTCTAGTAACCCTACTTACATTGCCTATTGCATGTTTTGTTTCAAATTGTCTAAGGAAAGAGAAATCGTTGTGACCTAAGTTTCCTTACTTTCTAGCAATTATCTCTCTAGGACTTGGATGTTTGAGGCCTTGGGTTACTAACACCTCTCTCATCCTCTCCATCTCCTTTTGACTAAGTATTATCATTGTTATTTCCCTCTAAGAGTTGTTGTTTCTATCATTGAATCCATTACCCTAGAAGGCACTAGTTTATTCACCACTAGTGATTAATTGATCAAACAATTTTCAAACTTTCTTCCTTGGAACATTCACTAACTCCTACTAACCTTAGATTAGCCTAATTCAATGACTAACTTGTTGTTGTTGCAAAAGATTGCTACAGCCATCTAACAGCAGCAAACTAACCTCAAAAGTGACATGTATTGCTAGCTAGACATTATTAAATCTGCTTGTGACTATCTAATATCAATTTGCCTAGTTAAAGCTACTATTTCTAGTCTTTTCTCAAGCATTTTGAAGCATAATTATTGTAGTTGTTACAAATGTATCATTGTTGTTGTAAAATGTTATACTGCTGCAATTTATATCAACTAGTCTATTTCTCAAGAGTTCATTGTCTTATGAAACATTAACATCATTTCGGTACTTGGAAAGTGCCCTTTTTCTATTTTCTTGTCTTATTCTAGGCAGGTACACTTCATTTATATTTTGCTTCATCTCTATAAGACACAAAGAACCCTTGAAATTGAGTGACTTGTGAGAGGGGCGAACTTTCTTTCCTTAGCCTTCTCAAACCCTCAAGTCATTGGGGACATCTCCCTTGGGGTACATTGATATACTCCTAAATAGAAAAGGGTTTACTATTAAGGTGACAGTGATCGGTCACCCCCTGTTACACCAATATTGTATCTACTTTCTTTGGGCTTTAGGCAAGTACATATTGTGTGATAACATGCCACATAAGAACTTCTCCATCTATGAAAGAAACTATGAAGCCTTTCTTATCTAAAGCTGAGATAGAAAGTAAGTTCTTTGTCAAACATGGTACATATAGTACATCCTTCATCTTCATTGGGATCCCTAAATCAAGTTTGTAATTTGACTCTCCTATTCCTTTGATAGGGTATTGGTAATCATCTCCAAGTGTAAATTTTTAGGTAAATTTATTTTCTGTAAGGCTAGAGAGAATGTCTCTTTGACCTGTCATGTGCTTGGAAGCACCATTATCTATGAGCCAAGTCCTCACCAGGTGACACTGATCCTAAGAGGGGAGAGATTAAGACATGATCTTCAATCTGTTATTTTATCATCTTTGTGGGTGGCTCTTCATCTTCAACTATATGGGCATGGTGTCTTATGTTTATCTTCTTGTATTCTTCTCTTCTAGCTGGACAATTCTTAGCAATATGTCCCATCTTGTCACAATGGTAACATTGGTAGGATGAGAAATCCTTTTCTCTTCTTTGACCTTTCTGAAACTTATGGAATATCCTTGGAGGGTGAGATTCTTTATGGATGAATTTACTTGGGGAGAGAGACTCCTTATGTTGATGAGTTTCCTTCTGGAAGTGAGGCCTCTTCCTTCCTCCTTTAGTATGATCAGCTAGGGCTTGATCTTCATCTCTTGATAGTATTGCTTCTCGGTTAGCTACTCTTGCTTCTTCTTGAATACATTCTTCCCACAGACTGTCAAAATGTAGTTCCTCCTTTCTGGCACAAATAGTTTGGATGAATGCATCCCAAGGTCTTGTGAGATAATTAAGAGTTGTCATTATGAGTTTCTCTTCATCTAGAGTATCACCAATTGCCTCTAGATGGTCCTTGAATTGTGATATTCTAGAGAAATATGCATGAACTACTTCTCCTTTCTGCATCCTTGTACTTTTGAGTTGAGTTCTTAGATTCATATTCCGGTTGATGTTCTTTCCTTCATGCATTCTGGTTAGGGCATCAAATATTTCTTTTGGAGTTTTCTTTGAAGCCACTTGAGGAATCAAATGATCTTTAATAGAGCCTCCAATGATTCTTTTGGCCCTAACTGTGTCCTTTTGGTATTTTGCTTTAGTTGCAGCATTGGTAGGTTCTGGTACATATTCTTTAATGAATCTTGCTAGGTCATTCTCTTCAAGAATGAGTGCAATCATATACTTCCAGGCACGGAAGTTATCCACACCTTCTAGCTTGTCAACAAGCTTGGTGCTTGCAGACATCTTTGTTGACGATTAAAATCGCAACGAGGTTTTATGCCCGCAAAGTATTGCTAAAGCCTATTATTATAAGCTAACGATATATCTATAATACTAGTAGGTGGGACCCCTTGTAGATTGGAGGATCGGATCTGGTTCTTATTTGATGTTATGTTGTTGTTCGACACTGCTTACAGGTTTGAGCATGATTGATGTTCAAATGTTGGTTCTATTCACAACAAATGGGTGATGGAAAATGCATGCTATCTGTGAATGTCTTTACTTTAAACTCTCATATCCATGCCTTGAAGGCTTATGTGAACTGTTATTTTTATTGCACCATGATCTATTACATGTTACACCTACACGAAACATGTGTTAGTCATGAAAAAGGATAAAAGAAATGTGGAGAAAAATCTAAGCAAGGAATTAAAACTATGTTATGTTATTCTACATTATATGCATTGGATTTAAGGGATTGTTGTTAGTCCTAGCTAACGGGGTTAATGGATATACAATTTATTGAGTTATATGTGTTATGGTTTAGTTGGCAATGGTTAAATGTGGTATGGGGTGGCGCATTTGACAAGTGATGGATGCTAAGTTCGATGCATGGATTAATTAAATGGATTAATGGAGGGTTGGTTGGCATGTACTAAGGAATTGAATGAGTGGAGGATGGAGGTGATGTGCATTTACTGCACGTCACTCCATACCCTTTCCATTGGCCGTCACCCTAGCTCAGTTATTGTTCAATTGTGTTTAGTTGTGGTTAAGCTCCGATTTTCAAGTAGAGGAAGAACCGCTCGGCCAAACTCGCGTTTTTAAGGTTTTCTTGGTTACATTTATGTCTTTTCGCCATCCATGAACCCGCTCTGGTTATGAAATAGATATTGGTTCGGTGATGTATGGGTCTGTGCTTTTCTCGAGACTAGCAATTGTGTAAATTGTGTTATCTCTCGGGAATAGATTGGTTGCATAGTTTTCATTGCAAATAAAAAATGATGGTTGAAGTCACATTTTTATTGATTATTCTAAGTACTAGAGGCCATGAAGGCTCTCTGTCATCCTTACTGAGTTTTTCTTAGAGGGTCCACTCAATCCAGACTTGACCAGTTGTCCTCACACAATTCTTGTTACCTCACTCAGTCGCATTGTTGTTATGAGTTGTTGGTTTTGATCTCAAACCACCTGGTGTCATTGTATATCGTTTGACCTGGGTATGTGCTCGTTATACTATCGGTGTCTACGTGTCTGGTTGATGGTTATGATGCCAAAGGGGCTTGTTTTGAGGTTGATTGTTATTTCATGGCTCTATTTTTATATCAGTGTTACCTGGGTTGATTGGGGGAAACCGCGAGGGTTATGCCCTGCGTGTTCTGGTGTTATTTATTGGCCCGTGAGGGACCTTTGCTCCTCTGTTCATAATCTCTCTTGCCTGTTGAATTCTCTCCTTGTCTTGCAAAGCTATGGGTGATATGGCCTGTGGGTCCACCGTTTTATCCCGAAGGTTCTCACCTGTTGTTGATGGTCGTTTCCAACCTCCTTGTGTTGGTTACTCAGGGTCCACCCTTGATTATTTTAAGCCTGATTTTGTTAAATGAACCAGTTGTTTTTGGTCGGACGCATGGTCGACTATTATGATTTGGTGGAGTATCGTCGACAGTGGTTAATTATTGGTTGTCCCTGATTAATAGCGTTGACAGTGGTTTTTGTGATTGGTTATAGTCATTCTGTTCTTTTATTATGGCAATTGATTCGATAGTTCGACATGGTTTTATGGTTGACTGGGAATATGCCTCTTTGCTTATGCGTTGGGTTGTGTGTTTCCTACAACATGATATTGATTGAAATAAGGGTTGTTGTTGCTCTGTATTTTAATTTCCAAATGGAAATATTGCAATCGTGATAGTTGTGTTCGATTGTCCACTATATATGTTATGGATATTGTTTGATTGCACCATCAGAGATGAGCACCGGTTTTTAAACAATATGGTTTTGTTGCAATTCGATTGATTTAAGAAATAGGATTGAGGATATTGTTGTTGCCTCCTTGTATTGGATTGATAGCTCAACATCGTTTGATGTTTAGATTCGGAGTAATTAAACATGTACAGTCACAGAAATGATCTTGTGTTTTGTTGAATGGTATGTGCACCAACAACATCGTATCAGTTGAAATGGTGATTGTTGTTACTATGTGTTTAAATGGCAAGTCATGATTATTATATTGATGATTGTGTTTGATTATCCACTATGTATGTTTGATGAAGATCATGCATCGTAGAAGAGATAGGCACGAGTTCTGTGACAGTATGGTCTCATTACACTTCAATTATCAAATGGAATTGAGGGATGAAATTGGGCATGATTTGTGTGTCTGTGTTTGATTAAAAAAATAATTCATGGATAGTGGTTGATTTTTTATGTTGAACAAAGTGGAAATAAGTGATTGTGTGTTCATTTGGAAATTGTTTTAAAACAGTAAGTGGACAAATGAGAAGAAACAAAACTCTTCTACATGTTGTTATGGAAGGCATATTATCTTGTTTTGATGACACTGTGTTAAAGATTTAATTACGAATGGTGAGCAAGTTAATACATAGAGTTTATTGAATTTTACACAGTAGTTGTTTAATTGATCACAATGATTATTTGGTTGGTATTGGATATTTTGTGTTTGATATAGAATGGTTTTATGGATTACTGAGTTAATTTTATGAACAGTATCCGCTCTCTTTCCCTACCATTATTTCACTTTTCGCTAATTACAATCCCCACGCCTTCCCATATCCATTTTTCACTCCTTGTTCCTAAAATTTAATTATAGTTAAGAAAATTTTGTATTGCAACAGTTTGAAATCGCAATTTCTTGGATGGATTACAGTGACATGTTCCTTGGTTTACATTACAGATGATTGTGTGTTGTCTGTGAGTAGTGACCAAGATTTTTTTCCCCCTCATTTTATTCTTTTTCGTTGAAATACAAAACCCCTCGCATATCCCGAGACCTTTTCTTCACCCCCTGCTCATTGACAATAGTTAAACAATTTGTATGGATTGGATTGCATGAGTTTGATATGTTGCTGAGCCAAAATCTATTTCATATTTTTAAGGAGTTATCATGTATGGTTGTTAAAGGAACTATTTGCTAATCAATCATGCATGCAGGAATGAGCTTTTTTAGCCAAGGTAGACATGGCAGAGGAAACCGAGGGAGAGGTAATTGGAACAGAGGCCCAAGAAGGCCAAGATTCTCCATACACTTTGATGTTGACTCGTAAGAGTTAGGCCAACTATTTCAGGCTGGGTTTTTCAATTGGATTGGGCAAGGAGTGGTCCAACCGAGGCCTGAAAGGCCTCCCTTCCAAGTTCCACAAGCCCCTGGTATTCTCATGCCCCCTCGTGTCTCATTGCAACCCGAGGTTCCCAAAAATGAAGGATGGCAAGAGATTGCCCACCCGATAGTCTCCCAACATCGTGGTTGGCCCAATTTTTCTTTACTTGTTCCCTTGCCTAACAATTAGATCGTTCAAGTTGCCCCTTCCCACTCACCAGTGCAGTCCTCCCATGCTAGTAAAAGATTGAAAATCGAGGCCCACCATGCCCCTAACAAAGGAAAAGCCACTGCTGCCCCTTCCTCACCCTCAAATGGGTTTGATAAATCCATGTCCTCTCGGATGCATTTGAGGGACGATTGTTCTCATGTGATCAGCGAGATTAGGCCTAAAGGCTCAACACAGCCAAAGGCAAATTCAGAGAAATCAAAAGGTGACAGCAGCAACAAGGGAAAGATTTCATCTCATAGTGGAAAATATGGATTTTGAGTTTTATTTTATTTATTGTTGATGACAGTGGACTTCAGAAGTTTTGGACAGCATGTTTTTTTTGGGGCATATGAGTAATGTATTTTTGAAAATAATGTCAAATATCAATGAGATAAATAGTCAAACATGCATGTGATGATGGGAGTCACAAGGAGAGATGTTCTTGTTTAATTAATTAGTTATGTTATGATTGTTAAGAGCTAAATGGGAGTCACAAGGGGTCCCACCTACTAGTTATTATTTATTTAAAACCCTTATTATGATTTATTACTTTTCCCCCTAACTAAAAAGTTGGTTGAGTTTTTAGTTAACTTAACTAATGAGGTAGTTCAACCACTTCAACCAATTCTAATTTTCTTAAAGGCAAAAGGAAAGGGAGGAACAAGAGAGGRTAGAAGGAGAAGCACACTAAGGTTTTCTCTTTGAATTTGTGTTGAGATAGTTCAGTTTTCATTCATTCCTTAATTTATTCAAGGCCTAATTTTTTTTTATGATAGCAGGGTCTTATTGTAGACAGCAAGATTCAGGGATGAATTACATCTTTCAGACACTTGTTTTTCAGAGGTGTTGATCTATCTTTGATAGTCTGTGTAGACTTGTATGTTTGTGAATTAGTTTTCATGACTAACAAAGGCTATTGTGTAGAGTCAAGTGGAAAGCAATCTGTGGCAAGTTGATCCAACTTTTAGAGTTTAATTTTTTTTATTTTTTGTCAGAGGTCCTTTTGTATGTTTCATCGAGGACGTCTAAGTTTGACTTTGGTCCAAAACTTCTTCACGAAATTTTGTAAAGAGAATGACTCTTTGATGAATTGGAATGAAATAAAGGATTGTGTTATGTCTCATCTGTCTTGATTATCGACTTGGGTTTTTACTTATGTCTCTACATTTATTTCAGCAACTGTTATATTCAGAAAATCGTATAAACAATGAGTTTTTCAGCAAGCTTTTATTTATAAAAAGACTAGCCTAAGCACTTGTAATCAATACGTGTGAGTTAGGATATTAATTTTGATGGCTATAAACATAGGGTGATATTCCAATCTATTTTTCTCTAGCCAAGTAGAATCTGAAAATGCTTGAGTAAGATCATTTCATATCTTTTCCTCAACAATCTTGACCTGGAGCTGGGAAAATGACCAAAAATTGAAAATGCTCATAATTTAAATCTAACCTTGTCAGGAGGTGTGCTTGGCTGAGGTGAGTAGCCTGGTGCAGTCAGATTTCAAAAAATCCAAATTTTTCCCCTTCAAATTGGGCCTGGGAATTCTGGACTGGTACTTCTGGTAGTGGTTCTAGTTTTCTGGTTTTCTAGTATCAGTGAAAACTAGGGTTTCACTTTCCAAGAGTTTTTTCCACTAGAAAAGTGTGTTGAGGCTGCCAAAGAGTTCGCTAGGCTAGGGTGCACTTCCTTGATGAGTTTTAAGCTGAAATTCCTCTTCAATAGAAAACCCTAATTTTCTTGTACAGCAATAGTGAGGCTTTTGCTTATCCAGTGAAGGGTGCTCTCTTCAACTTAGCTCTGAAACCATGTTAATTTTTGAGTTATTATTAGGTTTCTTTTCAATTTACTAGATAACAATATCATAGGTAGGATCACTAAGAGAAACACAATCACAAGATACACAGCATTTATCCTGGGAAACCCTCATGGGGGAGAAAACCCAGCAAAAACTTCCTTAATATAGATAGCCAATACAATGCCAAGACAGTAAACCAAAAAACTAGAGAATATCCAACACTAGGCAATGTGCCTCTCTCTTCCTTCTTCTCCCAACTGCAACTACCAAACTTGCACACTTGATGAGTGAATGAGTGAGTGAGATAATGAGGCGCTATCCTCCTTTATTTATACTAGCTGGAAAGCGCAGGAAAGGTGTCTCTTCACTGGGCAGGGCTGACTTCTCTTCTTAGTGGTTAAAACCACTTTAATTAGGCTTAGGGCGACTTCTTAATTTGCATAATATAATTAGGGCTTGACCAATCCACAAAATGGGATTTGGTCAAGTACAAAGCCCGACATGATCAATCCACAAAAGGGGATTGATCTAATGAATAATAACTCAATAATAAATAGAATACTCTTTGCAGTTACAATGTTTTAACACAACCAATTATGACGAAGTATCAACCAAGAGCTTCAACTTTGTTTCCATGGGTGTGTTCATGGCTTTGCATTCCAACATGTCAAACCTCTTTAGTATTTCAACTACATACTTCCCTTGGTTAAGGAAGATCTTCTCTGGGCTCTACCAAACTTCAATACCTAAGAAATAATGCATTAGGCCTATGTCTTTCATCACAAATTCTACAGCGGGCTTCTTCTTACAATCTGCGATGAGTTTTTCTTCTCTTGTTAAGAATAAGTAATCCACATACAACAACAATATAATTGGCTCACCATTCATAAGCTTGAAGTAAAGGTTAGAATCAGCTTTACTCTTGGTAAATCCCAAGCTCGTCAGAAAACTATCAATTATGTCATACCAAGCTCTTGGAGCTTGCTTCAATCCGTACAGAGCTTTCTTCAACCTGCAGACATGAGCCTTTCTATATTCAACTTCATACCCTTGTGGTTGTTCTATATACACTTCTTCTTCAATAACACCATTTAATAAGGTTGTTTTCACATCCATCTGGTGTAACTTCCACTTCATCTTGGTTGCAAGAGCTATGATGGTTCTGATAGAAGTGTATATGGCTACAGGAGTAAACGTCTCTTCGTAATCAATGCCTTCCTTTTGAGAAAAGCCACAAGCTACAAATCTTGCTTTGTGTTTTTCAAAACTTCTGTCTGCAGCATGTTTTATCTTGTATATCCATTTGGAAGATACCACATCTTTGTTCTTCAGTCTGGGAACTATTTCCCATACATCATTCTTTATAATGGATTGGTATTCTTTTGTCAAGGCATCCACCCATTATTTCTTCTGAATGGCTTCTTGAAAGCAAGTAGGTCCATTTTCTATGAGATCACACATCAAGGCCAGATAACTAGAGAATGGCTTAGGTTTATTGCTTTGTCTCATGGTTCCTTCTGGGGCACCGTACTTCTCTCCATCTTGAATAAGTTCCCTTCCCCAAGCTGGCTTTCCCTTGTGAGAGATCGCATTTGGGGAGGTTCTTGAGATTCTATCATATCATGATCTTTTGGAACCTAATCATCAGGGGTAACTGTAACTTCTTTCATTGGTTCTGGAGCTCTGGGAGCTACAACTTCTTCTTCATATACTTCTTCAAGCTAGCATCTCCTTGATCTTTTGAGTGTTTCTTCTTCATCAAAGGTTGCATCTATGTTGATCTCAATATGATGGTAACCTGGTATGTAAATTATGAATGCCTTAGAGACCTCACAATATCCAACCAATATTCCCTTCTTTCCTAAAGGGTCCAACTTAGTTCTCCTTTCTTTCAAAATGTGTACAAACACTGGACAACCAAATATATTGAAATGGCTTATTTTTGGATTCTTTCCGAACAACATTTATTCAGGGGTTTTGAATCCAAGTGCATTATGGGATAATCAGTTTTGGACATACATTGTTGTTCTTGCTTCTTCAGCCCATAAGTGCACTGGAAGATCTTGATCGTGGATCATAGTCTTCATTGCTTCCATTATTGTTCTATTCTTTCTTTCTGCTACACCATTTTGTTGAGGATTATAGGGAGTGGTGAGCTCCCTCTTAATCCCGGCATCTCTGTAAAAGCTTACAAATTCTTTTGAGGTGTATTCTACTCCATTATCTAACCTGAGTATATTGATTTTTCTTTCGGAGAGAATTTCTATCAAGGCTTTGAATTCCTTGAATTTTCCAAATACTTCATCTTTTGATTTCAAGAAATAAACCCAAGTCTTGCGATAATAATCATCAATAAATGACACATAGTATACATACCCACTTAGAGAGGTTGATGGCATTGGGCCACATACATCTGAGTGGATGAGATCCAAGATTCCTTATGCTTTACTATCGCTCTTTGGGAAACGATTATTTATGTTCTTTCTTTGTGCACATCCCTTGCATACACCTTCATGATCAACCTTGAATTCTGGTAGACATGTAACTACCTTGTGTACATATGGTAAGGCTTTGTAGTTGATGTGAGCTAGTCTTATATGCCAAAGTTCACATGGAATCTCAGTGGAGTGAGTTAAGGTTGCATCTGAGTGACCTTTTAACTTATACAAGCCACCTTCTTTTGTTCCAATAACAATTGCATATTCTATGGTTTTTCATTTAGGCCACATGAGAACTTCACCATCTATGAATGAAACTCTAAAGCCTTTCTTATCTAAGGCTGAGATATAAAGCAAATTCTTTGTCAAACCTGGTACATAAAGTACATCCTTCATTCTCATCAGAGTCCCTGAATCAAGTTTGTAGGTGGATTCTCCCACTCCTTTGATAGGGTACTGGTAATCATCTATGAGTGTCACTTTCTGGGGAAAGTTTTTTTTCCGTAAGGCTAGAGAGAATGTCTCTCTGACCTGTCATGTGCTTAGAGGAACCACTATCTATGAGCCAGGTGTCCCCTTCTTTAGTCATCTTCATGGGTGGCTCATCATCTTCAATTGCATGGGCATGATGCCTTTTGTTATTTCTCTTGTTGTATTCTTCCCTTCTGGCAAGAAAATTTTTAGCAATGTGTCCCATCTTATCACAATGATAGCATTGGTAAGAGGAGAAGTATTTTTCTCTTCTTTGACCCTTCTGATATTTATGGAATCTCCTTGGAGGGTGAGATTCTTTATGGTAGTGGGTGAATCTCATTGGTGAGTGAGATTCATTATGAAGGTGAGTCTCCTTTTGGAAATGAGACCTTTTCTTTCCTCCTTTAGCATGAGTAGCTAGGGCTTGGTCTTCATCCCTTAATAGTAGTGCTTCTCGGTTAGCTACTCTTGCTTCTTCTTGAACACATTCTTCCCAAAGACTGTCAAATTGGAGTTTCTCCTTTCTTGCATAGATAGTTTGGATGAAGGCATCCCAAGGTCTTGTGAGACCATTAAGAGTTGTCATTATGAGTTCATCTTCATCTAGGTTATCTCCAATTGCTTCTAGTTGTTCCTTGAATTGAGAAACCCTAAATAAATAGTCATGAACTATTTATCCTTTATGCATCTTTGTATTCTTGAGTTGGGTTCTCAGATTCATCTTTCAGTTGATATTCCTTCCTTCATACATTTTGGTTAGGGCATCAAACATCTCTTTTGGAGTATTCTTAGAAGAAACATGAGGGATCATGTGGTCTTTAATAGAGTCTGAAATTATTCTTTTGGCCCTAACCATATCCTTCTTGTACTTTTCTTTGGTTGCATCTTCTTTGGGTTCTGGTACATTTTCCTTTATGAATTTTGCAAGGTCATTCTCTTCAAGAATGAGTGCAATCCTATATTTCTAGGCACGGAAGTTTTCTACACCTTCTAACTTGTCAACAAACTCGATGCTTGCAAACATCTTGACCTAGAGCTGGGAAAATGACCAAAAAATGAAAGTGCTCAGAAAGTGAATCTGAACTTACTAGGAGATGTGCTCGGTTGAGGCGAGTAGGCTAGAGTTGTCTAATTTCAAAAATTTCAAGTTTTACCCCTTGAAACTAGACCTGCACAAATCTGGACTGATACTTCTGGTACTGGTTCTAGTTTTATGGTTTCCTGGAACCAGTGAAAACTAGGGTTTCACTTTCTGGAGGCTCTGGCCACTGAAAAGGTGCACTCTAGCTACCAAAAGATGCGCTAAGGTAGGGCGGTAAGGTGCACTTTTCTAGATGGTTTTTAGGCAAAAATTAATTTCCAATAAAAAAACCCTAATTTTCTTGTACGGCCATAGTGACGTTTTTGGTTACTCAGTGAAAGGTGCTCTATTCAATTTAGCTTTGATACCATGTTAAATTTAGAGTATCTTCTTTTCAATTTACTAGAAAATAATAGCATAAGCAAGATCACTGAAAGAAACACAATCATAAGGTACACAGCGTTTTATCCTGGGAAACCCTCATGGAGGAGAAAACCCAGCAAAAACTTCCTCAATAATAGATTGTCAATACAATGCCAAGACTAAAGACCAAACCACCAAGAATATTCAAGACCTAAGCATGTGCCTCTCTCTTCTCCTTCTTCTAACTACAACTTCCTTCAAAACTTGCGCACTAGATGAGTGACTTGAGTGAGTGAGAGAATGAGGTGCCATCCTCTCTTATTTATACTAGTATAGTTCCTTTGACCAAATTCATTAGGTGACCCCTCATTTTCCTTTGTCCTAGCTCAATAAATACCATGGGTATATTATCATGTAGATACTCAATAGGGTTTGAGCTTTTGAAAGGCAGATCATTTGTAAATGCCACAATTTGATAGGTCCTATTATAGAAAGTGAAGGAATGATTATGCATGCTAGCACAAGTTGGGTGACAACATTGATTCGTCTCACATATTGGTAGAGAGGCAAGAACGAGGATGAGTATATAAAAGCATGCAAATCCAATATACCAAAAAAATCAATTTTGGTGCCTTGAAGACTATAGCTCTTAGTAGCCATGTTAAGCTCCACATTGGGACCATGGAAAAGGAAAGAGGAAAGGGGTCCTTTACCAACAATCCCAGTTGAGTTTGTGAATATCTCGACTCATTTAAGATCCAAGTGACCCGAACCTTGAAGCCTTGATCCTCATCTTGATTGGGAAAGTTGGTTAGTAGATCAACAATTGTGCTCAAGGAATATTTTATATCAAAAAAATGAAATATGGTCCTAATTTTTTCTGGCTTCTTAGCCAATATAATTTTTCCTCCTAGTTGCCAATCTAGATTGTATCCTCCCTCTCATAGTTGGTCTATCTGAATTTTAAATTCGTCTTCCAAGATTAGCTCTTTTTAAGTCATGACTATTTGTAAAATGGGTGTTTCGGCTATATTTATAACCAAGCCCCCTCATTGTAAAAATCATCATCTCATATCAATTATTAAATTATACTATTCTATTCTCAAATTATTGAGCACATAAAATAGTTTTTATGCTCTATTTGGTAAGAGCCCATGGTTTTGGCCCATGGTATTTGTTAAAACAACTTCGTAAAAATCTGTTACTGACCTGTAAATTATATCTTACCGACTAGGTGAAAAAAAAATTACTAAACCAGAAAAAAAAAATAGCATTAGTTAAAATTGGATTAAGAAACACCCCCGCCCCGAAGAAAAATGTGAAAGATAAAGGACCAGTTAGAGAAAATAGAAAAAGACCATGAACGGGATTCCAAGGCACTCAAAAAAATAAACTTAAGATGAAATAGATCTACAAGAAGAAATTAAAAATAAAAATATCGAGCTAAAAGAAGAATTAAAGAGTATAGGAAATGATATTGCCACCAATGTATCATGGGAAATGAATAAGTTGACAGCAGATTTAACATCAAAAATCAACACAAGAATAGAAGAGGGGATTTAGAGAATTGTGAAGTTCATCAAGGATAGAGAATCTGCTGCCAATATCAATTCTCCAAGCACAACTAACTATCAACTGAATTATTCTAGAATAGAAATTCCACAAAACTGCATAGATCCCAATCACTTATCATTCCTTAACCTCAACCAGCCGCACTCGGTTTCAATGCAACCAATGACTGGATATCTAATGAGGTTCAAACTAGAGTTACCTAAGTTCGAAGGTGAGACGAAACAGAGTGTGGCCTAGATCAAAAATGTTGAATTTTCATTAGTTTCGTTAACATTAGATTTACCATAGCAATTTAATCTTCCTTTTGCATGCTCGTTTCACCATAGGCGATGTTGCACCATCACCACCCAACCATCGACACCTATGTGTGCCTTCCCCCAAGCTAAGCATATATTGTCATATAAAGCAATAGTTTATCCTGGGAAAGCCTTCTACATAAGGGAAGAAAACCCAACAACTTTTCTTATAGAGAATATCCTTTCCAAGAACGAGCTCTATCTACTAGAGCAAACCAACAAAAAATAATACTTATCTCCACAAGAGATATCCCAACAATGCATCAACATCAAACCCTAGCCAAAGTGCTAGAGTATTTGGACTCCACTAGTGTATCACCAAGATAGAAGATAAACCCTAGCCAAAGTGTGTCCTTCTTCCTTCCTCCTTTGTTGGATAGTTGCAGCTTTTGTTCTCAAAACTTGCACTATAGATGAGTGAGAGAGTGTGACAAATGAGGAAGGTGTCACCTTTATTTATACTAATCTATCCAGGGACTTTTCAAGCAAGGCCGACTTGACTTTCTAGAAAATATATTTTATGTTTGTCTTTTTCTTCTGGAGCCAACTTTACTCCTGGAGCATTATAATTCTTCTTCATTATTTTCTGTGAGGTCGACTCCTCTTTTGGGATCTTCTTTGACTTCTTGGCATCTTCTTCTATAAGAAAAGTTGTTCCAGAATTGAATACCTCCCTCTGCTACCAAAAACATCAACACTCCCTCTTAACTAGGGAGGTATTCTCCATGATGTTATCCTCTGGTCCTCATAGCCCTGTAAGTTATGCCATGGTCCTCAGACCATGTCATGGTCATGCAGACCATGTTACAGGTAGCATCATCACGTCACACATGGCTACAACCAATGTGGACCTATCAAACTCGTCTAGGGGCTACAACCCGCTAGAGAACACTAGGGCTACAACCTCATAGTGTGTGTCATCATCGTCAAGGGATACAACCACAAGACGTGTCCACTTGGGCTACACCCCAAGGGACGATGGGCTACAACCCATAACAACTTATGAGTCCATCGATAAGTGTCATACTCAACTCAGTCCATCGAGGAGTAATATCACAGGTCAACCTAACTCAGTCCATCGAAGAGTACGACCTGGAAAATATCCCAACCACATGGGCTACACCCCAAGGGTCGTTGGGCACCAACCCAGTACAACTTATCAGTCCATCGATAAGTGTCATACTCAACCCAGTCCATTGAGGAGTATCATCACAGGTTAACCCAACTCATTCCATCGAGGAGTACGACGTGGAAAAATATCCCAACCACATGAGCTGCACCTCAAGGGTTGTTGGGCACCAACCCAACATATCATCATAGGTCAACCTGCCTCAGTCCATTGAGGAGTACAACCTTGAGAATGTCTCACGAAGTTGATCATCACCGGTCAACTCATCTCATTCCATCGAGGAGTACGACCTGGAGAATGTCTCACGAAGTTGATCATCACAAGTCAACCTAGTTCATTCCATTGAGTACGACCTAGAGACTGTCTCACGAAGCTGATCATCACAAATCAACCTGGATCAGTGCATCAAGGAGTACGACCTGGAGAATGTCTCATGAATTTGATCATCAAACTCTGAGAGCTTCACACAACTCTGGTTATCACAATGAATCATAGTGGGATCCAACATCTGCCCAAACAATCCTGCAAGGAGTTTTCGAAGCCACACTGCTTTGTGTACTTCCATACATACTGCAATATACTCGGCTTTTGCGGTGCTCAAATCCACAGAACTTTGTTTCTTGTTACACTAGGAAACCATGGCAGACCCCAAACTAAAGCAACACCCTAAGGTGTTCTTCCTGACAACTACTCTCCCTGCCCAATCAGAATCAGCATATCCCTGCAATCTCATGTCAATACTGGAAGCATATCTCATGACATAACTAATTATGCCTTGCAAGTATCTCAACACACGCTTCGTGGCTACCCAATCCAACTGTCTCAACTAACTCATGAACTGGCTAAGTGAACTCATTGCATAGCAAATATCTGGTCTAGTGTTAACCAGATACATCAATGATCCAATCAGTTGTTTGTACATAGTTGGATCAATCAAGCCTAAATCGGAAGAAGGCTCACTCAACTTCTTCGAATTCGACACCATCGATGTGGCAATGGACTTACAGTGCAACATCTCAAATCTCCTCAAAATCTCAACTGTATACTTCCCCTGACTCAGGAAGATCTCATCAGTGCTCTGCCACACCTCTAGTCCCAAGAAATAGTGCATCATCCCAAGACATTCATTTCAAACTTAGAGGAAGACATTTCATTTCAAACTTAGAGGCCAACTCATATTTGCACCAAGCAATGAGGCTCTCTACTCCAGTGCAAAATAAATCATCAATGTACAGGATCAAAATCAGGGACTCACCATCAACAACCTTATAGTATAGGTTGGCATCAGCAACACTCTTGTTGAAACCCAAATTTATCAGGTATCCATTAATCCTCGCATACCAAGCTCGAGGTGCCTGCTTGAGTCCATAGAGGGCCTTCTTCAACCTGCACACATGGGACTCCTTCCCATGAATCACAAAACCATTTGGTTGCTCGATGTACACCTCTTCCTCAATCTCTTCGTTGAGGAAGGTTGTCTTCACATCCATCTGATGTAGTTTCCAACCAATGGATGAAGCAAGGGCAATGATCATCTGAATGGAGGCGTATCGAGTAACAAGAGCAAATGTCTCCTCATAGTCTATTCCCTCTACCTAAGAGAATCATCTAGAGACAAATCTCGCTTTGTGCTTCTCGATGTTCCCGTCAGCTGCATGTTTGATCTTATAGATCCACTTAGAAATCACCACACACTTCCCCTCGAGTCTCAAAACAATATCCCACACATCATTCTTCATGATGGACTGATATTCCTCCATCATGGCATCTCTCCATACATGTTGACTAGATGCCTCCTCATAACAGGAAGGATCAGAATCAATGATGTGGCTCATCACTGCAACATAGCTCGAGAATCTCTGAGGTCTCTTACTTTCTCTGGAAGTACCAAGGGGAGTTGCATGTCCCTCTGCCTCCTACAAAGTCTGGCAATCCCATGCAGGCCTTTTCCATCCTACTGCAATATCTCTAGGAACATCAATATGATCTTCAGGATCAACTATCTCAATGGGCTCAAATGGCTCCCTCTGAACTATTGAAGGGTTGAGGGGGAGAAGATACCATCTCCTTTTGCCTCTCACTATCAATCTCCATGTGAGATCCTCTAGATCTCCTGAAGGCTTCCTCCTCCACAAACGAAACATCCCTTCTCACCTCAATCTATCTCTGACCTGGGATGTAGATCCAATATTCCTTTGAAGATTCATTGTACCCAACAAATGTACCCTTCCTGCTTGAAGGGTCTAACTTCGTCCTTTTCTCCTTGGGTATGTGAATGTATACAGGAGCCCCAAATATCCTGAGGTGTCCAACCATGGGCTTCACTTCGGTGAAAGCCTCCTCGAGAGTCATGTTCCTCAAAATCCAAGTTTGAAGATCACATAGTATAAGTATCCACTCAAGGAAGCAATTGTCATAGGCCCACACAAATCTGAATGCACCAGGTCCAAGATCCCCTTGGATCTGTTGTCACTACTCGGAAAAGACCCCTTTGCATTATTTCCAAGAACACAGCCTCTACAATGCCATCATGCTCTACACGAAGCGCTAGAAGACATGTCACCATCTTCCCCAGAGCGGAAAGAGCTCTATAATGCAAATGAACAGCTCTATAATGCAAATGAGCAAGTCGCTTATGCCATAACTCACTCAAACTGATAGAATCATGTATCAAGGCCTGAACTGGTTAGACTATCAATCTGTACAAAATCCTTGTCTGGTTAGACTGCTTTATGTCTCAAACTAGAGACTATCTAATATGTTGTTTTCTACAACCGTCACTATAGCTCCTTCTCATAGCTATCACTGGTGACCTACCTTTGTGGTAACCTGCCCGGAACAAGAAACGAGAACAACAACATCTCCATGGCAACTTCCATGGGATTTAACAAGATAACCTGGCCAGAACAAGAACATCTCCATGGGATTTAACAAGATAACCTGCCCGGAACAAGAAACAAGAACAAGAATATCTCTTAGAAGAGATCAATTTAGCTTGCAAACTAGTGCATCTCATAATGATCATAACTTCAATAGATTAGAATGCAACATAAGATCGTAATAATGCCATAACAAGAAGAAGCATATCAAAACCTGGAGTCTTCACTTCCAAGGAGGGTGTGTTGTTTCTCTGAATGCACTGGATCTGAGATCCTTTGGATCTACATGTTTTTCGCTTGGACAAAAGATCCCTTCTCCTGCAAACACCATTGTGATAATGATACAATTTTAAACATATACAAGTGTGTACCTATGAAATTGTAGCACCATCCAACTTGTCTTCTAATCTCAAGACTTGCGCAACTGGAAACTGCAGTTGCAACTGTCGACTGGAAACTACAACTGCAACTGGCACGAAGCAACTAGCACTGCAACTGCAACTTCTGCAACTCCCCAATAGGTTGTTCAACGAGCTTGACAAGGTTTAGGTCTTGAGCAGTGGAAAATTTGCAACAATGTGGTAAATCTCGCGATCTTCCTTCTAGTGGTTAGATTGTCTTGAAGGAAATCTGCTCTGAACCCATGTTGAATTTTCATTAGTTTCGTTAACATTAGATTTACCATAGCAATTTAATCTTCTTTTTGCATGCTCGTTTCACCATAGGCGATGCTGCACCATCGCCACCCAACCATCAAAACCTATGTGTGCCTTCCCCCGAGCTAAGCATATACTGCAATATAAAGTAGTAGTTTATCCTGGGAAACCCTTCTACACAAGGGAAGAAAACCCAACAACTTTTCTTATAGAGAATATCCTTGCCAAGAACCAGCGCTATCTACCAGAGAAAACCAACAAAGAAGAATACTTATCTACACAAGAGATATCCCAGCAATGCAGCAACATCAAACCCTAGCCAAAGCACTAGAGTATTTGGCCTCCACTAGTGTATCACCAAGACAGAAGATAAACCCTAGCCAAAATGTGCCCTTCTTCCTTCCTCCTTTGTTGAATAGCTATAGCTACTATTCTCCTCAAAACTTGCGCTATAGACGAGTGAGAGAGTGTGACAAATGAGGAAGGCGTCACCTTTATTTATATTAATCTGTCTAGTGACTTTTCAAGTACGGACGACTTGACTTTCTAGAAAATATATTTTTTGTTTGCCTTTTTCTTCTGGAGACGACTTTACTCCTGGAGCATTATAATTCTTCTTTATTATTTTCTGTGAGGCTAACTTCTCTTATGGGATCTTCTTTGACTTCTTGGCATCTTCATCTATAAAAAAAGTTGTTTCGGAGGTGAATACCCCCCGCTGCTACCAAAAACATCAACAAAAAAGGTTTTTCATACATAAAATCCAATATGATGACGAAAAGATAAAATATTCCTCGATGCAACTTGAAGGCCACACATATAATTGGTATATGTGGTGGAAAATTACCACTAAGGTGTGTTTCTATAGTTAGAACACATTCAAAAATGACTTCTTTAAAAAATTTCAAGATGTGACTGAGAATTTTTTTTGCAAAAATCACCATATTACAACAAAAGGATGATGTGGAGGAGTACACCTATGAGTGGGAAGCCTTAGCAACAGGAGTATCGGAGTTAACAGACGATCAACAACTCTAGACATATGTGCATGGGCTAAAACCATACATTAAAGATGAATTAGAGTTACACAATATCTCAACCTTGGATAAGGTCGGGCGTAAGGGATAAATTGTTGAAGAAAAGTTCAAAAAATCATGGAAAAAAAACTTTGACGAGGTTTATACGAGTTGAAAGGTCGTCCTAACCATAGACCCAGAAACAAAGTACCATCCACAACATTTGAGGGAGGGTAGCAAACTCAGATTGGAGGCCAAAGAACAAAAGAAGGCAAATGCAAATTATGTGGAGACAAATGGGCACCGAAGCACAAGTGCCAAAACCAAAAATCATATAGGTATGAGGCTAAGAATAAATCTGACTCCTCCAATAGCATCTCCGAGGATGAAGAGAAAAGGAAAGGAAACAAGTGTCATGGATGCAGTGAAAAGTGGGCTCTGGGCCATAGATGTGCACCCAAACACACATCACTGCAAAATTATAAATGGGAAGGAAGTGCAAGTTGTCATTGAAAAAGACCTGTTGAACACTGATGAGGATGACAACTCAGCAAAGGTGTCATTAGCTTCAATCACGTGCATAAAAAGAACTAATGAGGAAGATAAGTCAAAGGTTTTAGTTCAGGAAGAAAAAACACCTATAGAACATTATACTCCACCTCATATGAGAAGAAAGGGTACTAACCACAACAGCGCGGATGGGAAACCCATGATTTCGTTTGGAGCAATTACAAAAAAATGAAACCAAATACCCTAAAGTTCAAAGGAATCCTAAAAGGAAAAGAAGTCACAATATTAGTAAATTCAAGAAGCACCCACAATTTTGTGGACATTAATCTTGCAAAACAATTAAATCAATTTGTATACCATATCAAGGATCTCAATGTTACCATTTTTTATGGTCAACCAATCAAAGGAGTTGGACAATGCCATAAAGTTTCGACACATATATGAAATTTGGAACTACAAACCAGATATTACATTTACCCCTTTGTGGAATGGACATGGTGTTGGAAGTAGAATGGTTGATGCAACTCGAAACCTACGCCACAAATCTTCCAAAACAATTCATGGAATTCAGATGGCAAGGAAACAATTACAAATTATATGGTTCAGGAAACCAAAATCTTCCACGAAAAGAACTTACAAATCTCATGCTTCCACCACAAACTAGTATACCAAATAATCACAAACAAGTCTATAATCAAAGTGAAATTTCGCAAGGAAAGACAAACTCATCTAAGATTGCTTCAAGGACAAAACAAAATTAAAGAAAAAGGCAATGTTATAAACATAAAGCCTAAAGTATAATAAATATAATATTAAGTTAGAAAATAATAATAGAATAAATAATTTAATAATTGAAATGAGATGCTTTTTACGATGAGGGGGCTTGGTTATAAATATAGCCGAAACACCCTTTTACAANCTATTTGTAAAAGGGTGCTTCGGCTATATTTATAACCAAGCCCCCTCATCGTAAAAAGCATCTCATTTCAATTATTAAATTATTTATTCTATTATTATTTTCTAACTTAATATTATATTTATTATATTATATTATTTATTATACTTGAGCTCTAGAAAACTCAGCGTAATTGAGCTTAGACCCATCAATTCCATTTGATTGTTTGTTATGTATCATAATTTTTGAATGAAAATTGCTGGAAAAATCCTAATCTTGTCTTCCCATGGGTACCTTTGCATTTCATACTATAGTTAATCTTGATCCACTTTGCAAGTGTGAGATTCCAGACTTGGAAGGATAGTGGTATCCCACATTTTTTAGAAAATCTTTCAAGATTCCATATTATTGTCAATTTGAGGTAATCATCACTGTGACATTTGTAATTGTATCACCACAAATCATGAGGAGAAAATTGAAAAGTTGACAATGCAGTCTTTAGAGTATGCCAAAATTGAAGAAGATTTTAAGACTTGTCTTGCATGATGAATGGAAGGTCTTTAGAATATGACAAAATTAAAATCGATTTCCAGACTTGTCTTGCATAATGAATGAAATGGTGCCTTTAAAATGTCTTATATTGGTAGATGGTGAGCTAAATAAACTACACTAATGTGACTAAGCATTACCTTGATTATGGGCTTACATATGGGAGTTCCCACCGATGTTTCAACAATGAATGTTGCTTTATTTCCTAGGCTTTGCTTTGCATATTGAATGCTCAAATTCCTGAAAATTTTCCTCTTCTTTATCTTTAGTATTCAAAGTAATTTCAAAAATACTTTCCTCATCAAGGCCAGGTTGAAAGATTGAACAGAAGCTTGTTTTTTTAAAAGATGAAAGATAAGCTTATTGTTAAGTCCACCGATCTTTCAGTTATTTCCATATCAACAATAATCTTGATATGTATAGCACATTGTTTAAATTCATCATGGACCTTCACTTGTACATTTTTCACCACATCAACAATAATATTATTATAATTTTTGAACTCTTATATTCACAAAAATAGCAGAAGATTAAGTCCTGTGGGCAGGCACTTAGCGAGCGTGGATGTTATTTTTTAACCCCACCCCCTTTAATTGTTTACATGTATCATTTTGTTTTCTCATCATAACCTTCCACAAAGATATTTGAGAATATGTATATTTTATTTTCTAAAACCTTGTAAATATTTTTGGAAGGTGATGGATTCCTTGACAGGAGAATACCATTTGGCACAGGTTGATGTAACATTCTCCATGATTCTGTCAATGTCTAATGGTTAAAGAATTAGGCATACATTTAAAGACTCAAGAAGATTTTTATACTTAATTCTTCAATATTCTCCCTCTTATAAAATTAAACAACAGATAGAATCCTCTGAAGTATTATATCAAAGAAATAAAACAGCACTGCATTACTATAGTAAAAATTTATAAATTGTAATTTTAAACTGCATCTTACAAACTATGATCTATGCAGAACACTTCAATTTGCATGGGTTTATCCATCACGATCAGAAACACTAACAAATAAAGTTGCCACACTTCATAGTCAGTTATCTACATCACTAGTCATTCGACCAGTAAAGTGGATCACAAATATGTTTTACATTACAAAGGCTACTATCTCCAGAATAGCAGTCGACGAGAGAAAAAATTTAGGAATTACAACACAAATAAAGACAAACTCTCTTTTTAGAGATTAAAGACAATAACTATCCTTCAGATAAGAGTGTTAATCAATTCAATATTATGGCACAAAAGATATTATGATACAATATATCATGTTTCGCACTACCCAATATATAGGAGGGATAGGTCAAGACATTTTACACACATCTTCCAATTAAAAAAGAAAAAGAATATTTTTTGGATACAAAATACTGCCTGAGCAAACGGGCCAAAACTATGGAGGAAATTTACCGGTAGCAGGGTTTTGAGTTCTGAATTTCCCTGTTTGCTTTCTCTCTCTGTGTCTGCTTCAAGGAAAAATATGAGCAACCATGATTCTTCTCCCACTGATACATGCACCAAAAGATAGTAAATCCATTTGAAAAATTATTTGAGAGGATATTAAATTCAGACATATTTATCAGTTTTAACCATAGTAGAGTTTGTTGGAAAATTAGAAAACCTTCAAAGACAAAAAAAAAATCATCTGCATGAAAAAATTATAAAAAATACAACAAACAAATAGAATTTACTTTAAAATCAATATATGTAATCATAAATTATAACAGAAAAATTACAAGACTTGGAGCATATTAAAGAATAAGCATCCTATATAACATCATCTTCGACTGTCTGTAAGCTAGCAGGTTCTGTAGACTGTAACTAACTTCACAGCAAATGTAACAGTAAGAAGGTATTCATTAACTTAATAAATCTGGCAGGCTGTGTGTGTGTGTGTGTGTTTGTAAATACAGCAATATGAGGTTATCTGAACATCAAGTATAACACTAGCAATCTCAGGAGAAGACAAACTCTGAGTGTCTATGGGCAAGTACTCACCAACACCTCTATCAGTTGAGTCCATGAGAATGAAGTATCCACCAAGCAAAGTTCAACCTACAAGTAATAGTAGAACAGTGACAATGTCCCGAGGGAAGTAACTGTTTAGTAGTGGTTTTTTTAAATAACTTTAGGTCAATTTGAGGATAAACACACATGAATAATACCTGTTGAGTGTGGTTCCACCAAATACCTTTTCAATTGGATAAGATGGTATATTTACTCCAGGGAAGGGAATGAATGAAGTTTATGTTACTATGGCTTTAGATTTTTACTGCCACCAAGTCAGGTAGCTCGAGTATGGAACCAACCCGTATTATATAAACCAAATAATACCTTCTAATCCATTTGACTAACCTCAGACTCTGGATAGAAGAAATCATCCAAACCATAAATTAATAATTATAGACTAGGCATATCAAGTTTGTGCTAAACATGAAAAACAGGGAAAATCAATATATTTGCCAGTAACAAATAATTCTGAAACTGCTACAGAGAGAATATTAGACCTAAAATTCAAAAAACTAGATTGTATGACAAAGTCCAAGAAAAAATATCTACCTTTAAATTTGGAAGTTGGAAGGGAATGAATGAATTTTATGTTACTATGGATTTAGATTTTTACTGCCACCAAATCAGGTAGCTCGAGTATGGAACCAACCCGTATTATATAAACCAAACAATACCTTCTAAGCCATTTGACTAACCTCAGACTCTGGATAGAAGAAACCATCCATACCATAAATTAATAATTATAGACAAGGCATATCAAGTGTTGTACTAAACATGAAAAACAGGGAAAATCAATATATTTGCCAGTAACAAATACTTCTGAAACTGCTACAGAGAGAATATTAGACCTAAAATTCAAAAAACTAGATTGTATGACAAAGTCCAAGAAAAAATATCTACCTTTAAATTTGGAAGTTGGGTAAGAAAGTCATGAACACACATCCTATTGTTGTTAACCAATCTGCCCAGGCCAAAAAGCTATGAAATGCAAATAACTTCAAGTAATGTACACTTTTTACCCAGATGTAAGATCCCATTGCCATCAAAACGGAGAACAGCTAGCCATATTTCATCATTATTAGAGCTTTAAAATCTAGGTTTAAGAGCTTTAATCCTCAGCTAAAACATAGAACAAAATCTTGCAATAAGAAGGCTTCCGCATCTGAAATCATTTCCTAAAGAGTCCATTTGATATTCCGCACTCCGCAAGAAGCTAATTGGTTAGAGAGCTTGAATTGGAAACACAAAAACTCTCTGGTTAAGTTTATATATATAATCTCTAGATCATGACTGAACAATTGCAGGTTAGGACGCCGTGAATTTGACAAGGAACCCATGCTACAGTCCATCAGCTCCTTTATTGATCTTCATTGTGTGTTTATGTACAAGTATTTAATTTTCTACATTACTCACACCAATAAAAAAGTGGAATTTTGGCCAGATAGATGAGTTGTTAAAGACATCAATGACAACTTCAAAGTTGTTTCCTCTGGATGCTATCATGAAACTGAATGCATGTACAAGTTGGGAAAGTCTTCTCCGCCTCCAGCTTCAAATAAGTTCATTGCAATGGTAGCCGATGTAAACGACGAAAGTAAGATATGGCACTTTCATCTTGGCCACACAAACTATGGATCCTTGAGGCACGTGAGTCATCTTCAAATTGTTTAAGTCCTTCCACAAATCAACCTCCCAGTGGTGTTTGCAAGGGATGTGTGATGGGTAAGCATCACCAAGAGTCCTTTCCAAAGAGAAATTCAAGATGGGCCTCTAAACCCCTTGAGTTAATACAGAATGATATTTGTGGTCCCATGGCCACTTCTTCTCTTGGGGCAGTCAAGTACCTCCTCTCCCTTATTGATGATTTTCCTTTGGTTTCTATGGGTCAACACAATTAAATCCAAGAATTATAGAAATTTCTGCATTCTTTGACTTTAAATGCAAAACAGAAATTTCACCTCTTACAAGATGTTTCCCAGATCTAGTCCTTGTGAACTTCAGCCTTAGGGCTGATATAAAGTATTATTTTACAGCAGCAAACAGCAGACAATAGTTCATCTCATTACAACACAACACACTAGGCAACCCAAGAGAAAAGATACCAATCATATGCCAACAAGTTCCAGCCCTTATGGCACATTTTTCCAAGCATAAACCAAATCTGAAATCACTTTAATTGCTGTAGATTTACAGCAGTAAATCTGATCTATTATCTTCCAATTATATGTTGAATCCCTCAGCAATTTCAGCCCTTAAATATGTCGAATCAGCATGAACAATAAATGCTGGAAAATATTTAATCAAGAAGACAAAGGTAGCTGAAATCAAATATGCAATTACACAAGTATTTGACAGTTGGAATCTTCATTTATATATATATGTGTGTGTGTGTGTGTGTGTGTGAAGTACATGTACATACCATAGCTTTAGCACAAATCTGGTACAATCTTCGAGCTCTTCAAAACCCTAGCTAGGGAAAACCAAGAAAATCCTAGCCACAACCAAAGATCTCCCACAAACAAGTATCAACACAAGCAAGTCCTCCTTGACTTCAATACTTGTCTCCCACAAGTGCAATGTGTCTCCTTCTCTCCTCCTCAACAATGCTCTCTTTTCTCCTAGGGTTTTACAAAGCCCTAGTCTACTTTGCTTCCTTAGGGTGAAAACCCTAACCCTAGTGCTCAAGACAGAGGGATACCCCCCTTGGCCGACCAAAAGTGAGAGGAGAATTGTACTAAAGTGACAATGGTACTTCTCCTAGGATTACCTCAAGGTTGCATCCATGGATTAGGGATTTTTCCACTTAGATGCCAATTGAAGAGGTAACATTTTGGCATCGCTACCGGGGATAAAGTCCATCTTCCAAAAGTATGGAGTTAACTTCTTGTGTTTTATTTTGATGAGGATAATTTTTAAATCAATTTTGCATAGTTCAACTAGCAACTCCACCTAAAGAAAATTTACCTAAAAGATATTCTACAAGAAGTTCAACTCAAGGACTTGTCCATCTAATCCCTGAACCTGAAAGAGTTTATAGAAGAAGATTGAACAAGCATAACCCTAACGTTAAAGAAGCTAACAATAATTTGGTGTTTGAGTCTATCCAAGATATAAAGTATTTGTTTGCAAGTAACTTAGGACCCCTTAATCCTCAGAGAAATACGGTTTCTCCTTGGATATTTGATTGTACAATCTGATCATATGGTAGAATCATCTAAATCCTCATCGTTACTAGACTCTACAATGGGATTCTGGCTTGATTCT
Organism: Picea sitchensis; assembly: GCA_010110895.2. NCBI lineage: Eukaryota > Viridiplantae > Streptophyta > Pinopsida > Pinales > Pinaceae > Picea > Picea sitchensis. Next base: position 66,962 of record SNQJ01S0000356.1, read on the forward strand.
CATGGCCCTGAAGGTAGTACTAGTGGTACACATTCAACGTTCAGATCCTCTGGCTATGGAAGTGGATCCAAGACCATCCAAGAAAAGTCTTTGTTATCCCCGATTTTTAGGGATAACTAGGAGATCATGTCTCGAGGCCCACAGGTCCTAGACATGGAGTACCGAGAGCAGGATTGACCTGAGCATGGCCCTGGAGGGCCCATCCTTTTCTTCTTCCATCACCTTTGTCTTGTCAGCAGCAGCAGCATCCATCACCATCGGCTTGGTCTTGTATCAGAAGAGGTTCTTGCTCCATGAGGTAATTGGTCCAGGTATCATGGTATGTGTCACTTTTGATCATTGAAACCTTTAAATATATGCATCTGATTTATCTCTAACAACTGCTTGGATCTTACATTAGCCTACATGACCATGCTTGGGGAAATTGACTGGGTGCCCTAGGAAGCCTGTGCCCATAGGTCTTGTTTTGCCACTGGGGGGATTTCTGAAAAGCCATCGTCCGCTCCCATCATAGCACCATTGTTTCATCTTATCACCCGCTCATCTATCCCATTCCCCTTGTCAGGGCATTAGGTTGACCTGTTTGTAGGATTGCACCTTATCTCGTGGGAAGAAGGGGCTAAAGGCCCAGAAGATAAAAGCAGCTGGTAAAAGACAAAAGCCTAGAAATGAAACCTCGAGATGCTTCGCCCAGGGTTCCCCGAGAAGGCAATAAAAGGCCTTTCAGCAAGAAACAAGAGGGACCCAAAAAATAACAAACAAGACCTAGTCAGAGGATAGGGGGTCTCATCACGAGCCAGCCTATTAGGTTCATGGGTACCTAATAGTATGACATTGCCACCATCTGGTTACCACGCCAGGGTAGTGACCTTTGGTTGCATGGCCAAGGGAAAGGGGGTCTCATCACGAACCAGCCTTCTCATCTCTGTGAAAGTACTTGTGGGTAACACTGTCAACTCTGGTCACCATGCCAAGGCAGTGTTCTCTGGTTAGCCCTTGAATAAAAAGAAAAAGAAGAAGAAAAAGCAAATAAAAGAATAAAGCAAGAAAAAGAATAAAGGCAAGAACGGGCTTGGAAAAAATGCATCNAAATACATGCAAGAAATTAAACTACAACCATTCATTCAAGAAGTTTTGCAGAAAAATACTTACAATTCACCAAGAAATAAATGTGCAAACCCTAGTTGTAACACCTTCCTTCAAGAGAGAAGCCAAAATATGCCAAAATAGCCATCCTTCAACAAGTGCGCATCACCAAATTATCTAATAACCCAAGATAGGGCGCCAATTTCAGACCTCAATAATGAGTGAGTAAGTTGTGATCATAAAATGAGAGTGAAGATCCCTCATTTATACAAAATCTTGACCTAATTTTACATTTTAGGTCAGGTAAAAGGCCGACAAGGCCAAAATATCAAATCATACTGTTTTTACATTAAATTGTCAAATTAAAAACCTAATTGAGCTATAAAGAGATAAGAAGCCCCTCTAAGGGGGGCGTTAGCCCCTTCTAGGGCAAATGGGCCATCTTGGAGCAAAATGTTAGCCCTCCTTGGGCTTCTCCAACCTGCCACACGTGCCAATACTGTCCAGTCTGCCTCCCAAAACGTCCATACTGCTGGATGACATCATGGCTATGATGGGTGACGTCCTAGGCCTTCCAAGGCCAACATTCCATTGAAAAAGGGCAAATCCCCCTAGGTCAAGCTCTGCCGTGGTGCCTTTGGTGGAACGTCATCTTCTTCTCCGGTGCAAGACACCAATCCATCTCTGTCTTGTCTCTGCCCCATGGTGGGGTCTCAACATCCATCTGATGGGCTCTTTAGCCCCATGGAGGTCCAAACTGATCATCTCCCCATGTGTACCTGTCCAAATGGTACTTGTCCGTCGGGTATGGTCCTGCACATCAAAGGCTACGCCCTCCATGGGCTCATCAGTCACAGGGATCATAGCAATGACAATCACATTTCATCATTAATATTATTAAACACATGCATAAAATCCCTAATACATCAGTCAATAGCTCAAAGACGTTACACAAGCCTACAATACAAGTCTGGGGAAAAAGACAAGGCGCCCTATTGGGCTAGTGTCCATAGGAAAAGGAAAGTTCCCAGAAAGACCTCTTCCAAGCCATGTAAGTGGGTGGTGTGGTCAGGGGATGTCCAAGCATGTGGGTGCAATGATGGCCAAGGGTGCAAAGATGTTCCCTGTGGGTGCCTTTGTAGAAGGCGAGCTGTCCCTGTAATGGATGCATTTTTTCCAAGCCCATTCTTGCCTTTATTCTTTTATTTGCTTTTTTTGTTCAAAAGCTAATCAGGGGACACTGCCTTGGCATGGTGACCAGAGCTGGCAGCGTTACCCACAAGTACTTTCGCAGAGATGAGAAGGTTGGCTCGTGATGAGACCCCCTTTCCCTTGGCCATGCAACCAAGAGTCACTGCCCTGGCATGGTAACCAGCTGGTGGCAATGTCATACTGCTAGGTACCCATGGACCTAATAGGCTGGCTTGTGATGAGACCCCCTATCCTCTGATTAGGTCTTGTTTGATTATTTTTTCGGGTCCCTCTTGTTTCTTGCTAAGAAGCTTTTATTTGATTTCTCGGGGATCCCTGTGCGAAGCATCTCGAGGTTCATTTTTTAGGCTTTTATCTTTTACTAGCTTGCTTTTACCTTCTGGGCCTTTAGCCCCTTCTTCCCACGAGGTAAGGTGCAGTCTTGAAATAGGTCAACCCAATGCCTGGACAAGGGGAATGGGATAGGTGAGCGGGAAACAAGATGTAAGAGTGGTGCTATGATGGGAGCGGATGATGGTTTTTTAGAAATCCCCCCAGTGGCAAACCAAAACCTATAGACACATGCTTGTTAGGGCACCCTGTCAATCCCCCCAAACATGGTCAAGTGAGCAAATGTAAGATCCAAGCAGTTGTTAGAGATAAGAGGAATCAGATGCATATATTTAAAGGTTTCAATGATCAAAAGTGACACATACCATGATACCTGGACCAA
>SNQJ01S0000356.1:70021-87977 GCA_010110895.2 Picea sitchensis
CAAACATGGTCAAGTGAGCAAATGTAAGATCCAAGCAGTTGTTAGAGATAAGAGGAATCAGATGCATATATTTAAAGGTTTCAATGATCAAAAGTGACACATACCATGATACCTGGACCAATTACCTCATGGAGCAAGAACCTGTTCTGATACAGGACCAATCCGATGGTGATGGATGCTCTTGCTGCTGTCAAGACAAAAGATGATGGGAGAAAAAAGATGGGCCCTCTAGGGCCATGCTCAGGTCAATCCTGCTCTCGGTACTCCATGTCTAGGACCTGTGGGCCTCGAGACATGATCTCCTAGTTATCCCTAAAAAGTGGGGATAACAGGAGCTATTGTGGTGACAATGGGTTGCCCTTCTTTAGTGCCCCTAGGGTTTTACTTGTGCTTTAGGACTTTTATCACTAAAAGTAAGGGTTTGGGTGGTAACAGGGTGCAAGTCCTTAGGTTGATATGATAACAATGAACATCCTTCCTCATGTTGGGTGTAAGATTATTGGTAGTTTTGGTGTCATGCCTTGTGGTGATATGATAACAATGAACATCCTTCCTCGTGTTGGGTGTAAGATTATTGGTAGTTTTGGTGTCATGTCTTGTGGTTGTTATCCATGTGATGTCTATAATTACAAGCTATTACCACAGTGGCATATCCCTTGGATGGAATTTTGTTCCACATTTATACACTTGTGTGTGTGTGTTGTGAATAATCACACATGGATAGAAATTGTGAGACAAGGTGGTTTATAGCTTTCCCAATCTGGATGTTGTCTTTGGGGTGCAAGTTCGTTGATGTGATAGCATCCTCCCTCACTTCGATACTAACATGATAGACAATTTCAGTGTCATGCCTTGTGGGCCCTCTCTAGCTTGGGCTTCTTATCTATGTGACGTTTGTAATTGCAAGATATTACTACAGTGGCATATACCTTTGCTAGGATTTTGTTCCACATTAATATGCTTAGTCTTACTTTAGCGTGTTGTGATAAGTCTGCATGGATAAAAATTTAAGATAGAATTGGTTTATGAGGCATTCCCTGCATCAAAAGCTCTGCCAATCCGGAAGCTGGCTTTGAGGTGCAAGTCCTCGGGTTGATGTGATAGCATGCTCCCTACTAACATTGCTGGCGATTTGTGTCATGCCTTTTGGGCCTTCTCTAGCTTGTGGTTGTTATCTATATGATGTTTGTAATTGCAAGATATTACTACAGTGGCATATCCCATGATGTGATTTTGTTCCAAATTAGTATACTTTCTCCGACTCTTACTCTTAGTCTAGAAAGAGTGCACATTTCTGATGCCACAATGGAGACCTTTATCCTCACCTTGCTTCCCTATAATAACCTTTGAAGATCTATTTAACTTTTTGTAACCTGCTATAGAAAGGAAATACATGAGGAGTAGAAGGCATGCCCAGCTGCAAGAATTCTATCCATGATTATAAGCTTACCAGCTAGCATGAAATCCTTGTGAATTCATTCCTTCAATTTGCTTTGAAATCCATTCAAAGCCCATCACTGGTTCAGTCTGTTACCACTTGATCTCTCAATTTGAGTACAAAGTCTTCACTAGATGACAAGACAAGCGGAACTCGGAAGAGTCACCACTGTCACCTCGGCACCCTCTTCCCTCACTTTAGGATGACTTGTAATCACCACTATGGGGCTTCCCTATGTTCTTCTTTTTATACAAATTATGATCAATAAATCACTGATAATAGAGAGGTCACCAATCAGTTTATGTTATCATATATAAAGGAGGATGACTAGGCTGTACTGTATTCTTTAGAGGGTGGAAACTATCGTGGGATGAAGGTACAATATCCAAATTAAATTGGCTGCAATAACAAATAGTTTAAGACATTCACCTATGAAACCACTTACTATTGACAAGTTGAAAGGTTAATAAGGCTTGGCTTTAGTTTCTTCTTTAGTTCAGATTTCAAACTCAACAAACAGAGTTTTTTGAGGTATATGACAATATGGGTTTCTAGAAATAGCAAACAGAATTGCAAGTGGATCAATGGCAACTGTCTTCAGATTTAGTTACCAGCGAAAAGGACAAGGTATAAATGTGTGTAATACTTATTAATAAATGATTATAAATCTGTTCTTGAAATGCTTCTAACTGTCATAGGATTTGTCCTTTTAGAGCCCTGTTTATATTTCCAATGACAGTGATTTTCCAGCTTTAATAAATCCCTCTAAAACAGATTTTATATGTGTATCACTGGCTGGGAAATGATGAGTGTTTTTCAAGGGTAAATTCCAGCATGGGGTATAAAATCAAATTGGTATAAATCTGCTCCCTGAACATGTTCTAATGAAACTTGCCTTGCAGATTTATAAAACAGAGCTAAGTCTAGCCTTCTTTGAATTTGCAATAAGAAACACGACCAAACTTACAAGGGACAGATCTAGCGTAAGAATGTCTTGGTAATTTCCAGATATGTAGATTAGCCAATGAATGAGTGTTTAAGTAGATTTTTAGTGGTTGCAAGATGGTACCAGTGCCTAGTAAATTCCTTGGGCATATAGGGTCCAGTGAGGCTTAAGGGAGTCAGCTCTTAATGGGAAATGAATATGGACAAGGCTGTGAATTGCAAGCCTTATTGGACCCCATATACCCAAGGAATTTACTAGGCACTGGTACCATCTTGCAACCACTAAAAATCTGTACTTAACACTAATTCATTATCTAATCTACAGATCTGGAAATTACCAAGACATTCTTACGCTAGATCTGTCCCTTCTAACTCTGGTTGTGTTTCCTATTGCAAATTCAAAGAAGGCTAGACTTAGCTCTGTTTTATAAATCTGCAAGATAAGTTTCATTAAAACATCTTTAGGGAACAGGTTTATTATACCAATTTGATTTTATACCCCATGCTGGAATTTACCCTTGAAAAACASTCATCATTTCCCAKCCAATGATACACATAGAATCTGTTTTAGAGGGGTTTATTCACGCTGAAAAATCACTGTCATTGGAAATATAAACAGGGCTATAAAAGGACCAATCCTATGACAGTTAGAAGCATTTCAAGAACAGATTTATAATCATTTATTAATAAAGTATTACACACATTTATACCTTGTCCTTTTTGCTGGTAACTAAATCTGAAGACAGCTTCCATTGGTCCACTTGCATTTCTGTTTGCTATTTCTAGAAACCTATATTGTCACATACCTCAAAATACTCTGATTGTTGGGTTTGAAATCTGAACTAAGGAAGAGCCTAAAGCCAACCCTTATTAACCTTTCAACTTGTCAATAGTAAGTGGTTTCATAGGTGAATGTCTTAAACTGTTTGCAATTGCAGCCAATTTAATTTGGATATTGTACCTGTGATGTTCTGTTCCCAAGAGTAGGCTAGCAGGGAGTGACTTAGTAGTCTATTTGTTCCTGTAGACTATAGTTAGGCACAAACATGGAACAAGAGGAGAAATAAGGGTGATTTAGTGGCTAAACGAGGAATTAAGCCAAAAAGCATAGGAAAAGTCACTTAAGCTAAAGTCAACGGAGAAATAGAACGAAAAGGTGTTGAGGGGGAGGCTTAATTAATTAATTGCTCACCTTAGGAGAAAAAACGCCTAGCTTAAGTGATGTCAACCTAGAATTAGATCGGGAAGAGTATAAAGGGAGGAATTCGACCTAATTCCTCATTATGTTATGATTTGATGTTGAGATAGTTTCCAAAGGACGAAATTGACCCCCTTGTTGTTTTGTGGATTTCCGGAGGAAACCACCACCATTGATGGGTTTCGGTGTTGAGAGACACACCCTAGCCTATTGGAGATACCATCCAGGTATTTCACCGTGCTATTCAGGACATCCAGTGCAGTGATTGCGCAGCGTAGTGAGTGAGGGTGCAAGGGTTAGAGAGGGTTTTGTGTCGCTGTACGAGATCGAGGATTATCTTGTAGATTCCTCCCGACCGAGTTGAGAGCTAGTCAGGGCGCTTCTTTTGAGCCACCAATCATCAGTTTCTGACGGTGGAATCCCTCAGAGTGTAGCAGATAGCCAGATAGTGCGCAACTCTTGAGGAGGGGTATTTGGGGTTCCAGGGGGTATTTTGGATCAGATATGAGGAAACCCTTTCGACCCATTACAGAGGAGACCATGACAATCATTTTGAGACATACATCGTTGGATTCTGTCGGTGGGATCACTAGGATGCACTCACACAACCTAGGAGGTGCGCAAACCCCCAGGGGGTGACATCCGAAGCTTCAGAGGTCAGATCTTTAGTCCGAAAGTTGCCAGGAGTAGCCTAGAGGCCAGGGCGCTTAGTTTGGGACAATTTCCAGTCCATTCTGTCGAGTATAGCCATCAAGGCGAGTTTTCCAGTAGTTGCCGTGAGCTCCGGAACTGCATTTTGTCGATCTATCCGTGCATGCATAGATTTTCCTTCATCCTCTGATCATGGGTATTTCATATTAGTTGCTTTGTATTTCAGTGACGATCCATGAGATCTAATTGATGACTATTTTATTTGCTTCCAACATATTATTGTATTTCTTTCTTTTTCCTCATAATATATATTAGTGAGATGGTGTTTTCCTTTCTTTCGCATGCATCATATATACGGCTAAAACATAAATGAATGAAACACACATGCGAAAATCACCAAGCATGTTAAAACATAAACTCATCCGAGTGATAAAACAATAGTTCAGCAGTAGATATCCAGATCAGTTGGATCAGGAATATTTCAGTACCTTCATCCACGATAGTTTTCAGCCTTTAAAGAATACAGTACAGCCTGGTCATCCCCTTTCATAGACGATAACATAAATTGATTGATGGCCTCCCTATCATGAGTCATTTATTGATCATAAGTTGTATGAAAAGAGGAACATAGGGAAGTCCCCTAGTGGTGATTACAAGTCATCCTAAAGTGAGGGAAGAGGGTGCTGATGTGACAGTGGTGACTCTTCCGAGTTCCACATGTCCTGTCATCTAGTGAAGACATTGTACTCAAGGTGAAAGATCAAGTGGTAACATTTGGTGCCATTGCCGGGGAACAAAGTCCATTTCCCGGAAATCAAGAAGATATTGCTTCTACATGGTGTCGACCTAAAGTTATACCTGAAACATTCATCTGGCGACTCCACAAGAAGGAACTTCACATCACAGATACTCTACAAGAAGTTCCTCTCACAAGCTTTTACCAAGATTTTCTGATCTAGAAAAGGTTTATAGGAGGACAGTCCAAAGGGATTCTCAAGCTTCCTTAAACAAGAATCATGAAATCCTAGGTGATATCAGAGTTTTATTTGTTGAAAGCCTAGAACAATCAGTATATCTCAGAGTTATGGCTGCCCCTACTTCTCCATGGCTCCAAAATGTTTATAAGGCCTAGATGATATGCCAGATAAGTTTAATAAATGGCTTCCCAAATTTGCCGGCAGCAATCTAATCACTGAGAAAGATCATTTGTCCAAATTTTATGATGCAGTAGGTGAGAGATCAAGTGGTAACACAGTCAAAATCCATCTCCACTGTTTGGTTGAGGAGACATTAATGTCAACGAGAGTTTCCGTGTCCAATGATCTGTCTTGGTTAGATAATCTTCCCTCATTTCATCATCCAATCTAGATAGTCTTCTTCACCAATGATATTCACTTTTATTTTTTCTTCACTCACCATAGTCCTTGGAGCTTCAGCAAAAATTCTAAATTGTTGTAAAGTTCCCTCCACAGAATCTTGAGTGAGTTCTAGGGTGAGGACAGATTCACATGTGAAATGGAATGTTAATAAACTGCTCACCTCCAGGAAGTAATATGCCTCTGATTTGTCCTTGCAACTGAGCTGCTTCCAGTAGGTAACCAAGGGCATCTGCAACGATCACATAAATATAAGGTTAGAATGGACATCACTGCCTCATAGATCTCCTCCGAAGGGGGATCATTTCAGAGAGTTTCCTATTTACACAGGATTTTGTTGGAATATTAGAAAAGATGATGTTTATTGCTTTATTGGAGAAGCTTCTAAATCCCAGTCAGGTCAGCATCTTCAATATGAAGTCCCACTCAATTCTGTCATATGCATTATTAAAATAAATTTTGACAAACAGGGCCTTTGCCCATTCAGTACTTTCCCAAAGCTATGATGGGGTTAGATTATCCCTGAGAAACCTTGGTCCTTTGATAAACCCGTTATGTTTCTGATTGAGTATCCTTGATACAACTTCTCAAGTCTACTTGCTAAAACTCTTGGCCAGCACCTCGTGAGAAACATTTACAATGGCAATGGCTGTCGACCTTCCCATTATCTCTCTTTCCAGCCTTTAGGGACCAATTTGATAAGTCCCACAGTTACATGTTCCCATAGTTAAAGGTTCTAGGAATTCTTGAAACATTAGAAGCAGATTATTCCAAATACTGGCCAATCCTTTTGTAATATTTGCAAGGGAAACCATCTAACTCTAGGTACTTCCCATCTGCCATATGTTGGATAAGCTTTGAGCAACTGGTTTGAAAATAGAGGCTGCACAAGGAGACTTGGCTCAAACTAAGAGAGTAATGGGGTTAATGCTTGCCTCACTGTCTCTTCGGCCGCTCTCCAAATATTTTGGCATCCTGTTACCTGTAGAAGTGGAAATCGTTTGAAATTGGTTTTGGTCCTTGGAAGATATCACTTATTTGGTTTCATCCTGTCAACTTAACCTTGTTGGTTTTCGAGGACTAGAATCTTCTCTGAAGTGTGTTTTTGTTTTAGATATTGAAAGGAAAATTTAGAACTATTGTCTCCATTCTTGGCCCAATTGGTTTTGGCACAAATCCTCGCCCCCTTGGCTCCATGTCCTTCAAAGTTCTGAGTTGCCGCTCTGCTTATCTGTATTAACAAATCCACCTTTAAGTTACCTCTGGCACCACTGAGTTGATTTCTGAGTTTGATATCTTTACCCATTTGAGCTCAGGCTACCATTTTTTCTTAGCCTCCTAGAAGTTTGATTATTCTCTGCACAGTAGCCTTCAACCAAATAATCTATTCTTGATTATCAGTGGTTTACGAAACCCTGCAGACTCAGTTAATAGCTAATGCAATCCTCTGAATCAAGGTAGAGACATTGAGCTTACAGGTGATCCGGTTTGGATCACTATATTATTTGTCATCTACATTTCAGAGCCTCTGAATCAAGGTAGAGACATTGAGCTTACAGGTGATCCGGATTGGATCACTATATTATTTGTCATCTACATTTTAGAGCCATTTTGAGGCATCAAAAGACATTTTTTGGGGTCAAAAATTTCCACACTATAGTTCGGATGTTGAAACACTATTCTACACATCGAGACCTTTCCAACGATGCAAAAATCACGTCAATTGGGGCTCGTATGCAAAAGTTATGCCTCCCGCAAGTTGACCTACCGTGTTGACCACCATAGTACAAGAGGATGCTATGTCATCCCCCATTACTCACGCATATGGGGCTAGCCACATATGGACTTTCAAGAAGATTCTAGAAGGTCCAAAACCTTATCACAATTGAGGGTTGAAGAAGTCAAAACCCTACCCCTAGATGGCCATCAAGCTATGTTAAATACGACCACTAGAAGGAGAGGGGGTTCCATTCTTTTGCATCGTATCTTGTTCCATAGGTGAGCATAACAATTGAGAGTGGTATTTTGTGAGCATAACAGAGGAGGAGAGACTCTGTGGCAGCCATACAGGCCACAATGCCAATGGCTACTCCACATAGAGTGCCTCTTTCTTTGTACTTGCATTTGAAGAAAAGAGAGCAGAGCGACCTCACCTTCTAGTTGAGTTTTATCTTGTATTGGGTTTCCTAGGTTATATCTTGTGTTTATTTGTGGATGGTGTGTGTATTCATTTTTGTTCTCTATTTTTGGCATTTGAACCTTTTCATACATTTTAAGTAGAAAACCAATAATCAAAGAGTTTGAGATCTAAAGGAAATTAACCTTCATAGTAAAGATTTCAGTATTTTATTAGACTTGTTGTGACAAACTATCCAGTGGAATATCCATGATAGTTTATAGATCATATTGGTATCAGAGCAGGTTTTGTTGGGGCATTTGTGGAAAGTTGCAGGGATCCAGGAATCGGCTTAAGAAGAAAGTTGCAGAACCCTAGCCATGGGCGACGAGTTTGTTTATAACGACCCGAGATCCAACAGAGGAGAGATTTGTGAGGCTAGAAGAGAAAGTCACTGACATATCTCGCAATATGTCCCTCATGGTGGCTCTAACAAGCAAGCTCAGACCATTCAGAGAAGTTGGAGGCTCGAACTCAGAGATCGGATCATATGGGAAATCGGGAGATAATGCAGACCCAAAGGAGTCACGAAAAGAACCCGAGAAGGAGCAGTCGAGTTCCAATGCCATAAGCTCTTCACAATCCCTATTCAAGATGGAAGCGAAAGTGGACATAAAGCCATACCACCAAGGTGAGATCAACGCATTAAAACTAAATCATTGGTTGCAACAACTAGAAGTTTATTTCAGCGTTCACCATATAGATGAAGAACAAAAGATATCATTTGCCACGCTGAAGTTAGAGGGCCATGCTTTAACCTGGTGGGAAAGCCATATGGAAACATTTAGGCTAGAGGGTGATCCGCTAGTAAATAGGTGAGAAGACTTCAAAACCCTCCTCAAGTCCCAATTCTACCCTATCAGGTATGTAGAGGACCAATGGATCTGGTGGCACTACTTCATGTAGAAGCAAGGGCAGAGTGTACAAGATTACACCACTAAGTTCACAAAGATGGCCATCATACTGGGTATCTCTCCCAAGAACCTAGATGTACTTCTCAAGTATCTGGGGGGTTTGCATAGCCATATACGAAAGCAAGTGATGCTTTTCAAGCCAAGGACAATGGATGAGGCATGTGTACACGCACAGTATCTGAAAAATATAAGCCACAAGAAAGGGCAGCCAAGCGGTTCCAAGCAGAAAGAGCACCAGGAAGCTTCTAAGGAGAGGAAGAAGAAGTGGAAAGGGGGAAATGATAAGAAGACGCAAGCCACTGCACATTAGTGCAAGGATCCCAACAACCATTGCAATATTGATGGTCACATTGAGGAAAAGTGCTGGAAACTACATCCATAATTGAACCCAAAGAACCGCAAGAAGGAAGCAAAAAAAAGAATCTTCTAGCCACGGATTCAAGCAATGAAGTTGAAAGCAACTTCGATGTGGATGTGAAGATTGTCTGCACATCATTGCAAAAGGAGGTGAATCTGAGTATTCTTCATCTCCAGGAAGAGAAGGAGATGACTGAGCTCTTCCACATAAAGATTTAGGTCAAGAAGACCAAGATAGATTCTTTGTTCGACTTTGGTTCACAGACAATCTCATAGCAGTGGATCTGGTCAACAAGCTTGGATTGGAGGTTCACGATCATTCTAGCCCCTATCCATTGGGTTGGGTAAACAAGTATGCAGAGATCAAGGTAATGAAACAATGCAAAATTGAATTTGATGTAAGTTCTGATTTTATCGATGAAGTGGAATTGGACGTAGTACCCCTTGACATATGTGTAATGTTTGGAAGCCCCTACATGTACATGAGGGATGCAATCTTCATGCGAAGAGACAACCAGTATTGATTAATCAAGGATGGGAAGTCTTACATCATCAACGTGCATAAAGGCAAGTCAAAGATCTCACTGGTAAGTGCCAACCAAGCCAAGAAATTGATTAGTTCTAGTAAGAAATATGTTTTATTTTTCTTAAGAGAAAATCGGACCGAGGATGAGTTGATAAGAGTAAAGGCATCCTTGGAGGGGTGTACTAAAGAGTAGAACCATCATTTGGAGGAGTTTCTATAGGCATACAAAGGATTGTTCTAGGAGCCTAAAGGGCTACCACCCAAGAGGGAAGTGGAGCACGAAATACGGTTATTGCCAGACTCCCCATTGCCGAATATTGGACTGTATAGATAGTTTGTTATGGAAGAAAATGGAGTGAAGTAGCAATTGCAACAACTGTTGGAGCAAGGTGTGATTCGACCAACCACCTCACCTTGTGGGTCACCTATCATAATTGAACCAAAGAAGGATGGGACTTGGCGAATGTGTATCGACTACAGAGCATTGAACAAAATTACACTAAAAAATTGGTATCCTTTGCCTAGGATCAATGATCTGTTAGATCAGTTGTAGCATGAAAAATATTTCACAAAGTTGGATTTCAAATCAGGATATCACCAAGTACGCATCAAGGAAGAAGACACCTGGAAGACTGCCTTCAAGACAAGGTAAGGTTTGTATGAATGGTTGGTCATGCCATTTGGTTTATGTAATGTACCAGCTACATTAATGAGACTAATGAATAATGTACTACGCCCATACCTAGATTCATTTGTTATAGTCTATTTGGATGGTATACTGGATTATAGTGCTACTTGGGAGGAGCTCATCTCACATCTCATGCAGGTGTTAGAGACTCTGCAGAAGCACCAACTGCTGGTTAACCTCAAGAAATGTGAGTTTGCTCAACAATCCTTAGTGTATTTGGGGTATGTGATTGGTGGAGGGGAGCTCAAGATAGATCCTGCAAAGATGGAGGCCATCATGAAATGGCCAGTTCCTACAGATGTCAATGAAGTTAGGAGTTTTGTTGGGGCAACAAAGTACTTGCGGAAGTTCATAGCTCCATTTTCAGCAGTAGCTGCACCACTTGATGCCATAACAACAAGTGGTAAGAGTTTCCCGTGGGGGAAGAATCAACAAAAGGATTTCGATGAGATGAAAAGAAAGATCAATCAAGCACCAGTTCTCACATTATCAAACTTGCAAAAGCCTTTCGAAGTGGAGGCAGATGCAAGTTGGTATGCCATGGGAGCAATTTTAATGCAAGGAGGAAGGTCTGTATGCTATCATTCTAAAATATTTCATGGGGCAGTTCTCAACTACCCTACCTATGACAAGGAACTCTGTGCTCTGGTTCAAGTTGTCAAGAAGTGGAAACACTATTTGATGGGCAAGGAGACCATCATCCACACAGATCACCAACCGATATTTGTAGGCCCAGAGTAAGCTACAACAAATTAGACATTACAAGTGGATGGGGTTTTTACAACAATTTTATCTAGTCATCAAGTATAGGAAGGAAAACACAAACAAGTTGGCAAACATACTTTCCAGGGCCCCCACATCCAAGATTACAGCTTTGGAAACTCTGATGCACATGGAGCCTTTTATCCATGATGCATACATAGAAGATGAGGACTTCAAGGAGGTTTTTCAATAGCTACAAGGCCAAATTCATCTAGAAGAAGGTGACAAGGCTAACTATCATTTCGAGAATGGTTTACTATACAAGTTCAACAAGCTCTGTGTCCCTAAAGATGAACGACTGCAACTTATCAGTGAGGCTCACACCTCCACGGTTGTAGGACATTTTGGTGTTGGAAAGATAGTTGCCAACTTATAGAGGTATGTGTATTGGCCCAGAATGCAAGAAGACATAGCACGATATATTAGAAGATGTATACTTTGTTGTACCAACAAGTCCAGTAATAGGAAGCAAGGTCTATACCATCCCTTACCTGTACTCACTCGACCTTGGGAAAGCATTTCCATGGATTTTGTGGGAAGTTTACCAACAACCAGGAAGGGATATGACTATCTATTTGTGGTAGTTGACAGGTTCAACAAGATGTGCATTCTCATGCCTTGTAAAAGGACCATCAAAGGATAGGAAGCAACAAACATGTTTTTTGAACAGGTCTAGGTGCATTTGGGATACCAAGGAGCATCATCTCAGACAGGGATACCTGATTTCTCGGTATATTTTGGACTACATTGTGGGAGAAGATGGACACTAAGTTGAAGAGGTCTACAACGTTGCATCCATAGACATATGGGCAAATAAAAGTTGTCAACAAGACTTTGGTGCAACTTTTAAGGGGTTACAATTATAAGCATTTGAAGACCTGGGATGGAAATCTGATCTACATACAACACTCTTATAATAGAGTAGTCCACACTTTTATTGGTAAGTCACCTTTTGAAACTTGCTTTGGGTATTTTCCACCTTCATTTTTGGATGTTGTATATGGACAACAAGGAGGAGTGAGGGAGGACCTCATAGGAGATGCATTTCAAGAAGAAAAACTTGTTGAGAAGATTAGGTAGATCCATTTGCAAGTACAGGAGACACTGAAGAAGTCACATGAAAAATACAAGGCTAAACATGATCAACACAGAACTGGGAAGTTATTCAAAGTGGGAGATAGAGTCTGGTTGCAGTGGAACAAGGAAAGACTGCAGGGTCCTGGTAAGAAGATCAAGGCTTTGCGGTATGGACCTTTCGAGATATTAGAGAAGGTGGGAGATAATGCTTACAAACTCAATCTACCCCCATACATGTGCATTTACTCAGTAGTGAATGTGGAGAATCTCCTATGAGCCTTCCATGTTGGACCAGGAGGAGCAGGTTGTACCTTCCATAGAGGACTTAGCACTAGATGCTCAGGCAGAGTTGGTAGAGGACACAATTTTGCAGAAGAGGTCCAAAACTACAAGACAAGAGAAACATGGCCTTTGGTAGATTGGGTTGAAAGGACAACTTCCAAGCAAAGCAAAGTGGTACTCCAAGGAGAAGGTAGAGGAAAACTTTCCTCACCTCTTTTAGTAAATCTTTTGGGGACCAAAATCCTCTCTAAATGGGGAGGTATGATCCAAATTGGATCATTATATTATTAGTCATCTATCTCAATGCTCTCAGAGTGGAAAAAATTGGGGGAATCAACTTGCAGGGTCATTTTAACGACAAATCTTAATTTAGAAAATTGGGGTTTAAAACCTTCCAGAGCCATTTTGAGTCATCAAACAACATTTTTTTGGGGTCAAAACTTTCCCAACTGTAGTCAGGACCCCATGATTCTATTCTACACATCGAGACCTTTCCAACGGTGCAAAAATCACGTCAATCAGAGCTCGTATGCAAAAGCCATGCTTCCTACAAGTTGACCTACCGTGTTGACCACCATGGTACGAGAGGATGCCACGTTAGCCCCCATTACTCACGCATATGGGGCTAGCCACATATAGACTTTCAAGAAAATTCTATAAGGTCCAAAACCTTATCATAATTGAGGGTTGACAAAGTCAAAACCCTACCCCTAGATGGCTATTGGGCTATGTTAAATATGGGGCCACTAGGAGGAGGGGGTTTCATTCTTTTGCATTGTATTTTGTTCCATAGCTGAGCATAACAGTTGAGAGTGGTATTTTGTGAGTATAAGAGAGGAGGAGAGATTTTGTAGCAGCCATACATGCCACAATGTCAAAGACAACTCTACAAAGAGTGCCTCTTTCCTTGTACTTGCATTTGAAGAAAAGAGAGCAGAACAACCTCACCTTCTCACTGGGGTTTCTCCTGTATTGGGTTTCCTAGGTTATATCTTGTGTTTATTTGTGGATGGTGTGCGTGTATTTATTTCTGTTCTATATTTTTCGCATTTGAATTTTTTCATACATTTTAAGCAGAAAACCAGTAATCAAAGAGTCTGAGATCTAAAGGAATTAACACTCATAGTAAAGTTTTCAATATTTTATTAGATCTGTTGTGATGAACTGTCCGGTGGAATATCCATGGCAATTTACAGATCAACAGGGAAGTTTTCTTGAAAATTCTCAATTTGGTTCAAGCACCATAGTAAAAGTGATGGGAAAATGATCTGAGCTAGTCACCGAATCCTCTGCTTTTACTAATTGGGTTGAATTGCTGGTGAAGATGGCCATCTGAATGTTTCCGACCTGTCTTGGACCATCTTATGGCCTCTCTGTCCCACATGTACCATCGACCCTGAGCTAACTGACCATTAGGTTGGCTAATGCTTAAGATTAAATGAAACTTGAAAGCCATGGGAGGACCACTGGCATAAATGCAAAGTAGCAGTATAAATTATAATATTCATAGATTATATTACTGGTTTCTTGTGAGCTGATATATTTTTTGCGTGTTTTTATGTCAAAATCATTTCTTTTTGATTGTCTTTCCTATCTTCTTTTGACATGTGTTTTAGTTAGCAGTGTGACGATTGCTTTTTTGAATAATTTTCTGCCTAAAGTATTAACTGGCCCTTATTTTGACTCTATATTTGATTGGTTAGATCAGCAAATCACCTGTTTTCAGAGCAATGTTGGAGAATGAAATGGAGGAGAGCAGGAGCGGCACTATCAAGATTACAGATTTCAGTTATGAAGTGCTCCGTTCATTTGTACATCACCTTTATACAGCTGAAGTTTTTCCCGATGAACATATGGCCTGTGACCTACTGGTGTTAGCAGAAAAATATCAAGTGAAGCACCTTAAAACCATATGCGAGAAATTCATAACGTCCAAGGTTAACAATGATAACGCCATCATGAGCTTTGCCTTTGCTAATCAACATAATGCCAAGAATCTTCGTGAGGCTGCTCTATCACTGATTATTGAGAACATGCATACCCTGACTATAAGAGAGGAGTACCATGATTTGGTTGACAAGGATCCAAGGCTGGTAGTTGAGATCTATGAAGCATATCTCTATAGACAAGTTAACACTGCAGGGAAGGAATCAACAAGCTCCTAAGTAAAAATTGAAATCTATGGAGCATATCTCTATAGACAATTTAACACTGCAGGGAAGGAATCAACAAGTTCCTAAGTAATTCTTAATTAGTTTGTGGCAATCCTGTATTATATTTACGGGGTCCTGAAGCGGGACAACTTTGAAATTGTTAAAATTATCTAAAGTCAAGGAATTTCTTGTTCATTGTTTTTATTATTAATGGTATATTGTATGTCAATATATCTCATAATATGTCAATTTCTGTGCAATAAAATGCAGCCAATTTAGCAATATCGATAGCCTATTCTTGTAAATGTGATTCTAATTTGAAGTTACTTAGTGGACAAGCTCAACTTTTTTTTTACTGAAATTCTTCCCCAAATCTAGTAGGAATTTTGTGGGAAGTTATAGTTTTATCTGATTGATCGGAATGTTGACCAAAGAACCTTGCCCTTTCGGGGTTTGGACCATTTTAAAACAACTCAGATTTTAGGAGTTTTGAAAAAACTAATAGATCATGATAGAATTTTTTACCTCATCAGAAAAAATAAAACCACAGAAAAAGTTAAATTTGTCCACTTATTAGCTCCATTTTAATTTATATTTTTTTTCCTATTACCAAGGTTCTAATTGCAAAACTAATATCCCTTTAAGCCAGTGAAAATGGAACACAATTTGTCAAGAATATGACTTGAGCATTTGAACATTTCACTAAGAGTTTACAACCCTAATCCTTTCTACGGCCTCTTTAATTAAACGACCTAATCCTTTCCGGGTTTATTTAGACACTTCATATAGTATTATTAACCATACAATCAACTCTTATAATTTAGAATTAGATGGTGGATGTTGTGTGGGACTCGTAATGCCACGTACATGTCGATACATAGATTATCTAGGAGACAATTTGAAAGTTAGAATAATTTACACAAGGAGGAAAAAAAATATTATTATTTTTTTTATTATGAAAGTGTTATTGTTTCCTCCTAAGAGGTCACAAGTTCAAATCAAGAGGGGGGTAGGGTATGTATACCTTTGCAGACTTTACCAGTCAAATCAGAGGGGGTCTCATACAAATGTATGCAAAATAGACTAGTGTTTGACAAAGGAGTGGGCCTCGAGGTATAATAACTAGGCTCTATAGTCAAGCACGCACATAAATATCTCCTTTAGCCTATAGTGTAGTGAAGGAGTTCATAGTTTGTGCAGAGGCTATAAAATTCCTCTCTTTTACGTAGTTTAATTTGCCTTTGATTAATATAATAACTTTTAATTATTTTAATAGTTGGAGTGTGAATCAAAATTTTGTCAATAATAACATATGGTACCATATGAAGTTAGCAAATAACATGAGAGATGATTTTAATATTTTCTAATAGTAAGTTTGTATTAAAAAAAACATTAATGGGTGGGGGTGGTTTGTGGCTATACCAATTCAACCTAATACATCATAAGATGAAGAAAATCTGTTTTAGATACTTTTATTTGTCCATCCCCATCTCAACATGGGTTGGAAGGTGGATATTTTTTTCACAATCTTCTTGCTCGGATTGACATAGTTGCTTGGGTACTACTTGACAAGTTGGTTACATTGCAAGATACATTGATAAAACATACCTAATTTTGAAATAGACCTCAAGGAGAGTAGCAGAACTTGGCGAGCAAGGGTTGTGATCCCAATGCTTTGTTCTATTTAGTTACTCTTTCACATTTATTTTATGGATTTCCTCTCTCGTAACCAATAAAGTGTTGAATGATTGTTTAACTACACTCGTGTATGTGAAAGTCTTGGGGTTTGCCTCTGTTACTCCTTGGGTTTGTGGCGGGGGCAACCTCCCTTACTATCCCTACACCTTCATTCAACAATTGTGCCTCCCACAGATTCACCATTTCATTATTAGGCCCTTGTATTTCTTCATTTTTTAAGTTCATTTTTTTGTGTGTTTTGTGCTCATTCTCTTCCTATAAATCTACCAAGGTCTCCTTCCTATTCATTCCTTGTTCCTCTTCACTCGATACAACAAACAATTTGTTGATGTATGAACTAGCGGGGATTTGGTGGGGGTTGTGTGCTTCTTCCTAGTAATTGATTTCATTGTTTGCTTGTATGGCTACGCAATAGAGGGATGCCACTTCTCATTGTCTATTGTAAAGTGATTGTATTCATGGAACACATTACATTCGAATGAGTGCTTCTCATAGTCCATCTCTTGGAGGTGTCACCTAGCCATCTAAATTCAACTATTTTGCTTTAGGTAGCTTGTTTCAAGATCAACTTTAGCGTAGATACAAGCACATGATTACTGGTAGGCTTTTGGGATTGGCCTATCTAGGTATTTTCCAATGCTATTGTCAATATTTTGGAATGTCAGGTCATACCAAAAAGTTGACAATAGATGCAAGAGACAAAGTCATAATGGAACCCTTTTGGTTTGTTCGTTGGTTGAAATTGTAGCATCTATGATTTAAATATAGTCATCAGAACCTCATTAAGTAAGGGCCACTTCGAAAGATCAAATCCCTATCTTCCTTTAGATGAAACAAGCTGATGATATACTTTGTTACAAAGGAAGAAATTTATTGACCCCTAAATTAAGGAAAGTCAATGCTCTTCTAACTAATGATCAATATCTTTGTGATGTGATCATTGCCCTATAAATTGTCCTATTACAACTTTCTTGGCAGATAGGAGAGCCTTGCGTCTAGGGATGGGGTAGAGATTTCAATTTATAGTACATTAGAGAGCTTCCTAATAAATCTTTCGGAGTCTACTATGGATTGTTTCCTTTGCTTAGAGGCCTATGTAATCAGGGCTTGAAAATTCTTAGCCACTTGCTCAATCTCTTGTGAACTAGGTCCTCAAGCTATTGTTGGTGTTGCCATGGTTGCGTAACGTACCCATCCCCCTCTGTAGCCTTATTGAGAAAGAAGGGTATCTGTTTTTGTCTTCTCTTTTGAACTTTAACCCTTCCATGGGTTTGGCATCCCCGTCTTTACTAAACAACACCTTTGATGACCCATCTTGCCAAGACTTAATCCTTCTTTGAAGCTTCAACACCCTTGTTTAAAGGCCCTTATTTTGTCTTATTTGAAAAAATATTCATACTTATCACACCCCTTACCCATTGGGCTTATATGAAAGATCCCATCAAGTGTTTTTTGAAGATAATCCCAATGCATAACATTTGAACACAATACTTGCTTATCAACCTTTAGGCCTCTTTCAAATAACTCGTTGGTTGCTTTCGATCTCATCAAGTCCTTAAACATGTGCCCGATGCACAAAAAATGACTATTGAACTTATTTGAAAGATGTTCCCTTCTTTCAAAGAATTTCCCCAATGACAATTCATCAAGTTCATTTGAAAAAGGGACATCCTCTGCTTTCAAAAGATCCACTCGATAGATCATGCACCCCCCCC
>SNQJ01S0000356.1:101688-122470 GCA_010110895.2 Picea sitchensis
GATCTAAATCGAAAGGTAGATCTGAATCCCAAGGAAAATCTTTGAGGAAATGTGGTAAAGCTGGGATTTATAAGAAATATTGCAAGTTTAAGAAAGTTGATAAAGCAAAGGGATCTGATGATTCCTCTTCCACAGAAGAAGGAGGTGATGTTTACCTGATATCTACAAGTACACATGCATATCATGATGTATGGTTGATCGAATCAGGCACATCATTTCATATGACTCCTCACAGGGAGCGGTTCAATGAATATGAAAAGTATAATGGTGGTGATGTCTTCCTAGGAGATGACTTGACAAACAAAATCACGGGACGTGGAAGGGTTAAGTTGCTGTTGAAAGATGGAAGGATTAAAAATCTCCTTGGAGTTTTGCACATCCCAAATCTATCCATGAGCCTAAAATATGTAGGTAGGTTGGATGATGCAGGCGTGGATACTTTATTGGGAAATGGAACTTGCAAGATGGTCAGAGGAACAATGGTGTTAATGAGGGGAGTTTGATGTGGAACTCTGTACAAGTTGTTGGGAAGCACTTATACTGGTGGGTGTAATAGTTTTGTTGTCCCTGAGAAGAGAAATAAAGAAGACAAGATCCATACTTTCCCTGGAAAAAATACCATGCTATGGAATCAAACACTGATACATATTGGAGAAAAGGGCCTTCGAACACTACACGATAAAGGTATGGTTGAAGGTATGTCTAATTGCACCCTGGATTTTGGTTTGTGTGAACATTGCATATATGGTAAACAAAATCGAGTAAGATTCCCATCTGGTGCTACAAGGGAAAAGGGGATCTTAGAGTTGATACACAGTGATATGTTTGGACCTGTGCCTGTTCCATCACTAGGTAAATTTGTGTATTATGTTTCATTCATAGATGATTTCTCTTCTTAGGAATAAATCTGAGGTATTTGATAAATTTAAAGATTTTAAGTCTCTCGTAGAAAATTAGACAAAGAATAAAATAAAGGTGTTGAGGATAGATAATGGTGGAGAATTATGTGGGAATGAATTCAAAGAGTTCTGTAAGAAGTGCGGTATATAAAGGAAAGACTAATCCATACACACCTCAACAAAATGGGGTTGCAAAAAGTATGAACAAGACGTTGATGGAAAAATAAAGGAGCATGCTAAATAGTGTCGAGTTAGGATAAGAATTTTGAGCAGAGGTAATGGGTACTGCATGTTAACTGGTAAATGGATCACCCTCGTCGACGTTAGTGGACAAAACTCCACATGAGGTATGGAATGGTAAGAAACCCACTCTTGAACATCTCATAGTGTTTGGTTGTGATGCTAATGTACATGTTCCAAAAGAAAATAAGAGTAAGCTGGATAATAAAGCTAAAAAGTGTATCTTTATTGGTTATAAAGATGGTGTGAAAGGTTATAATCTTTGGAACCCAGAAACTAAGAAGACTATTTATACTCGGGATGTTGTTTTTAGATAGATTAAAGATGTTCCCAAACATGAATTCCTACCAAGGCAAGAATACCCCGATAAAATAGAGTTTGAGTTGGATGATGCAAAACCTGGACCAATGGGAGAAGATGAATTAGAAGAAGAAGAACCTCATACTCCAATATTGAGGAGATACATGAGGGAAAGAAGGAAACTAGAAAGGTATTGTCCACCTGATTTTCATGGTAATTTTCCTTTATCTATTACTGATGATGATCCCATAACTGTTAGAGAAGCAATGAATTTAGAGGATAGTAAACTCTAGAAGAAGGCCATGGTTGAAGAGATGGATGCCTTGGATAAGAATGAGGCATGGGATCTAGTTGAGTTTCCAACTGGAAGAAAGGATATTGGCAACAAAAGGGTGTTTAAGAAGAAGTTGAATGTAGAAGGAAAATGGGAGAAATACAAAGCTCATTTAGTAGCAAAAGGTTATTCCTAGGTAGAGGGAATTGAATTTGGTGAAATTTTTTCTCCTGTTTCCAAGTTAACTTCTATTAGATTTATTTTATCTATTGTTGCTGCTTTTGATTTTGAAATAGAACAGATGGATGTGAAGATAACATTCCTACATGCGGATCTGAAAGAATAAATCTACATGAAGCAACCATAAGGATTTGTAGTAAATGGAAAGAAAGAGCTAGTCTACAAGATAAAGAAGTCACTATATGGTCTGAAGCAATCACCTGGGATGTGGTACCAAAAGTTTGACACACACATCCTTGCACTGGGATTTGTGAGAAGCAGGTTTGATCACTATGTATATTCCAACTGGTTGGTAATCACTTCATTTATGTAGTGTTGTACGTTGATGAGATGTCACTGGTAGGAAATAACATGGATGTTATCAAGGAGATGAAATTGCAACTATCCTCCAAATTTGACTTGAAGGATCCCAATGTTGCTAACTTCATTCTGGGAATGGAGATTAAAAGAGATTGTGTAAACATGAAACTCTGGTTGAATAAGAGAAAATATATTGAGACGATATTGTAGAGGTTTAATATGCAGGAAAATAAACCGATTAAGGTTCCTGTTCCTGTAGGTGTAAAGTTATCTGTAGATCAGTGTCCCAAGATACATGAAGAGGAAGATGACATATCTCATGTTCCATATGCTAGTGCGGTTGACAATTTGATGTATGCAATGGTCTGTACTAGACTAGACATTGCACATGGGGTGAGAGTTTTGAGAAAATATATGTCAAAACTAAAGAAGGAGCATTGGATAACAATAAAGAGGGTTTTCAGGTATTTGTGTGGCACCTCTAGCTATGGATTGTGCTAACAAGGAAGACTAGGATTGGATAGAGTGTTGTTCATACATGGGTTTGTTGATACATGCTGGGCTAGAGATATGGATCGTAATATCAGGACGAGCGACATCTACACTATAGCGGCTCACCCCATGCTCTTCTCGTACAACGACGCTACAAGGTGTTGTTTTACACACCTCCATAAATACACAGTCACCATTGTCAATGAGTCTTGAGTTACGATCACTTCCTTGAAGTCGGAAGATATCAGAATTGGGTATCAAACCCTTGAGCCCACGATATCATTGAACAAATACTTTCTAGAGAAGTTCGGGGTAGAGACTGAAGACTTCGAGGAGTTGATGGAATATTGGCACAATGATGAGCTGAGATGAGATAAGAAGGGAGAAAGATATATCCCAGTTCAATATCTGAAGAGACCATACATGTTGCTGAACACAATGATCTACAAATTGTAGGGTGAGAAAACCAACACACATTTCATAATGGAATGGTTTCTGATGGCGTATACAGTGGTGAAGAAAGGACAAGAGTTCAATTGGGAAAACATATTTGCTTTCAACATTTTCAATAGAGCTAAGGAAGCACTAGGTATGAAAAACCCTAGATTTTTTACGATGACCTACCTTATTGATGCAATTTGATCTACAATCCATTTTCTTGCTTTTAAATGGAGTTCGAATCCAATTCAACCCCCCATTCACATTTATTGTTCATATTTGTGGGATTTTAATTATAAAGAACATTTTTACAACATCTGTGACTATTTCCTATCCCCTATATACAAAGTAAGTTTTGGGATTTTCCCACTCAGGATATCACAAGGAGCCATAACAACCCTAAATTGTTTGTTGTGGAGTTTGATTATCTTCCTGATTAAGAGGTCTTGTTTTAGTTGTGTTTGGATCCCATTTTCTGACGGGGGGTGTGGGGGGGATTTCCTCCCCACATATATCACCAGGGGGTGGGGGGGAGTGGAAACAATATTTTGGAGCCCCCCACAATGGGGGTTCAGGGGCAACGCCCTTGAAAAGATTTTTTTGGAAAATTTCCTTGTAAAATATTGTAATTTCGTAGTCAATCTGGACCATTCATTATAAGGTTGTAGATCTTACGGTAGAAGTTATGTTAGTTTTTTTTTCCCTAAAAGGAAAACCTCTTTTATGTATGAGGGAATTGTATTGCGGTGATATATGTGAGTAAATATTGTATTATGAGACATGATACTGTGAGAAAATAAGAGGAAGTTACAATGACTATGTTGTAGCTTGTATCCCTTCATTTGCTAGATAATAATAAATGAAGGACTAGAAATTTCTTTGGTGGATGTAGCCTACATTGGGTGAGCCAAGTATATCCATATCTCTATTGTATTGTGTATATTCTGTGTTTTGTTTTCACATATTTTTTATTTTATTTTATTGCTCTGTGATCCTCTTTTTTTAACAATTGGTATCAGTGAGAAAGGTAACTCGTAGGAAAAGAGGGTTCCTGGTTTGATTGGGAGCAATGGAAGAATATATAAAGTTTAGGGTCGAGAAATTTAATGAGAAAAACTACCAGTTATGGAAGATGCAAATGGAAGACTATCTATATCAAAAGGATCTTTTCCTACTGTTGGGTGGAAAAGAAAAGCAACCGGCAAGTATGAAGGACAAAGAATGGGAGGTTCTTGACAGAAAGGCACTAGGAATGATACGGCTATGCCTAGCAGTGCCAGTGGATTTCAACATTTCAAAAGAAAAGACAACAGAGGATTTGATGAAGGCATTGGCTAAACTATATGAAAAATCCTCAATGTCCAACAAGGTATTTCTAATGAAGCTATTATTTAATATGAAGATGTCAGAAGGGGAGTATGTTGTCGATCATTTAAATGAATTTAATACAGTTACTGATCAACTAAGTTTTGTAGGAGTGAACTTTGATGATGAGGTTACGGCTCTTCTAATATTTTCTCATTGCTAGAAAGTTGAAACGACTTGGTCAAGGCTGTAAGTAAATCTGTCTTTGATTCAAACACTCTAAAATTTGATGATGTTGTTGGTGTTATCCTCAGTGAGGAAATGCGATGGAAAAACACAGGTGAGACATTAGGTAAAACATTGATCTTGGAGAACAAAGGAAGATAAAGGTAAAGAGGAAAGATCCCAAGGAACCATGGGAAGTCTAGGAAGGGAAGATCCAAATCCAGACTAGCAAAGATTGAGTGCTATAATTATGGGAAGAAATGACATTTGAAGAAATACTGCAGATCTCCAAAGAAACAAGGAGATGGAAAATAAGAGAAAATTCATGAAGCAAATGTAGCAGGTGATGTGTTATAATATGTTTTGATTCTTTATTTAGATAATGTTAGCGCCACCCTTTTTCTTTCCATTTAGATTCTATCTTAGTCTGGGTACGTCCCATGCACCCAAACATGTGAAGTCAGGTACATAACACCGCGGGGTCGAGGTCAACAAGTGGTCATTTGACCCTTGGAAACGGGAAGGGATGTCAGATTCGAAAATGCGTAAGCAGTATGAGTATGTCTTTTCCAAAGAGTCGAGTCTGGTTTAGGAATCAGTCCCTATGTGCCCCAGGTCGAGTCATGTAGTTAATGAAATTCACATCGGCAAGTGAAACAATTATTATCAGTTCATCATGAAGGCCAAGGAAAGGAAAAATCACGACATTCATATCATGCATACCTTGCAAACCTTATCGCCTGTGTTCTACACGCGGGGATGTTCCATGGAAAGCCTTAAGTTCGATCCAAAACATCCTGTCGCCATGAATCTACTATTCTCTGGAACAATCTCCCCTTCTTCCCGACTTGTTATAAATTGCAGATGCTCAACGCCCATTCCATCCGCGAAACCAAGTTTGTACTCTGTTTTCAATCTCCCTTGCCATTTCGGGTCGATCAAATTTCTTTCCCTGTGGATTTATCATATATATCACGCACAAATCATCTATTGGTCACGACATGGCGACTTCCCAGAGTATAAGGAGAGGTGCGCAGAGCCGCAAAATTTCCAGGTCTAGGCCCCAAAATGACTGGGATATTTTCTCACCCGTGGCCAGCATTCCCAAGGGCGTGAAAGGAGTTATTCCTTTACCCACAGAGGCTATCAGATAAAACCGCATGGAGCATGAGATGGAAAGACTTGCACAGGGAAGAAAGATAGTAGAAGTCCCGTCTCCCCAACATAAAATACCTCAGAGAAGGGGCAGGCCAAGGAAGAACAAAGAAGCTGAGGAAGTCCAAGTTCCAGAAGAGCCGCGTGCCAGATCAGTGGCCGAAGAACTACTCATGCGCTCCATTCGGATGGAGCCCGCTGGAGGATTGAACCACGAAAGAAAGAGCAGAACAAGGAAAATGGATACCATAGGAGCGAATGATCAAGAGCCATCTCAGCAGTTAAAGCTGGAAAAACTGGCTATCACTGAACTCTATCAGCAAAACATGGAGTTGAGGTGTCAACTAGCATCAAAGACTATGGAAGCGTCAACAACACAGGGCCGCGAAGGGAACGTGGCATGGTTAAAAAGACAACTCAGAGAGGCATAGGACACCATTGTACAACTACGAGAAGAAAAAAGGAAGTTAGAGGAAGGGAAATCGAAGCATTCCTGGGAATGCGAAGTGGTCGAGAAGGAATCCCGCGCGGCTCTCCCGAATGCGCAGAAAAAACAAGTCTAGCAGGTGTTCGTCTTTGCACTTGCAAACATAAGATAAATCTTGGCAGTTTTGAGGGACACGTTTCCTTGAAATCATCCTACCACTTTGGTAACAACCATGATAATTGAACAACCACCTGCCGCGCATATTTTTCTCAGCAAATGAGCGCGCAACTTAAATCAAAGCCGTTACAACAGATAGCGAGTTCCTAGCGGACACCTACCTGCTCAAACATCCGATCGAAGGGAAACACTGACACATCTTTTCCTTGTATTAAAACCTATCCGACGATCATATCCTAGTGACAAATTTGCGAACAATCATATGTAAACCAACGTGATTATTGTCTATTTTTGGAAAACGCCATGTGAAGAGTCTCTGACGCATGGCACTAAATTTCCTAGTTTTTCATAGCTAGCAGTTAGAAAAAGGGTAGCCCAAGTGGCACCCTCGTTTATATATTTCATCTTTTCGATGTAAGCCAGGTTGGTTGGAAAAATTGGTAAACGACAACTATTGTATGTAATTTGAGCTTTTTGACCAAAACTTAATGCAAAGGTCCTGTAACTTGATGAAAATATTCTAGTTATGGAAGTCAGATGTATTGTGCCTCTTTCTTTGCGTGTGTACTTCCTACTATCTTTATTCATATATTTTTCTGTCTATTTCGGAACAAATTTTTGAACTTGTGGATTCTCTACGCAGCGCCCCTTGTTCGCACCACTTAGACAAAATGTCTTCTTCTAAAGTTAACTCCGAATTCCCCTGCAACAGTGCTCCAAGTTACTTTCTGTGTCTTCTCCCCGCCACACATTACAGTTTTACACTGAAGACTATTTCTTGCTTAGCCTTATCCTCTCAGTTTCAGTCACTGAGTCATTTGTCTCTTTCATTTCCTCAAATCGACTACATATCCTAAGTCTTACTTTCTTGCACCAATATAACCAGAACCCATCGCATCAAAGTGTTAAATCTAGCCACCATTTTCTTCAAAGCCAAATCCCGCACGAAGATCGCGCCTTCCTGAGAGAGCCCTCTCCAGATCCGAAAGGCTAGTTTAGGGTCTCAAAATTGGTTGAAAAAGTTACCTTTGTCATATGTTTATCAACCAAACATATTTACGGAGTGATAACATTCTGGCGCCGTTGCCAGGGATGAAATTGAATAGATTTTCCCTGGGATAATGACTAACGTTGCAGTTTCACCCCTGAGGGTAACAAAGGGACAAATATACGTATCGACTGAAACCCTTACCCTGGCGAATCCATTCCAAAAGACCAGTATCTCCAAGTAGCATAGTTCAGGAACCCTGGCTCCGAAGATGATCTATACCAGAGGAAATCCTGACCCGAACCCCACAAAGCCTATGTACAACCCCGAAAAGATTCTGCGTAGGACTAGAGACCAAGCTTCAGACCCATTTTATTACCTTGATAGAAGCCTATCCTTACTTGAAGACGACGTGCAAAGTATCGACGACCTTGAGTTTGAAAAATATTTTGAGAAAACTCTGTTCAGGTCTAAGTCGGAAACCAGTTTGGACGAGACTGTTTTTGACCCGAAAAAATTCCAAGCCCTGATATCAAATAATATCCCTCGAATCCCAAGTCCTCCCAGAGCCATGGCCACCAGGCTTGCTCCCCTCATCCTGCCAGCCCAACTACATGACTTGCCTCAAAATTACAGCCAGAGAATCAAACTCTATAATGCGAAAGGGAACGTTTCCGCCCAGAGGCACCTGGACTGGTTTAATGATTTCGTCGACCTGGAGGAGGTGGACTATGCAGATGCGAAAATGAGGTTGTTTGCACAGAGACTTTTGGGATATGTAAGAAAATGGTTCAAATCCCTCCCACACGCGAGCAATTGAGACTTCGCCACATTCGAGGCATATTTCCTAAATAAATAGGGGGATAAGAAAAACCCTTTGCAACTATTAACACAATACAATAATATGAGGAAAGCACCGGAAGAGACAGTGCAAGAATTCTCAGTTCATTTTTTGAAGGTGTGCTACTCAATCCCTACATAAGTTAAGCTGCCCCCGGGAGCTGTGCAGTTGCGGTATGCCGATTCCGTCGACAGTGATTTCACCCCGTTGTTGAGAGAAAGAAGATCAACACGTCTAGATGCTATAATGCGTAACGCTGTTGAAGTCGAAGTGAACATGATGGTGTTGGGAAAAATAAAGATGAGGTTCAACCGAGGCGATAAGAGACCCCAGGGAGATGCACAACCATCAATGTCACAACCCTCAGACGACAAGTTCGACATGATGATGAAGATGATGGAAAAAATGATGGAAAGAATGTCCATGGGAAACAGACTTGTCGCCCGAGAATAGAACGACCCCCAACCTAGGAATCAGAACCTTAGAAGGGGTCAAGTCCCTCAGATGAGGTAGAGGGATCGAGGAGACAAACACACAAAACCTCCATTCCAAAACAACTATGCAGATGAAGACTTCGACCAGGCATTCGAAGACTAGATGCACTGTTGTGACGACAAAAACCCACGCGTATTCTTGACAAAGAGCGAGCACGACCGGTACATGAGAAAAAGCGACGCCTTCTTGTTAGAGATGGATGATGATATGATACTTGAAATGGATGATGCGCCGTCCTGGGAGATAAAGGAGTTCAGAAAAGGCTATCAGAATGCCATCATACAGTTCCATAGGAAATACAACCTCCGAAGCAAAGACACTCTCACCGAGCCGCAACAGACGAACCCCATAAGGCAACCCTTGGAAGACACCCTTTCCAAAAGTCGTCCGAGGCCGGATAACACGACCAAGGATATGACAGAGAAAGCTAAGTCAAAGGAGGAGGCCCCCAAGAAAAATCCTTAAGTAGGTTGAGAGGTGAGCGGGAAAGAGGTAGAGAAAGTCTATCCCCCTTTCAATTTTGAACATGAGATGGAAAAAATCAAAATCTCTGTCCCATTCAACGAATTTATTAGAAAGGGTGAGTATCGAGAGAAAATCATTAAAATGCTGAAAATGGGAGAAACCCCCGATACTTTGAATTTCCAAGATGAACACCTCGCTATCCTTTTTGGGCCGCATGTTGAAGAAACGAATGATACCGAAGACGTCCCTTTGTTCTACGTCAGTCTAAAGGTCCATGACATGAACTTGCATAACGCTATGCTAGACTCTGGCACATCGCACAACCTCATGCCAAAGGTGATCATGGATGAATTGGGTTTGGATATCACCAGGCCATACAAAGATATTTTCTCCTTTGATTCGAGGAAAGTCAAATGTTTGGGCCTCATCAAAGACATGGTTGTTTCGTTGGCTCAAATCCCCTCAAAGAACATGGTTATGGACGTAGTCATCGCAGACATACCCCCAAAGTTTGGTATGCTTCTATCAAGGTCGGGGGATGCGAAGTTAAAGGACACTTCGCATATGGATATGTCATATGCCACCATCCCTGTTTTTGGCCACGACAAATGTCTGTACAAAGAAGTGCCACTGAAATACATGGTAATAAAAAAAACACAGCCAAATAATCATCCTATATACTCTGTCGAAACTGATATCGGTTCTTCCATATTCTACAATGATTTGAGTTTCGAAGAGGGAGAACCAACATAAATCACGACAACCGACGAGGACACCACACAGAAAGAGGCAGAGTGCACCGACCTGAAGAATCGCATGAAAAACAAAGCATGGAACATGAGTTTTGATGGTGCTGTCAGTAAGGAAGGAGCGGGTGCCAGCGTGTGGATAAGCCCTCCCAAGGTCGACACAAAGTTGTGCTCATACAAGCTCGCGTTTGAATGCACCAACAACATGGCCAAGTATGAAGCACTAATATTGGGCTTACAAGTTTTGAAATAATTGGGCACACAAAAGATAGTAGTGCGTAGAGATTCCGAGCTGATCATAAATTAGGTAAAGGGTGTATATCAGACCAAACACCCCAGGCTAAGAGCGTATAGAAATTTGTCTTTCGACCTCCTTGAAGGATTTTCAGAGTATGACCTATCTGCTATCCCCAGAGAGAAAAATCAAATCGCCGATGTGTTGGCCACCTCAGCCTCGGTTTTCAAGATCCCCATATTCCCAAGAAAAAGATATGAAATCGAGGTCAAGCACAGGTCGGAAGTGCCTGATAATATCAAACATTGGCAGGTGTTTGATGATGACAAGCAAGTGGAAAGATTCCTCCTTATGAGCGATGAGTTTGCTAATACAAACATTGGCAGGTGTTTGATGATGACAAGCATGTGGAAAAATTCCTCCTTATGAGTGATGAGTTCACTAATACAAACATCGACGAGGAATGTTGTTGTGAAAAAGAGGAGAGCCCGGATGCATGCAGTAACGATGACCCTTTCCAAAACCAGATCGTGGGAAGGGACATATTACAACTAAAAAATAATATCATTCCAAAGGGGTTGGTGCCGCTGGAAAATATGTTCGACGAAAATGATGTGGCTAAGAACCCGAAGATCACTGCAAACGAAGAAGACGTGGAAGATTGCAATGTCGGGACCGAGGAGAACCCGAAGATGGTAAAATTATCAAAGACACTCAGTCCAGAGGTCAAGTAGGACTACGTCAAGCTTATGAAGGATTTCCTGGACGTCTTCGCATGGAGCTATGATGACCTGAAAGTATATGACACTAAAGTAATCCAACATGTAATCCCTCTCAAGGAATATCAAAAACCTTTCAAACAGAAGTTGAGACAGATAAATCCCATGTTTCTACCGTTGATCGAGAAGGAGTTAAAGAAAATTTTCGATGCTAAAATCATCGTTTCCTTGCGATTCTCAAAATGGGTAGCTAACTTGGTTCCTGTAAGAAAGAAGAGCGGCGAGATAAGACTGTGTGTAGACTTCCAAAATTAAAAAAAAAGTGTCTCTCAAGGATCACTACCCCCTTCCTAAAATGGACTACATCCTGCAAAGAGTAGTGGTTTCCCAAAAGATGTCCATGCTGGACAGGTTTTCAGGATAGAATCAGATCATGGTTCACTCGAATGACAGAGAGAAAACAACTTTCACAACTCCATAGGGAACATTCATGTACGACAAGATGCCTTTCGGCCTGATAAATGTTGGAGCCACTTTCCAGAGGGAAATGGACATCGCGTTTGCTGATGAGAAGGACAAGTTCATCGTGATTTATCTGGACGACATCACAGTGCACTCCGCTTCCGACAAACAACATCTCGAGCACCTAAAGAAGGTTTTCTAGAAGTGTAGAAAGTTCGACATATCGCTAAATACAAAGAAGTTGCATTTCAGGGTGGAAGAGGGAAATATGTTAGGACATATCATCTCCAAGGAAGGCATTAAGATAGACCCCAACAGAGTTGAAGGGATCCTGAAGATCGACACCCCGCGTAATAAAAAAGAAGTGCAAAGGTGAACTTTCTGAGGAGGTTCATCCCGAACCTGGCCAAAATCATAAAACACATAACCTGCATGCTCAGGAAGGGAAACGGGATCAAGTGGAACCCATAGGCCAATAAGTCTTTTGAAGATATCAAAGTGGCGCTGAGTAAAGCTCCTGTGCTAGCCAACCCAGAATTTACGAAAGATTTCGTCCTGTTTTCCTTTGCCTCAGAACACAGTATTGCCGGTGTGCTATTGCAGAAAGATGAACAAGATTTCGAGAAAGCCATAGCCTATTTTAGTCGGACACTGCATGATGCTCCACTAAGGTATGACATTATGGATAAATAGGCTTATGCCTTAGTGAAAACTTTGAAGGAGTTCAGGACATACATATTACATTCCCATGTCATCGCTTATGTGCCCAACAACTCAGTAAAGGATATCCTGACTCAACCTGACTTGGAAGGAAGGAGGGGAAAGTGGATAGCAGCTCTGTTGGAATACGATCTTGAGATTAAGCCTACGAAACTGATCAAAGGTCAGGGCCTTGGGAATTTAATGGCGAAGTCAGACTGCAACGCTATAAGAACGAATTTCATCATTGATATGTCGGAATTCCCTCAAGGAGAAACAACTGCGCAGGTACCTCAACAGTTCATTGATTCACCATGGTATACAATCATCATCTACGTGTTGGAGAATCTCCAGGCTCCTCCGGGTGTAAGTAAGACTAAGGCTAGATTTCTCAAGATTAAAGAAGTTAAGTTCTGCATCCTGGACAATTCACTCTACTGGAAAGACCCCCAGGCAATATTGCTAAGCTGTTTGCTGGAAGATGATGCTAAGCAGGGCATACAGGAATTCCACAAAGGCGACTGTAGAGGACACCATTACTGGAAAACCACTGTGCACAAAATCCCGAGGGAAGGTTACTACTGGCCTACAATCTTTGCCGACGTGTATAAAGAGGTCTCCAGCTGCCACGAATGTCAGATTTTCGATGGGAGAAGAAAGTTGCAACCCCTACCACTAAAGTCGATCTTAGTCGAAGCACCTTTCATGCAGTGGGGTCTAGATTTCATAGGAGAAATAAATCCACCATCCTCTGCACAACACAAATGGATACTCACGACCACCGATTATTTCACGAAGTGGATAGAGGCAGTCCCCACAAAGCAAGCTGCCGATGCAGTCATCATCCAATTCCTGGAGACAAACATTCTGTCAAGGTTCAGGTGCCCCGTCAAAATCATAACAGACAATGCGACCGCGTTCAAGTCTAAGAGGATGGAAATTTTTTGTCAGGATTACAACATAACCTTGGGGAATTCTACGACGTACTATCCACAAGGAAACAATTTAGCAGAATCCTCGAATAAGAGCCTAACCAGGATCATCAAACGACTCCTGCAGGACAACAAGAGAGCATGACACAAAAATCTTATCTATGCGCTGTGGGAAGATTAGGTTACCACCAAGAAGTCCATCTCAACGTCGCCTTTTCAGATCGTTTACGACATGGAAACAATCTTCCCTACTTCAGTGGGACCACCTGTTAGAAAGCTGTTGCAATAATAGGAGGCCGAGCCGAATGATTCGCAAAGGAGAATAAACTAGCTAATTCACACACAACAGGTGAGGGAACATGTGTATAATCGGTTGCAGCTCCATCAGGAGAGGATGAAGAAATATTTTGATAAGCATTCCAGACGGGAATATTTTCAGGTAGGGGAGATGGTGCTGAGGTGGGACACGAGAAATGAAGATAAGGGTAAGCATGGAAAGTTCGACCACCTTTGGACAGGCCCATTCAAAATCGACGCGTATTGCGAGAACAATGCTTATTTTATGGAGGGGATAAATGGAGAATGCCTTGGTTGGGGGCCTGTAAATGGCAGGTTCCTCAAGTGTTATCCGACGAAATAAAATATGTTTAAGTCATTGGTCATTGTAAATAATCATTTTATTTTTGTGTCGAGTCAGTAGGTCAGCAGAAAATTGAAGCCCGAAGTGAAGGCCCTAAGTTTATGATGAAGTTTAGAAGCTGTGTTGATAGGTTTAGTTTGTTTGCTGTCTATTATTTATTGCCCTTAGTGTCTGAAGGTCGAATAAAGCCCAATGGTCAGGCACCTGGTCTACTATTCTTTGCTACGTCGCGGGGAGGATAACATCCCCATTGGAGCCAACTATTAACGCCACCCTTTTTATTTCCATTTAGAGTCGGTCTTAGCTTGGGTATGACCCATGCACCCAAACATGTGAAGTCGGGTACGTAACATCGCAAGGTCGAGGTCAGCAAGTGGTCATTTGGCCCTTGGAAACAGGAAGGGAGGTCAGAGTAAAAAATGCGTAAGCAATACGAGTATGTATATTCCAAAGAGTCGAGTCTGTTTTAGGAATCAGTTCCTACATTCCCTATGTCAAGTCAGGTAGTTAATGAAAGTCGCATCAACAAGTGCAACAGTTATTATCAGTTCATCATGAAGGCCAAGGGAAGGAAAAATTGCGATGTTCGTATCATGCATACCCTAAGAACCTTATTTCCTGTGTTATACACATGGGGATGTGCCATGGAAATCCTGAAGTTCGATCCAAAACATCCTGTTGCCATGAATCTACTGTCCTCTGGAACGATCTCCCCTTCTTCTCGACTTGTTATAAATTGCAGATGCTTGACGCCCATTCCAGCCGCAAAACCAAGTCTGTACTCTGTTTGCAATCTCCCTTGCCATTTTGGGTTGATCAAATTTCTCTCCTTGTGCATTTATTGGATAGATCGCATGCAAATCATATACTGGTCATGACATGGTGACTTCCCAGAGTATAAGGAGAGGCACGTGGATCTGTATAATTTCTAGGTCTAGGCCCCAAAACGACTGGGAGATTTTCTCACCCACGACCAACATTCCCAAGGGTGTGAAAGGAGTTATTACTTTACCCATAGAGGCTATCAGATATAACTGCATGGAGCCTAAGACGAAAAGACCTGTGTAGGGAGGAAAGACAGTAGAAGTCCTGTCTCCCCAACAAAAAATACCTCGGAGAAGGGGCAGGCCAAGGAAGAAAAAATAAGCTGATGAAGTCTGAGTTCTAGAAGAGCCGTGTGCCATATCGGTGGCCGAAGAACTACTCATGCACGCCATTCGGCTGGAGCCCGCTAGAGGATCGAGCCGTGGAAGCAGGATCAGATCAAGGAAAATGGATATCACAGGAGAGAAGGATCAAGAGCCATCTCAACAGTTAAATCAGGCAAAGCTAGCTATCACTGAACTCTATCAGGAAAACATGGAGTTGAGGCGACAACTAGCATCAAATACTATGGAAGCGTTAGTAGCACAGGGTCGCGAAGGGAACGTGGCATGGTTAAAAAGAGAACTCAGAGAGGTGCAGGACACCATTGTACACATTCCTGGGAATGCAAAGTGGTCGAGAAGGAAGCCCGCGTGGCTCTCGCCAGCGTGCAGAAAAAATAAGTCTAGCAGGTGTTCGTCTCTGTGCCTTCAAACGTAAGATAAATCTTGGAAGTTTTGAGGGACATGTTTCCCTGAAATAATCCTACCACTTTGGTAACGGTCGTGATAATCAAACAACCACCTGCTGCACATATTTTTCCCAACGAATGAACGTGCAACAGAAATCAAAGCCGTTACAACAGATAATGAGTTCCTGGCAGACACATGCCCGCTCAGACATTCGATCGAAGGGAAACACCGACACATCTTTCCTTGTATTAAAACCTATCCGACGATCAGATCCTCGTGGAAAATTTGCGAACAATCATATGTAAATCAACATGATTATTGTCTATTTTTTGAAAATGCCATGTGAAGAGTCTTTGACACATGCTACTAAATTTCCTAGTTTTTCAAAGCTAGCAGTTAGAAAAAGGGTAGCCCAAGTGGCGCCCTCGTTTATATATTTCATCTTTTCGATGTAATTTAGGTTGGTTGGAAAAATTGGTAGACGACAACTATTGTATGTAATTTGAGCTTTTTGACCGAAACTTAATGTAAAGGTCCTGTACCTTGATGAAAATATTCTAGTTGTGGCAATCACATGTATTGTGCCTCTTTCTTTGCGTATGTTCTTCTTGTTATCTTTATTCATATATTTTTCTGTCTATTTTAGAACCAATTTTTGAAGCTGTGGATTCGCTGCACAACGCCCCTTGTTCACACCACTTAGAAAAAACGTCTTCTTCTAAATCTAACTCCGAATTCATCCGCAGTGGTGCTCTGAGTTACTTCCCGTGTCTTCTCCTCGCCACACATTACAGTTTTACACTGAAGACTGTTTCTTTCCTAGCCTTATACTCTCAGTTTCAGTCACTGAATCATTTGTCTCTATCATTTCCTCAAATGGACTCCATAGCCCAAGTCTTACTTTCTTGTGCCAATATAATCAGAACCCATTGCATCAAAGTGTTAAATCTAGTCACCATTTTCTTCAAAGCCAAATCCCTCACGGAGATCGCGCCTTCCGGAGAGAGCCCTCTCTAGATCCGAAAGGCTAGTTTTGGGTCTCAAAGTTGGTTGAAAAAGTTACCTTCGTCGTTTTTTTATTAGCCGAACAAATTTACTATGTGCTAATAGATAATATTACTGATTCTTGAGTATTATATTCAGGGGCTTCATTTCACACCACACCCCATACGAAATATTTTCAAGATTATGTTCAAGGTGATTTTGAACTGATTTATTTGGGTGATGATGAACCATGTAAAATTGGTTAAAATGATAAGGTACAAATAAAGTTAAAAAATGGAATCCAATGGGTCCTGAAAGAGGTGAGATATGTTCCATATTTGAGAAGAAATCTGATTTCAACAGGGAAGTTGGGAAGTGAAGACTGTATATCCACATTTACAGAAAATGTGTGGAAGGTCACTAAAGGATCACTGGTAATAGCAAAATGAGAGAAGGTAGGTACATTGTATTTATGTACTGGAAATGATGACTCTTTTATCTCTTTAGCTTCTACATGAGTTGATACAACAATGTCACATCATAGGCTTTGAAAAATGAGTGAGAAGGGGATGTATATACTCCAAAAAAGGAATTTGTTACCAGATCTTAAACAAGTTGATTTGGATTTATGTGAGCACCATGTTTATGGAAAACAAAAGAGAGTGAGATTTCTCAGAGTCGAGAAGGAAAAGAAGAGTGAAACGTTAGAGCTTGTGCATACAGATGTATGGGGACCAAATCATGTATCATCTCTTGGTGTCTCTCATTATTATGTTACATTTATTGATGATGCAACTGAGAAAACTTGGG
This sequence comes from Picea sitchensis, assembly GCA_010110895.2. Taxonomy (NCBI): domain Eukaryota; kingdom Viridiplantae; phylum Streptophyta; class Pinopsida; order Pinales; family Pinaceae; genus Picea; species Picea sitchensis. The sequence goes on from SNQJ01S0000356.1 coordinate 118,736, forward strand.
TTTATTGCATTCGACAAAAATATGATGTTTTTGAGACTTTTAAGAAATGGAAAGATTTGGTTGAGAATGAGACAAGAAAAGGGTTGAAGTGTCTCAGATCAGATAACGGAGATGAATATTGCAACAAGGAGTTTGATAATTACTATTCATACCATTGGATTCATAGAGAGAAGATAGTTCCAGGAACACCACAAGAAAATGGTGTGTCAGAAAGGATGAACATGACAATCATGGAACACACAAGGAGTATGAGGTTGCATGCAAGGTTTCCCTTACAATTTTGGGCAGATGTTGTAGATACTGTTGTTTACTTAATAAACAGTGGGCCTTCAATCTCCTTGTATGGTGGCATTTCAGAGGAGGCATGGGTAAATAAAAAGGTAAAATACTCATTTTTGAAGACTTTTGGTTGTGAAGCATTTTTTCATATTGATAAAGAAAACATAACAAAGCTTGAAGAAAAATCCAAGAAGTGTACCTTTATTGTATACAATGTTAATAATTTTGGTTATTGCTTATGGTATTATGAAAATCACAAAATCATTAGGAGTAGAGATGTGGTATTCAATGAAAAGGTCACGTACAAAGATCTGTTGTAGGGAAATAAATAGGAAAAAGAAATTACAAAATACACAATGTTTGATGAAATCAAAGAAATGAAATTCCCAAGGTACCAAAAAATCAAAATATACAACAAAAAGAGAAACATGTACCTCAAAATCTTGCAAGTGTTGTTAGAGGATATACCAGGTTAAGTAGACCCCCTAAACGATACTTTCGTTCATTGTATTATTTATTGTTGACTGATTCTGGTGAACCAGAAAGTTATTGAGAGGAAATGCAAGTAGACACTAAAAAGAAGTGGGATCAAGGGATGGAAGAGGAAATGGACTCCTTGGTAAATAACCAGACTTGGGACTTGATTCAGTGTCCTACAAGAAAAAGAGCATTACAAAATAAATGGGTTTACAGGTTGAAAGAAGAATATGGATGAAAAAGGTGATACAAGGGTAGACTTGTTGTAAAGTGGTTTGCATAGAAGAAAGGTATATATTTTGATGAAATATTTTCTCCTAGTGTTAAAATTGTCTTAATTAGGACTATTTTAAGTCTTGTGGCAGTGGAAGATTTGCATCTTGAATAGTTAGATGTAAAAACAACTTTTCTCCAAGGGGATTTGGAGGAAGAGATTTATATGCAACAACCACAAGGGTATGAGGTCAAAGGGAAGGATAATTTGATATGCAGGTTGAAGAAGAGATTGCATGGCCTAAAGCAAGATCCAAGGCAGTGGTATTTGAAATTTGACAAGTTTATGACTGGACAAGGTTATAGTAGATGCCATTCTTCTCACTGTGTTTATTTTAAGAGGCTAGAAAATGGAACTTATATTATCTTTCTATTGTATGTAGATGACATTCTTGTTGTAGGGTCTAACATGTAGGATATAAATGTGCTCAAGAGGAAATTATCTAATTCATTTGCGATGAAGGATTTTGGTACTGCAAAGAAAATCCTTGGTGTTGTAACCTAAGTCTGCATCCCCTGCCTCTCCTCTCTTTTTACCTATGCCTTCATATATTTTTCCTTTTTCTAGTTGGTTAAGTCGTTTTCCCATCACTGAGTGACATGGTTCTTGTTTTCTTCTTTCCTATTTGAGTCTTTGCACATTTCATCTTCTGTCTTTCTTGAAGGATGAAATATACATCGTATTTGGTTCGAATTACTCGTCATCACGTTTTTCGTGGATTGAGCTCACAACAGGTCGACCAATAGTTTTCGTATGCACAGGAAATGCCCATGCACACAAATCAACAATCCAGAGCAAAAATTTCGGGCTCAGACTATGGGAATAGACAGGTTAATTTTCGATGGAGGAAATCCATCAGGTGAAATAGATCAATGAATCTCTTCCATTCAGGTTCCAGAATCACACAGGTTTTAATATCAAGTTTGAAGTACTGAGTTGCTGAATATCTGAAGCCTCCAAAGACTCGAAGTCCTGAGAGCCTGCCACATCACTTAGGGAGATTTCAAAGAACCAACATTCGAAACTCCTGAAGCCTAAACATCCAAAGTGAACCTGGACTATCCATTAGCAAGGACACGTGGAAGAAGATCATCCACTTCGGCTATTTTTTCTCCGGAACAGTTCAAAGCACAAACATTCGAAACTCCTGAAGCCCGAACGTCTGAAGTGAATCTGGACCATTCGTTAGTCACGACACATGGCAACAGATCACCCACTTCGGGGATTTTCCTCCAGGAGATTTTCATGTTTCACATTCGAAAGTCCTGAAGAGACGAATGCCGAAGACCCGAAGAGCCGAAGTTCTGAAGCACGTAACAACCAACAGTCGAGACACATGGCACACTCATGAATCATGACACGTGGCATTCATCCCAGGTCATTTGGTTGTGTCATTCACCCATTTCCACATGACACGTGTCACCTTTCTTTCTAGGACACATCAATAGCCGTGACCTCATACGACGTTAGGCCACCATGTCACTTCGACGATTTTCCTCCGGGAGATTTCCAAGTCTAACATTTGAAACTCCCGAAGCTTGGATTTCTGAAGAGAATTTGGACCGTTCATCCATCACGACACGCGAAAACACATCATTCACTTCGGGGATCATTCACTTCAGAGATTTTCCTTCGGGAGGTTTTTCATGCTTCACATTTGAAACTCCCAAAGCCTAGAATTTCGAAGAGAATTTGGACCGTTCATTCATCATGACACGTGGCGACAGATCATTCACTTCGAAGAATTTCCTCCGGAAATTTTTTCATGTTTCACATTCAAAACATCCGAAGCCTGAAAGTCCGAAGTGAGTTTGGACCATTGATCCCAAGTCAACGAGAACCGTCGATCTTTAAAACAGGTAAATATCACCCGAATCACAGTTTGTCATCAGATCAATGACCACACTTCATTGCGGGGACGTAAACTGCTCGAGCGTTAATTTTCCTAAGCGGTCTCGCAATTGGAACCATGGTATTTTTGGAATTGTACGTGGCAGCTTGTGGTGGATTGCGGGCCCAAAGGCAGTCTGAATCCAAACCACCCTCAACATCTCCCGCAATCATGTGCTTGAATGACATCAGATCATCGTGTCACCTCCACTCATCCCACTCACTTCTCTCGCTCCTCTCACCACTTGACACTTGTCCTCCGTTAACCCCCACGCTGATCTCCATCGACGGTGGCCCACCTCTCCAGATCAATGGTCCTTGTCGCAGCTCAGACCCCCCCGACCATTCTACCTTTAACGGCCCGGGGGGGGGGGTTCCGAGCAAGTGGTTTTCTGTAGTGAACCAAGCTAGTTCACTATGTAAATATCCAATATAAGTAGGACAGTACACAATAATCCATTTAAGGATAATAAATATATTTAATAATAATTGTATAAGAATGAATAAGATGATTATAATCGATTTATGAGGGCTTGTATATATATCCCGCACAAGATTTCCCTTTCATAAGAGACACGACCTTTCATATGTCATGTCTCTTCATAATTAATTATTTATATTTACATATTATATATATTTATGTTTGTTACATTGCCTTCCCCTTATAAATTATTTGTCCTCAAAGCATGTTTATGGAGAGGGTTACTTCTTCATTCTGGCTTGCAATGTCTTCGTATGACTCTATGTTTTTGGTGTTTGTTAATATTGATGATACCAAATGATATGAGTGACAAAGAGTTGAGTAGAACTGTCGA
>SNQJ01S0000356.1:122520-154898 GCA_010110895.2 Picea sitchensis
AGGGCTTGTATATATCTCCCGCACAAGATTTCCCTTTCATAAGAGACACGACCTTTCATATGTCATGTCTCTTCATAATTAATTATTTATATTTACATATTATATATATTTATGTTTGTTACATTGCCTTCCCCTTATAAATTCTTTGTCCTCAAAGCATGTTTATGGAGAGGGTTACTTCTTCATTCTGGCTTGCAATGTCTTCGTATGACTCTATGTTTTTGGTGTTTGTTAATATTGATGATACCAAATGATATGAGTGACAAAGAGTTGAGTAGAACTGTCGAGTTGTGAAAGAGTCTGCCCACCCTAGTTCAATCTTCTGCGAAACTAGGTGTTTATAGGGTTATCGTTTTGGATAATATTGATATTCTATCTGGTTAATATATCTACTCTTATGATTTGAATGTCGAGAGGGAGTTCTCATAACATGATTTCCCCTTATCATACTTGTAGAATTTTCTTCTTTTGACTTTGATATATGATTTTCTTCATGCGACAATGTTGCCTTATTAATGGTTGAAATTTGATTAGTAAGTTTTCCTGGATCTTCCATCGTTTGTACTCCAACATCTCTATATGTTTTTTCTTCAACTGGATTGACATCTTCTTGAGATTTAATGTCTGGATTTTCAAGTTTCTCTTCTTTCATTTTTTTTGATTTGTTGTAGTAACTCCTGATTAAGGTTCTTCAAACAAGAATTTTCTTCTTCTTTCTCTGAGAGGTTCTTCTTCAATCCCTTTTCGAGATCCTCATTGTCTTGTTCCAACTTCGAATCACATTGTTTTTTTTCCCTTGATTTCTTGATCCGTGTAAGTAGTTTTTGACTGTGGTCTTTTAAGCGAGAAATTTCTTCGTTTTTTTCCGCAATATTTTCGTCAAATTCTTTTTGCATCCTTTGCATTTTTTTTTTAATTTTCTCGACGTATTATTTCTGAGATATTGTTAAATTCTTCTGCTTTTACGAACTCTGGCTCCGAGGTAGTGTCTTGTAATGTTATCATCTTCTCCTTGTAGGGGAATGTTACAAACTTTTTCTCCATGTTTGATATGAAGGTACCTAGACTTTTAAACTAGGGTAACCCGATGACGATGTCAACTTCTTCTTGATACATAGTTGTAACATAGAATTGAGATATATATTGATATTCATCAATCGTCACTTGTAACTCTTTAATTTGAAGAATATCATTCTTTTCACTTATATTCTTCTTTGGAATTAATAATTGATTTTCCAAATCAATATTAATGTAATTTTCATTATAGTCTAAGTTGATAAGGATGTTAACTTCTCTTCCTTGAATACTCCCCTTTAATGTAGAAAAATCATAACATACGATTGGACAACCTTCATAAAAAATTCTTCCTCTTTTCTTAGTAAACTCCATTTTCTTCATTGATAATTTGCGAGAAATGATACCTTTCTTTCTCCTTAAAGATTAAAAAATGTTCCTTAATAATCCCTTTTTATATATAAATATAATATAAACAAAGTAATATTTACTTTGAATATTCTCTTTTTCTTCCTTTTACTTCTATGCTTCCTTGTCTTTTTTTTTTTCTATACTTGTAAATATTTTTCTTGATAATTTTTTTTTTTTAAATAAAATGTAAAGATACTTCCACTAAATAATACAATTTATATTCACCTTTTTGACTTTTCCTTATACTTCTACGTATAATTTCCTTCACTAATTTTGTAATACTCTATCTTTTTAAAAATAACTTGAAATATAATAAAATATTCTTTATCTTTTAAAGATAAAATGTAAAGGTACTTCTACTAAATAATAAAATTTATATTCACCTTTTTTACTTTTCCTTATACTTCCACGTATAATTTCCTTCACTAATTTTGTAATACTAATACTCCTTTATCTTTTTAAAAGTAACTTGGAATATAATAAAATATTCTTTATCTTTTTAAAAGTATCTTGGAATATGATAAAATATTCTTTCTTTCTTTTTTTTGGCTTTTCCTTATACTGCCCACGTATAATTTCCTTGAACTTTTATTTGTACCTTAGGTATAGTTGATGTCTTTAGAATTAAATTATTCTAATCCACTTCTTGTGCTCGTATATAGGTTAATATAACATATGAATTCCCAATTAACTTGTTAAACCTTCTTGATTTAACCCCTTGACACAATTTAAAGAAATAGGTGATGAGATGTGACCGTATGTAACAGTACGAACATGCATGGAGGAACGAGCTAAAGGCCGTACTGATCAATGAAAACTCTTAATTATTTTTTTTTACCAATGTACATACCATTAATGCAAATTTGTGCTTGAATTAATTTGTATAGACAACTACCTCAATTAAATTTGGGGGCTAAACAACTGTTTTTGGTGATTATTGATGTATGGATGACGTTTGGTACGAAGACTAAATGGTACGATTGTGGATGGTACTACAATTGAGATAATTTATCAGTTGCATACGATAAGTGCCTGCACTTGTACGACAGTTGAGGGGCAACAATAAGTATGGCAGAACATATAGATGTATGGATTGAAATACAACAACAAAAACCATTGAATGGAGGTTGTACGGATTTTAATGTTTGGCAACTGTAATTTAATTGACGGTTGTGTACGGTTTGATGGCAATCTAGATTTTTTGTGGATGTACGGATCGGAAAAGGGTACAACTAACTTGATATTTCTTCAATTTGCAGCAAAATGTTTATATATATATATATATTTCAAGACTCTGACAACAAACATAATTTTTTTGAAAATGTTCCTTCCTAGATATTTGGCAGTAGATTGTCTTCTTCTAGAATTCAAAATTTGCAGCGGAATCATTTTTTTTTTTTTTAATGAAATCTAAATATCGAATGACCAAAGGCCAATAGTGGTCAATGACCAGATGGTCAGAGAAACTTTGAAAAACTATGTTTGTGGCCAAAAGACAATAGTTACTTTGCCAAGGCAATGAAAATTTGACCAAGGGTATGTTGGCCAAAGGCCAGGATCAGAAACAAAAACGAGGCTCTGATACCACTGTAGTGAACCAAGTTGGTTCACTATGTAAATATCCAATATAAGTAGGACAATACACAATAATCCATTTAAGGATAGTAAATATATTTAATAATAATTGTATAAGAATGAATAAGATGATTATAATCGAGGAATGAGGGCTTGTATATATATCCCGCACAGGGGTACCCTTTCATAAGAGACATGACCTTTCATATGTCATGTCTCTTCATAATTAATTATTACTTATTAGTTATTTATATTTACATTATATATATATTTATGTTTGTTTCATTTTCCCATCGCGGGCCCTACCTAATGTGGCGGATCCTCAAGAACTCAGACCCCCCCTCTCTAATCCGCTTACCGCCTACCCCCCCCTTTGAGTTCCTCCCAGGTTGTTTTTCAATACCGCTCCCTCTCACCTTTCACCACCCGTTCTCCACTCACTTCCCAACCTATCTACTCCTCCTCTCCCTATGCGCCAACTGTATTCTTCACTACATGTCGCCAACTCCATACTCTCGATACCTCCACCATATTCACAGCTCCTCTCACTTTGACATCTGTCTTCACACATCATCTACCCTTGCATCCATTTATCTCGTCTCCTGATTGGATGCTCGCCTCGACGTCTCCCCTCATGGCCGATGGGACGACAACCATTCCAACGAAGCTATTTCACAAGTACAAATGACATTTGACGGGGTCAATATAGAGTGCGCTTGGCTTCCGAAAGCTCATGCATAAACATATAGTTAAGTCTCAGAAGCACTTCAAAAAACTCTGCTCATGCAACTGGTTATCTCCAGTGGCCTCCAAAAACTCACAGACATGTCGTCGTTCAACACAGATCTCTTCTCTGTCACTCCGAGGCCTATTTTAGGCCACTCAGTTTCTCCAGCACATGATTCAGTTTTGTCGCAGAGACAGTAGTAGTTTTATTTGTTTAAGTCCAACATTTTCCTAGATTAGATGCGAGAGTGGTCTTCTCTGTGTGATAAGAACCACTCTTGCTGATTAAGTCCAATGTATTAGTAAAGTTAATTATTTGATTTACGAACAGTTCCCTAAATTTAGGACTTAGTCGGACGAGAGCCTTTGCAACTCTTTTAAAAAGTTAGTTTTTGGATATTGAAAAGGTCAAATTTTTTGAGGAAAAAATAGCAATACAATAGATCGGTTGGACCCATTTTATGCATGGATTAAAGCTCTCTACCTGATGAACATACTCTTGATGAAATTTTTTTGTTCAACTCTTCATGTGTTTTCATTCTTATCTTGAATAAAGTTTTTGATTTGTGCAACGTACATTTCATTTCCTTTCAACTATTGTACGACTTATTTTTACTGATATGCAATCTGCCAAACAACTAATGCTTTGGTGAAGATTTGATTTCTCCAACTTGTGGGAGTTATTGTGTTTTGATACATGTTTGATATCTTGAAATGATATTTTAAGTATTGAACTTCTTGCAACAGATTATTCATCAAGTAGTTTGTTGTTTCCCTCTGTTTTCTATTATTTCACTGGTCTGTCATTAGTGTGCCATCGGTCAAGGAGGGCCCTCATTCATATCATTTTTCCAACCCAACCTTGCCTTTGTATTGATAGAATAAACCTCTAACCAACCAAAAAAAAGTTAAAAGAAGCAATCATTCTAAACTGACATGTGGCCTATCTTTTCCCTTTAGCAGTTAGGTGTAGAGCTTAGGACCAACATATTCTGGTGCCGTTTCTGGGGAACAGAGTAATGGAATATCTTTCCCTGGGAGAATGACAATTGATCATCTTTGACCTTTGATGGTGAACAAAGATTAGACACCAACAAACTTCCATCTTTCACGTGGCGACTTCACTGAATAAAATCTAAAAAAGAAATACCAGCGCCCATAAAGGGATTCAACAGATCCAAATCTGAAAATAGCAAAGCCAAGAAGGCTGATTCTATCCCTGAGAATAACACAGTAGGCTCTGAACTAGAAAGAGAACTAAGGAAATCCAATGTAGCTTAGAGATACACTTCCCCCCTCAAGGGAAAAATTGCACACCAAGAGAATACTTCAAACCATCATCACAAGCAACTTGAATTTGCTATCCCTGAGAATCATAATTCCAAAGGGGATTAGACATCTCCTACTCCTGATTCCACTTCAACATCCAGTCCTGCATCCACTCTTGTACCTCCCATAAATTTGCAGATTCCTATTGTTCAAGCCATAGCCGTTAATAGGATGGATGTCATAATTGCTTCCAGATATGCACCCTTAGTGCTACCTGTAGTTTTACATGCACTCTTAACCACAGATTACATGAAATATCTGCCAAGATATATTGAGGAGGGTGAAATAACTACTGAAGAACATCTGGTAGCCTTTTTACAGTTTTGCAGACAACTTTAACATTGATTATTCAGATGTGTGGATGAGGTTGTTTGTACATATTCTAGATGGGGAGGTCATAAAATAATTCAGAAGTCTTCCTCCAACCTCCATTGCAGATATTGAGGTGTTATATGAAGCTTTTAGAAAGAAATGGGGATATAGGAAAGATTATCTCTATTACCTCACTGAATTTGGGGCTCTAAAGAGGAAAAATGGTGAATCTATTTTAGACTTCACCAAGAGATTCAATAAAATGTATGGTAGAATCCCAGATGAAATCAAACCAACTGAAGCCTCTACCAAGATCACTTATGATAATGAATTTGATGCATAATTCTCCCTCCTCCCGAGAGAGAGGAGATCAACCACATTGTTATCCATGCAAGAAGAAACCATTGAAGTTGAATCTAATATTTTGGCATCAGACAGATTAAAGAATAGATCTGAAAAAGAGAAGAAAAAATAGAGAGAGGATTCCCCTACCTCCTCTAACCTAGCTACATCTGATCCCAAACTTGGAGAGATGACTAAGTCTTTGAAGGATTTGACTTCTGAGACAGCTAAGCTAAAATGGGAATCCAAAAATCCAAACAGAACCTTTCAAGGGGTGGTAATATAAATCATAACCAATTCAAAAGGCCTAATGATGCTCCTTAAGTAATGCAGAGAGAAAGGAGAAATGCTAATGATCAAAGGGTAGTGCCCCCTTTCGAAAACAATCAGATTGAGGAGATAGATATAGACAATGATGCTGTGGACGATACTACTGTGCTTTTCAATGAGACAAATTATTATACCAGTCACTTAACACAACAAGAATATGAGGTAGCACAATTGTCAAATCAATTTGATGATTAGATAGGGGAAGAGGGAGTTATTCAAGGTCAACCCAAGAAGAAATACAATTTGAGGATGAGAAATGGAGCTTCCAAATCCACCACCTTCGATCAAGTCAAACAAGCAGAAGCCCCTCTCAAGCCAGATCCAAATAAAGGTATTCCATCTAAAACTCAGTCATCTCCACTATCAAAACCTCTTGCCCCTAAAACAAAGGAAGCTGATAAGCCACCAAACTCTTTCATCTTGGAACATTAGATGAGAAAAATCAAGATTCCTATCCCTTTGACAAAATTGTTAAAAAATGAACCTTTCAAGAAATCCATCATGAAAGTTTTGCAACCTACTCCTTCTAGTGTATCTTCTGATATCATTAGTCTACAGGATGAAAACCCGACCATTACTGTGGGTCCACACATTGAGTATGGCTCTGATGCTTCTCCTCCTTTCTATATATCTCTGAATGTCCATGATAAGATCCTGCACAATTGTCTTATGGACTCAGGAGCCTCTCACAATGTCATGCCCAAAGTTGTTATGGAATAACTAGGTCTAGAGATTACCAAGCCTTACCAAGACCTGTACTCCTTTGATTCCAAGAAAGTAAAATTCTTGGTATTGATAAAGTATATGGTGGTTTCTCTAGCACAATTACGCATGAAGAGTGTAGTGATGGACATTGTGGTGGCCGACATCCCCCCAAAGTTTGGCATGCTATTATCTAGAACTTGGCCTAAGAAGGTTGGAGGATCATTGCAAATGGAACTCACATATGCTACCATTCCTGTGTTTGGTGGTGAGAACAGGAGGCTATACAGAGAGGTAAGGTTAGACTACATAGTCATTGATCATCAGAACCCAAGCAATCAACCCATTTATTCTGTTGAGGATGGGATTGGTTCGTTTGTTTTTCATTTAGATGATGATGCAACTGAAATATCAGTTAGCCGACGCAGAGATCCGCCAATGACTAGTCAACAAAACAAAGTGTGGAAGATGTGTTTCGATGGATCTTCATCAAAATAAGGCTTTGGTGTAGGTATTCTCCTCATTTCCCCGTCAAAAGAAGTTATAACCCTCTCTTATAAGATAAAGTTTGAGACTACTAACAATATAGTTGAATATGAAGCTCTGGTATTGGGAATGAGGGCTGCCAAAGACATGGCCATTGATTGCTTAGCAGTTTTTGGTGATTCTGAGTTGGTCATCAATCAAGTGAGGAATATCTATCAAGCTAAGCAACAGAGGCTCAAGCAGTACAAGAACGAGGTATGGGACTTGATCGATAATTTATTTCTATCATTTAACCTCTCTTTCATTCCCAGAGAACATAATCAGAAAGCTGATTCTCTAGCCTTAGCTGCCAACACGTTCAGGCATCCCATTGGCCCAAATATTAAATATCAGGTGGAAATCAGACATAGAACAACCATACCAGACAACATAAAGCATTGGAAAGTCTTTAGTGATGATTTTGAGTTGCAGATATTTCTTCACACCATTGATGAATTCTCCAATATCTCAATTGATTAAGGAAGTCAGGAAGATGAAAATGAGAAATTAAAAGATCAACAATCTTCTCATCTGCTGAAGACAGTGGCTGGGCATGATATTGTGGAGCTGAAAACCAATCACATTCCAAGAGGACTAGTACCATTGGAAATATTGTTCGACAATAATGCTGTTTACAAAGGAACTGCCATGAAGAATCAAGAAGATGAGGTGACATAGTGCAATATTGGGACCACTAAGAATCCCAAGATCATCAAGCTGTCCAAAGCATTGGATGTAGAACATAAAGATAGGTATGTTAGGATCATTAAAAAGTTGTTGAATGAAATAAAGAAATCCTGGGACTCTAAACTCAAATATGCCTTATGGGCTGACATGATCAACACTAAGAAGTCTTTAGGAACCTCACCATTCTAGCATGTTTATGGCATAGACCTTGTTTTCCCTACTCAGCTCGGTATACTAGTCCTGAAATTATTGCAGGAGGATATTGAAGAGCCCAATGAAATCCAACGGAGGATCTTCTAGATTATATAAGTTCAACAGAGAAGAGAGGAACTTAATCAGAGAACAAAGGCATACCATAGCAAGATCAAATCAGCCTTTGATAAGAAAACCAAGAAGGCGATTTTTCAAGAAGGTGACCTGGTTTTGAGGTGGGATGCCAGAAGGGATGACAAGTCCAAGCATGGTAAATTTGACAACCTCTGGTTTGGCCCTTTTAAGGTGGTTGAAGTTATGAACAACAACACATTCATCCTGCACAATTTGGAAGATACAAAGATCTTCGGAGGCCTAGTAAATGGGCGCTTCTTGAAACACTATTTTGTTTGAGAATGGGGGGGAGGTCTCTCTTGTACCATAAACACTCCTTTTATTATTGATTTTGATTAGTTAATTGTGTGAATAAAGATTCCATATCCCAATGAGGAATTGGGGTGCAGTTTCAACTTTTAATTCAATTAAATGCATGGCTTAAGGACAGTAACAGATACGCGGGGCTGGAAAACAGAAATGAGGGTAAGTGATGAAAGATAAGAGCAGTTATCTAATCTCAAGGCACTGATCTACATTTCTTAGCACCTCATAGGGATGAGCTATCTCCAGTTGGAGCCAATGTTGTAACCTAGGTCTACATCCACCACCTCTCCTCTCTTTTTCCCTACGCCTTCATAAATTTTTCCTTTTTCTGGCTGGTTAAGTCATTTTCCCATCACTGAGTGACATGGTTCTTCTTTACTTATTTCCTATTTGTGTCTTTGCACATTTCATTTTATATCTTTCTTGAAGGATGAAATATATGTCGTATTTGGTTTGAATTACTTGTCATCACGTTTTCCGTGGATTGATCTCATAATAGGTCGACCAAGCATTTTTGTATGCACAGGAAATGATCGTGCATATGACTCAATAATCCAGAGCAACAATTTTCGAGCTTAGAATGTGGGAACAAAAAGGTTAATTTTCGATGGCGGAAATCCATCAGGTCAAATAGATCAATGAATCTCATCCATTCGGGTTCCATAATCGCATGGGTTTTAATATCAAGTTCGAAGTACTGAGTTGCTGAAGACCCGAAGTCCCGAGAGCCTGCCACATCACTACAGGCCCGTACCACTTCGAGAGATTTCAAAGCACCAACATTCAAAACTCCCGAAGCCCAAATGTCTGAAGTGAACTTGGACCATCCATCAACAAGGACACATGGAAGCAGATCATCCACTTTGGATATTTTTCCTCCGGGAGATTTCAAAGCACAAACATTCAAAACTCCCGAAGCCTGAATGTCTGAAGTGAATCTGGACCGTTCGTCAGTCACAACACTCGACAATAGATCATCCACTTCGGGGATTTTCTTCCAGGATATTTTCATGTTTCACATTCGAAAGTCCCGAAGAGATGAATTCTGAAGACCCAGAGAGCCGAAGTCCCAAAGCACGTAACAACTAGTAGTCGAGACACGTGGCACACTCATGAGTCATGACACGTGGCATTCATCCTAGGTCATTTGGTTGTGTCATTTGCCCATTTCCACGTGACACGTGTCAAATTTCTTTCCAGGACACATCAACAACCATGACGTGATACGACGTTAGGCCACCACGTCACTTCTACGATTTTCCTCCGGGAGATTTCCAAGTCTAACATTTGAAACTCCCAAAGCCTGGATTTCCGAAGAGAATTTGGAACGCTAATCCATCACGACACGCAACAACAGATCATTCACTTCGAATATTTTCCTTCGGGAGGTTTTTCATGCTTCACATTTGAAACTCCCAAAGCCTGGACTTCTGAAGATAATATGGACCGTTCATTCATCATGACATGTGGTGACAGATCATTCACTTCGGAGATTTTCCTCTGGAAGATTTTTCATGTTTCACATTCAAAACATATGAAGCCTGAAAGTCCGAAGTGAATATGGACCATTGATCCCAATTCAATGAGAACCGTCGATCCTTGCAACAGGTAAATATCACCCAAATCATAGATTGTCATTAGATCGATGACCACGCTTCATTGCGGGGACATAAAATACTTGAGCGTTAATTTTCCTAAGCGGTCCCACAATTGGAACCATGGTATTTTTGGAAAGGTACGTGGCAGCTTGTGGTGGATTGTGGGCCCAAAGGTAGTATGAATCCAAACCACCCTCAATAGCTCCCACAATCACATGCTTGAATGACATCAGATCACCATGTCACCTCCACTCAGCCCACTCACTACTCTCGCTCCTCTCACCTCCTGACACTTGTCCTCTGTTAAGCCCCACGCTGATCTTCATCGATGGTGTCCCACCTCTCTAGATCAACGGTCCTTGTCGCAGCTCAGACCCCCCTGACCATTCTACCTTTAACGATGTGGGGGGGGGGGGGTCCAAGCAAGTGGTTTTCCCATTGCGGGCCCTACCTAACATGGCGTCTCCTCAAGAACTCGGACCCCACCCTCTCTAATTNTTTCAATACCACCCCCTCTTGCCTTTTTCCACCTGTTCTCTACTCACTTCCCAACCTATCTACTCCTCCTCTCCCTACGCACCACCTCTATCCTTCACTACACATCACCAAATCCATACTCTTGATACCTCCACTGTATTCACACCTCCTCTCACTTTGACATCTGTCTTCACACGTCATCTACCCTTGCGTCAATTCATTCTGTCTCCCAATTGGATGCTCGCCTCCACGTATCCCCTCGTGCCCGATGGGCCAATGTTGGCCCTTGAGCAAGTTTTGGGAGATCCTTGGTCAAGTTTGACCTATTTTGGGACTTCGACTGCCTGTCGAAGACGGAGCGCAAGACGAAGTAGAGATCACGGGATCTTGGCCCCTTTTTGGGATTTGGGAATATGTAATGGGTATGGGATGTCGACCCATGGGTTTACCCATGTTTAGGCCTATTTTTTTAAGTATAAATAGATGTCTAAGAAATGTAAGAAGGGGAATCTATGTGATGTATGGCCGATAAGCTAAGTGCTAAATGCAAGTATGGTTTGTAGATGCTCTGTGCATATTGTGAGAAACTTGTAGAGCTAAGTGCAAGTGGTTGTAATAGATTGTGAAAGGATTTGTGCTAGACCTATCTCGGGGAAGGAGGATCTGGCGAGGTGCACACAGATATCCTGTCCTATGAGAAGTAGGGTTTTTGTGGCTCTGTGCATGTAGATGACTGATTGAAGCTAATAAAGAAGAAGAGTTGGTGGATGTAGCCCCAGGGTGGGGGTGAACCACATAAATACTGTGTTATTCTGCTCTGTGCGATGATCTGATGTATTTATGTGTTATTTGTTAAGTGCTTGATATAGATAGATAGATAGATCTTTTTATGCTTTATGCTTATGATGAATCTGGATGTTAGATCTGATATAGGTGAATGTGATTAGTGCTTGAATCTATCAGATCTGATCCATTTATTTATTCTAAGTGTTTAAATACATTAGATCTGGATGAATGTTGTGATGCTCTATTTTATATACGAAGTAGATGTTGGGTAAATAATGATGAACTGATGGTGCTAAGTGCTCTATTAAGTATTGTAATCATAGATCTATGTCCTAGCTAAGGTTGCAGACACCTGAGTCCTGCAACCACCCCTGCCTCTACCTCAGGTGAGACTTCATCTACTTCACAGGTGATGCTGAAAGGGCTGGTAGTTAGGGTTTTGTTGGTGCGCTGTTGTAGCATTGAACCTTGGGTCTGCCCCTGTGCCAACAAATGGTTCCGTTGTCGGGATTGAAACTGTGATTGTTGGGAACTGAGGAAGAAGAAGCTTTGTGCAAAGATCCGACTTGAAATTGTGAAAGCTCTGTGCGTAGATCTGTTTCTCTAGTGCGCAACACTCTACTTAGTTTGACAAGATCTGTGCTAAGGAAAATAAGTATGATCTAAAGAAAAGAGGTAAGATCTGAATGCTTTGTGCTCTGATAAAGGTAATAATATTGAAAAGTTCTAGATCTGAAAGCTTTGTGCTCTGATAAAGGTAAGAATATTGAAAAGTTCTAGATTTGAAAGATTTGTGCTTTGTAGAAGTAAGATAAGTGGAAATTTTTGTTTCAACAGTATGGATCTAGGTATGTTTGATAGATTCTATCCTAGCTTGAAAACTAGGGTATTAATAGATGAAAGAATATTTGATATGAGTAGATCTGATAAGAATAATGAAAAATATGTTATACCTATGCATAGAAAGAATGTTTGGACTAATAAGTGTATGCATGACCCTAGCAAGAAATATTTGCAGGTTAGCTACCATGATCCTAGCGCGTAGTGCAAGAAAGGCTGGGGATCATTTACAAGAAAGAGAGGATTGACCCTCTGTTACAGTTGCAGAAAACCGAGACATCTTGCTAAGGAATGCCCTGGGAGAAGACCTAGTTGTCTTCGTTGTAAATCTATGGACCATGAAGTATTGGATTGTTCTAGAATGATTGCTAAGCTTGAAGAAATGAACATGAGACAAGAAAACCCTAGGATAGACCCATAAACTAAGATTATGATAGAACCCCATACATAATCAGAGAAAGTATTGCTACAGATGAAAGAAACCTTGAATGACCATCGACATGTAAGATTATCAAAGATATTCAAAGAAAAAGAATGCCTTGAAGCAAGAATATGAGACTTCGACATTGACTGTGTTCTAGATGAGGAAACACAGGTGAATATCATGACAAAGAGAACTTGGAAAGATATAGGGAGGTCTACTATGATTCCTTCATTAGGAGGAATAAGACTATTCAAAGGAAAGCTGATAAACCTATGTGGAAAGCTCACCCAGATACCTATGAATGCCAATGGAACTTAGACAGAGGAAGATTTTGAGATTATTAAATTTATTGAGAACAGTGCCCCATTTACAATGCTATTAGGAAAACCTTGGATTGAAAGAGATCAGGCCAGAAGGTAAGAAGAAGAATAAATTTTAGAGCAGAAGAAGCAAGAGTTAAAAGAATTCATGACTAGAAGGATCAAACACTTGATTGAAGAACATAAGAACAAATCAAAGCTATTTAACACCAGAGACTCGGATGTCGAGGTAACAAGAACACTAGAAGACCCATAGAAGATTGAAGTACCTATTCCAGATAAAGAAGAAGGATCACCCTCAAATCTTAGGAAAGAATCTCCACAATGCGAAGTAACTATGCCAAAAGAAGGTAAGAATCAGAATGGAAAAGGCATATCGAGACGAAGTTCACTAGGAAGAAGGCTAGAAAGCTAAGTAAGAAGAGAGATAAGATCAACAAGTTGCAGAAGGTTCAAGAGGGAACCTCGCAGAAGGAAAATTTGCAAAATTGGATCTTCGTCGGGATATCATAACAGTGACACATAACACTTCACCATGGTGAAGCAATATAGCCATTGGGGACATTATAACAGTTAGACCAACACTCCGAATGGGTAGAAAGACATTTATGGACAAACAAATTGCCATCCGACTGTTGGGACCGCACTATAATGGACATAACAGAGTTAATGAAGGCTTCATACTCGTTAAAAGCGACCCATTGCCGAGTTACCGATTTATCCCATCGTGCCATGCACTGAGAACACTTTTGCCAACTGAGAGTGTGAGCCCAAAAACTAAGTTTCTTTTGCACAATGATCATCGCTCTCTTTCTCTCTATCCCATTACTGTGTCTAAGTTACTCCCCGAACCCGAGATTGTTAACCCTGAGTGTGTATGTCGAACAACTTGAGCGCTGTAGAGAAAGTTGTTGAAGAATTTCTGATCGACCTCATGACTGAAAGAGTCATGTCGATGTCTACAGGTGTACAAGCATCTTCGACGAGAGGACTGCCAACCTCTCTGTCTACTGCCCGTGGAGCTAGAACATCCCGACCATCATATGGAAAGCGAACGAAGCACATAGATGATCTAGCGAACACCAAATTGATCCTGACCATATTACCCACATATATACCACCTCTGATTAGAGTAGTAAATCGAGACACCGTTCTCAGAGACTTCAAATACACCTTGGTTATGACGTACCTCCCGAAGGGGATACGCGCAGTTTGAGCAGACCAAGATAAGATTGTAGCGTTGAATTTTAGCGACTTCAACCTTGGAGATCGCAAAGTCTATAAAATTCTCAACCCACATAAGTACCTAAACAAAACTAAGGGGAAGAATTCAAAGATAATCCCCCAGTCGTGGACTATGAACCTTGCGCAGTCCACCCTGCTGAACGTCATGAAGATTCCCCACTTCGGAAGACACCAGGAGGTGAATTCATGTGTCAAGTTGCTCTTGTCTTGTTACCATGGTAGTTATTTGTGGCTAAACCTCTGTATAACAGTTGATCCGACGCTTATCAATCGGATCATGGGCTTGAGTATCCAAGGACCTGATCCACAAGAGTTTTACCATGGAAAATCCATGGATCACGCTCTAGCACAGAAGATCAGGGACACTTATGGCAATGTTGAGAAGGGAACACGAGGCTACAAGGTAGCTTCTATCTAGACTGGCGCAGTGCGCCTCTCCTATCAGTTGATTGTATGGAATTTAGTACAAAAGAACCGACCTACCCAAGTCATCGGTTTTGTAGTCGACCTTGCAGGGAAGTGCGTAGAAGGCCTTCAGATGAATTGGACGAAGTACCTAGTGAACCAGTTGGAACTCGACTGCATAGAAGCATAGGATTAAGGATATGAATTTCATTTTAGATGGCTCTTGATCCTGATATCTTTTATTACCTGGGAGATTCCAGAAGGTACAACCTTCCCGGACATCAAGCCATTTGAACCACTGGCCGCGAAGTTCAGTACACTATAGTATTAAAGAGATATGAATAAATAGTGGCAGTCAAACGTCATTTTTCATACCTACTACAATCAGCTGAAGATAGCCATACAGTCTGAGCCTCTCATGATTCTGAACACTCTGCACCAGTTCAGGCCTTTGATGAAGTTCAACGCTGATCGACATTTTATTTAAATCACAGCGCACGCCGACGAACACAAGCAACAACTTCAGTCATAATACAAGCTGACAAAGGAGGAATTGGAAGAGATCACCAAGGATTTGTTGGTGGACCTCCTTATCCTAGCAGACCCTACGGAGATATCCAACATCAACAACCCAGAAACTGTGTAGGATACACCTAGACCTAGCAGGAAAAAGAAGACTGAAGAGGTCCAAGAATTAGCCAGCGCATATGTGAAAACTACTTCCATATCACCAGACCAAGGAGGTGATGGCGAAGTGTTAGATGAAAAAGAAGTTGAACAGATGCAAGGAGACAAGGTTGATCCCCTGAAGAAGAGGAAAGGTTCACCTATGAAACCTTCCTTCCAGAAGAAATCGAAGGCATCCATGACCAAGATGCAGATTGTTCTCACCTCCGATGACTTCAACTTCCTCATAGCAGCCCTGCAAGATGCTTCACTGGAAATAACAGAGAAAGAAGATGAAAGGAAAGAGGAGATGTATGATCGAATTGAGACTAAACTCCGAGGGTTATAGAAGGCCCTACACTCCAGCCACACAGTCTCCACTATGTCGAAAGAACCAGAATTGGGAGATGAGCCAACTCAACTCCACTGCATAGCCGATACAGTCGAAGCTCGCCTTCGACGAGCATAGGAAGAAATAGAGAAAGCCAGCTAGGCTTTGACACAAGTACAAGGAATACTTGTAGAGCAATGAAATGTTGCAGAACAGGAAAATCTTTCTCTCCAAGTGAAGTTTGATGAAGAAAAAAAAAAGCTACAACAAGAAAAGGAGCAGTTGATCGTGGAGAAACTCAAAGTAAAAGAAGCGGTCAACATAGAACTTCGCTCTGTGACAGTATTAGAAATCAAGGCAGAAGATCGATTTACATAGCAGGTGAACTAGCTCACAAAAGCCATCCAACAACTACAACAACACATAGCAGATTTGGAGCTACGCACTGTACCTGAGACCCCACAAGGTGTAAGAGACCAAATAGAAGCAACCGCCATGAGTGCAGTTGAAAGGCTAAAGGATATTACCCTGGAATGTAAGAAACTCACTGATCACAGTGCCCAAACCTATGAACAACTCACAGAGAACCCATAATTGAAGGCACTGGAGTCGCAGATCCAAGAGGCAAAGTATCAAGCCGAAAAGATACATGTGCAACTGAAGTCCCTGTCAACCGTGGAAAGAATGAATCACTTCCAAGAGAAACACATTGCACATCAACAAATCCATGCTATCCAAAGCAGATTTATGGAGGTAACAGAGAGGCTCCAACCTATACAAGATAAGGCCTATCAATTTCTTACAAAGGTAGAAGGCCAAGGAGCAGAGCTAGAGCAGGTTGTCACTACAACTAAACAACATCTAGAGGGACCTATCAATGATGCAGTCATCGAAGAGTTCGCTGAACAGGAGGCCGTAGCACAACAACAAGTCGAAGCAGCTCGAGCCAAGATCAAGGCATTCGAAGCAGAACTAGTCAGACCAGAGTGACTCGGGACAAGTCATAGGTGAGTGTTGGGGGCTTGTTGGCCCTTGACCAAGTTTTTGGAGATCCTTGGTCAAGTTTGACCTATTTTGGGACTTCAAATGCCTGTCGAAGATGAAGTAGATATCATAAGATCTTGGCCCCTTTTTGGGTCCTTTTTGGGATTTGGGAATATGTAATGGGTATGGGATGTCAGCCCATGGGTTTACCCATGTTTAGGCCTATTTTGTAAAGTATAAATAGATGTCTAAGAAATGTAAGAAGGGGAATCTATGTGATGTATGGACGATAAGATAAGCTCTAAGTGCAAGTATGGTTTGTAGATGCTCTATGCATATTTTGAGAAACTTGTAGAGCTAAGTGCAAGTGGTTTTAACAGATTGTGAAAGGCTTTGTGCTAGACCTAGCTCAGGGGAGGAGGATCTGGCGAGGTGCGTGCAGATCTCCTGTCCTATGTGGAGTAGGGTTTTTGTGGCTCTATGCATGTAGATGACTGATTGAAGCTAATAAAGAAGAAGAGTTGGTGGATGTAGCCCCAGGGTGGGGGTGAACCACGTAAATACTGTGTTATTCTTCTCTATGCGATGATCTGATATATTTATGTGTTATTTTCTAAGTGCTTGATATAGATAGATAGATAGATCTATTTATGCTTTATGCTTATAATAAATCTAGATGTTAGATCTGATATAGGTGAATATGCTTAGTGCTTGAATCTTCCAGATCTGATCCATTTATTTATGCTAAGTGCTTAAATACATTAGATCTGGGTGAATTATGTGATGCTCTGTTTTATCTATGAAGTAGATATTGGGTAAATAATGATGAACTGATGGTGCTAAGTGCTCTATTAAGTATTTTAATCACAGATCTGTGTCCCAGCTAAGGTTGCAGACACCTGAGTGCTGCAGCCACCCTTGCCTCTACCTCGGGTGAGACTTCATCTGCTTCGCAGGTGTTGTCGAAAGGGTTGATAGTTAGGGTTTTTTTGGTGCACTGTTGTAGCGTTGAACCCTGGGTCTGCCCCTGTGCCAATAGTCGACAACCATTCCAGCGAAGCTATTTCACAAGTACAGATTGCATTTGATGGGGTCAATACAGAGTGCGCTTGGCTTCCGAAATCTCAGGCATAGACAAAGAGTTAAGTCTCAGTCATAGGTCTACTCAGATTAGTCTCAGAAGAACCTCAAAAAACTATGCTCATGCAGCTGGTTATCTCCAGTGGCCTCCAATAGCTCGCAGACATACTGTCGTTCAACACAGAGCTCTTCTCTATCACTCCGAGGCCTATTTTCAACCACTCAGTTCCTTCAACACATGCATCAGTTCTGTCGCAGAGACAATAGTAGTTTTATTTGTTTAAGTCCAACATTTGCCTAGATTAGATGCGAGAGTGGTCTTCTCTGTGTGATAAGAACCACTCTTGCTGATTAAGTCCAGTGTCTTAGTAAAGTTAATTATTTGATTTATGAACTATTCCCTAAATTTAGGACTCAGTCCCCTAAGGACGAGAGCCTCTGCAACTCTTTTAAATAGTTAGTTTTTGGATATTGAAAAGGTCAGATTTTTTGAGGAAAAAATAGCAATACAAAAGATTGGTTGGACCCATTTTATGGATGGACATACTCTTGATAACAGTGTTTCGTTCAAATCTTCATGTGTTTTCATTCTTATCTTGAATACCGTTTTTGATTTGTGCAACATACATTTCATTTCCTTTAAGCTATTGTACGACTTATTTTTATTGATATGCAACCTGTCAAACAACTAATGCTTTGGTGAAGATTTGTTTTCTGCAACATGTGGGAGTTATTGTGTTTTGATACATGTTTGATGTTTTGAAATGATATTTTAAGTATTGAAATTCTTGCAGCAGATTATTATTTCCCTCTATTTTCTATTATTTCACTGGTCTGTTATTAGTGTGCCATCGGCCAAGGAGGTCCCTCATCCATATCGTTCTGCCAACCCAATCTTGCCTTTGTCTTGATAGAATAACCCTATAACTAAGCAACAAAAAGTTAAGAGAAGAAATCATTCTAACCTGATAGGTGGCCTAAATTTTCCCTTTAGAAGTCAGGTGCAAACCTTAGGACCAACACTTGGTATGAGAATAACAAGAGAAATGAAAAATCGCAAATTGACATTGTCTCAGGGAGAGTAAAAAGAGAAGGTGTTGGAGAGGTTTAGAATGCATAATGAAAAACCATTTAGTACACCTTTAACTAGGCATTTCAAGTTAACTAAGGAAATATATCCCAAGACACATGAGCAGATAAAATACATGTCCAAAGTCCCTTATTCATCAACATTTGGAATCTTGATGTATGCGATGGTGTGCACAAGACCAGATATTGCACATGCAGTGGGAGTTGAGAGCATGTATTTGAACAATCTAGGGAAAGAACATTGGAAGGTGGTAAAGTCGATTGTTAGAAATTTGAGAGGTACTACTACTCATGCATTATGTTTTGGAGGTTTAAAAACTATTCTACAGGGATATGTTGATTCAAATATAGAAGGTGATAAAGATATCGAGAGGAGCACCAGAGGGTATGTTTTTACTATAGGTGGAACAACAATAATTTGGATTTTGAAATTGCAAAAGGTTGTTTCACTTTCAACAATAGAAGCAGAGTATGTTGTTGCTACAGAGGCTAGTAAAGATATGATTTGGTTACAAAGGTTTATGGAGGAATTGGGAAAACAACATGTGAATAGAAGGTTGTAATGTGATGGACATAGTTCCATTCATATTGCAAATAAACCATCCTTCCATTCTAATACTAAACATATACAACTCACGTACCATTTCATACGATCCATTTTGGAAGATGGACAATTGAATTTGGAAAAGATACATACTAGCGAGAATCCTGTAGACATGTTAACAAAGGTAGTAGCTGGAGAGAAATTGAGTTCCTGCTCAGTTTTAGCTGGCCATCAAGAATCAAGGTGAAGATGAGAACTTCCCAGGTCCAAGGTGGATCATAGTCCAACAGGTACAACAACAATGGAGTTGTTGTGATCAATATCCAAGTGGGAGATTGTTGGTTGTGGAGACTGATTATCTTTCTGATTTATAGGTCTTGTTTCAACCATGTTTGGATCTCATTTCCTAATGGGGGGGATTCCCACCCCCCACATCTGTCACCAGGAGGTGGTGGGGAAAATATTTTGGAGCCCCCCGAAGAGAAATTTTTGGAAAATTGCCTTGTAAAATATCGTAATTTCATAGTCAATCTGGACTGTTCATTATAAGGTCACTGATATGACGATAGAATTTATGTTAGGGTTTTTTTTCATAGAAGTAAAACCTCTTTTAGGTATGAGGGAATTATTTTGCGACGATATATGTGTGAATATTGTATTCTAAGATAGGAGGCTGTGATAAAAGAAGATGAAGTTACAACGTGTCTGTTGTAGGTTGTATTCCTTCATTTTATGGATAATAATAAAGGAAGGACTGAAAATTTATTTGGTGGATGTAGCCTACATTGGGTGAACCACATATAACTATGTCTCTATTGTATTGTGTATCTCCTATATTTTATTTTCACATCCATTTTTATTTTATTGCTCTATGATCCTCTTTTTTTCTAACATAAAGGGGATTGGAGATTGGTATGTTAAGAAGTATTACACCTACATTAGAATTTATGGAAGTTATGGACCACCACACCTCCCACTACACATAGTAAGGTATACACACTATCTAATAAACCCCACACTAAGAAAGAAGCCAAGGATTTGAAGGAAATATTCTTATGCATAGGAAACTTCAAAGGGAATGATCCTCACAACATAGTGTATGGCCATATTAAATTAGTCAAGCTAACACACCAAGTCATCCATGAGGTAAATTTTTTTGAAGGCCTTTTCAAAGGAGATTTATTTTTTAAAGAAGTATTAGAGAGGATAAATGATGATCCAACTAGGGAAAATATCCAAAGGGAAGAAGATGAAGAGAGGAATGCAGTGAAAGAAAAATTCAAAATGTTAATGGAAAATGAAACAAAAAAGATGGAGGCCAAGGAAAAGGAAGAAGCACAAAAAATTGAAGACAAAGCCAATAAATCCAAGGAAGAAGAAGAGAGGTATTAGCAGAGGAAGAAAGAAAAAATGGAAAATAAGCATGCAAAGTAAGACAAGAATAAAGAAAATGATGAAGTACTTAAGAAATATGCTGAAGAAAATAAAGAGAACATTGAAACAGAAACCAAATCCAAAGAGAATATAGAGATGGAAAAGAAGAGAAGGGAAGATGAATATAAACCAAGATTAGATGCTACAAGCTGAAGAGAAAAAGAAGAAAGAAGAGGAGGAGAAATAGAAGGCAAATGAATTACAAGGAAAAGTAGAGGAAGAAGCAGAGCTAGAAAATAAGAAAAAACAAGACGAATTGAACAGAGTTGTGGCCAACTCAAGTGCTAGTATAATAACCATCCCTATTGAAGAATGCACTCCTCTAGCTACCATGTCGGGAAATATTTCTTATACATCTCAGGAACTAGGCATGGATGATGCTATAGTGGTTATAAGAGAGTATTATTACAACAATAAAACCAAATATATTAAGAGGAGAGAAAACAAGAGAAGGAGGGGACAATTTTCCCTCAATAAGGGATCCTTCGAGAGAAGCATAAAATGGAAGGAAGACACATACCCAAAAGAAAATGCAATATAGACTACGTCAACTCTAAATGAATTTGCATGTGAAAATGCTATATTAGTATATGAGTTAGGAGAAGCATTAGATATATCCAAGTCTAGGGTAATTGAGCTTGAAACAACTCTAAACACAATAAAACAAAATCGGTCTGATGAGTTCAAGAAAGAGGTTAACACAACAAATTAAACACATAAATAAGAAATGCAAAAGGAATTATAGATCCATAAGAATAATTTGAATGTTGAGTTTGACAAAATGGATAGTGTAAATCAAATATTACACCAGGAAGAAATAGAGGCTCCCAAGCTTACACACTCAGAAGAAATAGAGGCTCCCAAGATTACACACTCAGAAGAAATATTTACACACTCAGGCACAAGAGATGACAAGATTACAAGCAAAATGCTTGGAAGTAAGCATCTACAATGAAAAACTAGAAGATAGAGTACTGAAATTGCAACAAGATAATAAATATCTTGAGAGGACCATAGAAGAAAACCAACAAGGTACCTTCATCCTAGACACCATTAAAGAAGAATCCAAAGCTGCCAACGAGGAGCTCATGATCGCAAAAAAATGATGTTTTGGTGTATTGAGTGAAATTCAAAGGAACAGAGGAGACCAAATAAAGTTGGGTATTCAATTGGAATATACAAAGAACAAGTACTGAAAGGCTCAATATGCCTTTGATAAAATCATAGACTAGAAATATGTTTATGATAATACACTTAGTACTCTACCAGTCTACACAACAAGGAATAGTAGGTACTGGAAAAATGATCCTAAAGGATTGATACCAAAACATGCAAAACAAGTGTCTTTGACTTGGCCATATTCCCATGAAAAATGGGAAGATGAGTTGTTTACCAAATATTCCTATGACTAGAAAGAAGTACAAAAGAGAAGGGCCAACCCTAGGGTAACCATTTTTTCTCCCTAACCGTGCAAGAACAAATCAAAATAGTAAAGGTTGGGGCATCCTCCAACACATGTTCGAGTGCATAGAAGTCAGGAAAATAAGGGGATATTATGACATAAAAGGAGAGGCAATCCATACTAGAAGAGAGAGAGAATATTATGAAAGAGCAAGGTGAAGAGAGAAGGATTCAAGAAGAGCAGAGACATAAAGAAGAAGAAGAAAACGAAGCAAAAAAACTCGCTAAAGAAAGGAAGAAAGATGAGAAAGTTAAAAGAGAGTAGGAATTTAATGAAAAAGGAAAAGGAGATAAGAAGGAACAAGCCTGACATCAAGAGGACGAGGAGAAGAAAAATAAAGAACAAAGTTGGGCCAATGCACTGAAGAAAATCCAAGATGAAGAGGAAAAGTGACACAAAAAGGATGAGTTAGATCAATTGCTAAGAGAAGCAACATGAGCAAGATAGAAAAATGGTGAAGGACAAAAAGTACCAATTAATGAAAAAAATCCAGGAGGATTCATTGACTTGACATAGGAGGAAGACAAAATGGATAATTCCGTAGTCCCTATAATCAATGAAAATCCTGAAATAGAGAGGAGCCCTACCAGGTCACTAAAGGAGAAAAATATCGAAGCGGAAGACCAATAGGGTGGAAATGAAATTTATATTTCCCCAAAAGGGAATGAATCCCTTCATAAAAATAACAGTGATAATTCATCAAGCAATGACGAGTCACACAAGGAGTTGTGTGGTTAGCAATATCAGGATGAGTCATTACCTGGAATAAAAGGGGAGAATATGGATGGAAAATTCAATGAAAAAGACCCTAACCAACAAATTAATGATGAATTCACAAACAAAATGCAAGGAAGTGGCCAAGATGATAACCAAACATAATAATAAAGGATGTAATGGATGAGGAAGAGAGAAAAAAAGATTGATCCAGGTGGATATTGGTGGCCACCCACCTATTCCAACTAGCTCCTTTTGACGATTTTTTGTTCAACACATTCTTCTCTACTTATTTGTAATTGTGGGTTATACACTTCCAGAGATGTATGAATCCCTACACATATTCTAGGTGGAGATTGGTGGCCTCCCACCTAATCCAACTGGCTTCTTTTGGAAGTTTTCATGTCAGGACATCTTTTTGTACTTCCAGGGCCGTTTTGGGGACCTAAACAATGTTTTTTTGACTTTCCACAATAAAACTGTAGACACAATCACATTTTGAAATAATAATGTGTATTTCTCGAGAATAACTTTCCAACGAGATATCACGTGCCTAAAACAGAGGTCGTATGCAAACGTTACGACCCCATGAAGTTGAGGTACCAACTTACCCATCGGGGCCCACATAATTTTTGGCATTTCATCTCCTAGGGTTAGGTTTTTGGATGTCTAGGGTTTTGGAATTCATGAGTAATGTTAAAAGGGCCTTTGGAGCCTCATTGTAATCATTCTTCTCAGACGGATGCACATAGCAGCCACATCTCTTCTAAGAGATAGCTACCACCATTCGAGCAAGTTGTTTTCAGTTCTTTAGTTTTACAGTTTCAACCTATTTCATTTATTTAATAGAAGTTATTGTTCAATGGATATATGTTGTTGTTATCCATATATTTGTGTTATTGTATTCAATATGTTATTCATTTCGTTCCACTCATAAATCCGGATTAGTGGTATTAGAGCGGTCTGCGCTTCATTTATTTTTCTTTGTGCATGTCCTCGACAAGATCTGGGTATAAGACGTTGGGACTCGAACTAATTGATCCTTTGCAATATCAGCCACGCCAAGAACAAAAACAACCCATGGGGGATGAAAAGAAAGATGATGGAGCAAGAGATCCTTTTAAAATGTTGCTTGAGGAATCCCTTGCGCGACAAAGGAACAAAATGATAGACAACTTTTCACAGATCCTTCGACGATTTCCCATAGGAGAAGTATCTTCATCAAGCAACCATGCAACTCCCTTCAAGGTACATGTAAATTTTGATATTCCATTATTTGAAGGACTGATAGATGCAGATGCTATGGATAAATGGTTGAGTTTGCTCGAAGGGTATTTTCGGTCCCAATTTTTTCGATAGGGTAAATATTGCTTTTTCACTCCTCAAGGCCATCCCCCATGTTAAGGACTGGTGGGATACTTACTTTAAGCAAAGGTTCATAGTGGAATATGAAATATTTGTGGTCGAACCCACATGGGATTCCTTCATGGATGCCATTAAAGAAAAATACTACCCTGTTGGAAGTTATGATGATCAATACACAAGATGGACCACCCTGCATCAGGAAAGGGACCAAACAATACCATATTTCACCAATATTTTCCATACCATGTGCACCAAATTGGGTATCAAAGACTCTGAGCGACATCTAGTTCTTAAATAACATAGTTGTTTTCATAGATATATTCAAACAGAAATGGAGTTTCTGGACATCACATCATTGGGTATGAATTATAGATATGCTGTCAAGATCGAGCATAAATTTAAGTAGAAGAATCAAGAGTTTGTATCTACAAACTCCTCACAGCCAAAGCAAAGAAAATACGACCCCAACCCACACAAAAAGGGACATAACAAAGATATCCACTCTTAGGACAACTAGTCCAAGGTGCAACACAAGAAGGGTAATGAGAAGTCGATGAAGGACCCAAGAAAATGGTGTGAATACCAGAAAATCCCTTGGCACAACACTGAAGAATGTCACTCCAAGAAGTCACTCGTGGCCGATCTGAAAGCTTCCAAATCAGAGGCCAATTCTAACTTTGAATCAAATCTAGAAGGAGGGAAGTGGATTATCGATGCTGAACTTAGTGCCACTATCTCTACCACTAAAGTCCAACCAAGCGAACCAGAAGAACCAGAGGAAGAGGAATGCCTCTTTCACTCATAAATGTGGGTAAATGGGGCTCCTTTTAATTTCATTGTCGATAGCGACAGTCAAAAGAACTTGATATCAGTAGAGGTCATCAAGCGGATAGACCTGCTGATGACACCGTACCCATAGCCCTACACCATTGGCTAGATTCGCCAAGGAAGAGATCTCTGTGTCAACCAACAATGCTGTCTTCCCTACGACATCAATCCTTTCAAAGATGAGGTATTGTGTGATATTACTGTTGGATTACTGAGAGGGGGGGTAAATCAATAATAGAGAAATACAATCCTTTTTAACCATATAATGCAAGTGTTATATCAATGTAGCATTATCATCCAATATTTGTAGAGTAAATAAACAGTGAACAAATGAACAATCATACATACATAGTACACCGATGTTTTTACGTGGAAACCCAAAGCGAGAGAAAACCACATAATCCTTTTTCTTATATGTCTTGAAGAATTACATTCATTGGAAGCACCAAATTCCTTTGTTTTCTAGCTAGAACTGGAAGGAGGCTCCAACCCCTTAGTTTCTCAGGCTACAACCTAAGTGAATCTCCAACTTCCCAATTCTCTGGCTACAACCAGAAGGAGGCTACAACCCCCTATGTTCTCCAACTACAACTAGAAAGTGTCTACAACAACCTGTCCTTGCCCCATCCAACTGCCCTGATGTATAAGTAGAATGATCGAACCACTGCCACACTATCACTGTGAGATGTGTTGCTGTAAACCTGTACCAATCAACCTGCACCAAACAACCTGTACCAATAACCTGAACCATGCATCAAGCTGTACCTCAACTTGTAATCAACCTGTACCATAAAAAAGTGCATCAAACATGCACCAACCTGTAATCAACTTGTACCATAAATAAGTGCATCAACCATGCATCAACCTATACCTCAACCTACAAACCTTCCTTAACTTTAACAACAAGAGACTAACATTTTCATCAAACTTTTCTTTAGTCTCACGTGACTAGTTTTGGATTAGTCAACAACCCTAACTTGAAATAATCATAACTATGTAACTGTAATGAATAAAGATATGAAAATAGTATACAATGTTATTCATTGTGTTTTATGCAATTCCTCTAGGTGTCACTACTTGGAACCTCTCAGAAAAGGAGTTATAGAAAAAATGACATACCTTATTGAATTCTGACTTATTCTAGAGAGAAAACTTGTAGAGTGTTCCCCGCACAGAATAGTTGTTGTATGGATATGAAACTTTTACACATAATACTAAAGAATGCACTCTAACCAAAACATTTGGTCTTACTGAATTTGGATCTGTTATGAATAAGTTATGACATTTTTACCTGAAACACCTTTTTTAGACTAGTTTTAGGAATAGCCACAAACCCTATTTTCCATGGAGTGTAACTCCAAAAATACAACGACCCACAAGCTGAAATTTGTACCATGACTACTTAGATATGTTTCCTTAATGGCTTCCCAATTTCACGGTCTGAATCATTCTAGAAAAAAAGTTATTTCGAAAATGGTGAGATGACCTGTAAATAACATACCTTAGAAAACATCATCAAAAGAATTTATCCTCCCTTGAATTTTGGCCTTCTTTACTTCACCTTCCCTCTGAAATTTGGCTTAGATATCATTTGGTTACCTCAATCACCTATAGATAATCAATATGCTCAAGTGTGATTAAAATGAGAGAGCCTTGCCTCTTATTTATACTCTCCAAGTAGCTTCCTTAGAAGCATCTTCTAGGTCACTTTGTCCACATATTCACCTATGTCCAACTTTGC
Organism: Picea sitchensis; assembly: GCA_010110895.2. NCBI lineage: Eukaryota > Viridiplantae > Streptophyta > Pinopsida > Pinales > Pinaceae > Picea > Picea sitchensis. Next base: position 149,440 of record SNQJ01S0000356.1, read on the forward strand.
CCAATTTGCCACTTGTCCATGTATCCAATAGTCACTTGACCAGTTAACCCATTTTCCTCATTTTAGGGTTAACCTTCTTATAACCACTTTCCATAATTATAAAGTTCTCCATTTACTTTATTATTTAAATAATCCTCCTTGACTTTGTCACTTCACTTTATTATTTAAATAATCCTCTTTGATTTTGTCAATTCGCTTTATTATTTAAATAATCCTCTTTGACTTTGTCACTTCACTTTATTATTTAAATAATACTCTTTGACTTTGTCACTTCACTTTATTATTTAAATAATTTCTTCTTTGCAAAAAATTTGACTTCTTTGACCTTTTGGGGTTTCAAGCCAATCATATGAGGGTCATTCAACTTCGTAAGGCCATAAGTCTCAAACCGTGAGGAGTTATGTGACATTCCACATACTACCAGAAATGACATGACATTCACTATCAATTTAGAATAGTCTTACCTATAAATATATAAAAACTCATACCATTATACATCAAACAAACTTGGGTCCATTACCCAAACCTTTGTGCTACCAGAGTTCTCTACCAAAATTTCTTCAAGGGTTGAAATCAATGACAACCAACCCAATTAATCAACAATCTCCCCCTTTGACATTGATGGAAATAATATGATGTAATATTGGAATCATATCACTCATGATCCCCCTGGAACCATGTCTGCATCTCTATGACCAACACTCCCCCTGGAACCATGCATTTGTCCTCCACATCTGATAAATCTCTCCCCCTTTGTCATCAATGGAAAAATGTATCTTTCCATTCAGAGCTGCTCTCCCTAACTGACTCGTCTGATCTCCCAACCTGAACTGTCCTCTTTATGGTGCTTCCTCATGTACATCTAAGACATATAAGATAAGCATTCAAAAGCATTTATTTTGGAGTAGAAATAACTTTGAGTCTCTGGTGAAGATACTCAAAGGCTTCCCATGGAAGCGGTTTTGTAAAGATGTCTGCCACTTGTTCTTTTGTGCCCACATATTCAACTCTAATGTTCTTTTTTGCAACCTGTTCCCATATAAAATGATACTTGATTGGAATGTGCTTTGTCTTGGAGTGCATCATCGGGTTCTTTGAGATACTGATGGCACTTGTATTATCACAATAGATTGGAATGGGCTCATCATACTCAACCTGTATATTTGTCAGAGTTTGTTTCATCCACAAAAACTGTGTACAACATGTTGCTGCTGCAATATACTCTACCTCAGTTGTAGATAAAGAATCTGATGATTGTTTTTTGCTTAGACATGATACTAAACACTCACCTAAGTAGAACATTGTTCCATTGGTGCTTCGTCAGTCATCAATACAACCTGCCCAATCTACATCTGTGTAGGTAATAAGTGATAGATAATTTCCTTTTGGATACCATAATACAAACTCTTCTGTTCCTTTGAGATATATGAAAATCCTCTTCATTGCTAATACATGTGATTCCTTTGGTGCTGCTTGAAATTGTGCCACCTGTCCAACTGCCTACATTACATCTGGTCTGGATGCTGTCACATATAGTAGACTGCCAATCATTGACCTATATTTCCTCTGATCTGTAGACTTTGAATCATCATCTTTTCTCAACTTGCAACTGGTTTGCATGGGAATGACAACTGGTTTGCAATCTTCCATTCTGAACCTCTTTACCATTTCTTTGATATACTTGGTTTGAGAAATGAAAATTCCTTGGTTTCTTTGATGCATCTGAAGACTTATATAGAAGGATAGTTCTCCAAGTAATGACATTTCAAATTCATTCTGCATGTCCTTTGCAAATTTCTGGCTTAACCTGTCATCGGTACTTCCAAAAATAATATCATCAACATAAAATTCAATTAATAAAATACTATCTTGAGTTAACTTGATGTAGAGGTTGCTATCTGCACTTCCCTTTCTGAAGCTTGCCTGCTGTAGATATTTATCGAGTCTAGAGTACCATTCTCTAGGAGCCTGTTTTAGACCATACAAGGCCTTCTTTAATTTACACACATAATCTCTGTTATCTGACAACTGAATTCCTTCTGGTTGTTCAATGTAGACTTCTTCTTCAAGTTCCCTATTCAAAAAAGCTGATTTTACGTCCATCTGATACACTTTAATATTTTTGGAGCATGCATAAGCTAAAATAAATCGGATTGCTTCCATTAAGGAAATTAGGGAAAATGTCTCTTCAAAGTCAATCCCTTCAACCTATGCATATCCTTTACATACCAATCTAGCTTTGTTCCTTGTAATCTATCCAAATTCATTCAATTTATTCCTGTATACCCACTTTGTGTCGATCACATTCTTATCCTTTGGTCTTGGAACCAATTCCCAAGTGTCATTTTTCTCTATTTGATCCAATTCTTCATCCGTGGAATTATTCCAAAATCCATCCTTTATGGCCTCTTCCAAATAGGTTGGTTCAATTGTAGATGAGAGTGCTAGGTGTGTTTGTTCTGGTGAATGGATTCTTCTTCTAGTCTCAACTCCCACATATTTTTTTTTGAGAATCTGATCTGAAGGATGATTCTTCTGTACTCGTCTACTAGGTGTCTTTGGAGGCACTTGTTGAAATTTCTCTTCTGCTTCTATCAGATCCTCTTCATCTTCCCCTTCTACTTATTTTTCATCTTCTGCTTCTTCTTCGTAAATTTGTTCCATTGATTGATTTTCTTCTTTCTTTAATTCTTGTCTACGTGCTTCATCATTTGCTACATTGATGCTTTCCACAACTTTGTTCAATCTCAACTTGTAACATTTGTATGCTTTCCTTGTACTTGAGTAACCAAAAAGTACTCCTTTGTCCACACGAGAGTCAAACTTTCCCATTCTCCATCTTCTCTTTTGATGTATCATTTGCTTCCAAAAACTCTAAAGTGCTTCACATTTGCTGGTCTTCCTTTCCATAGCTCGTAGGGAGTTTTGTCAGTGTTGTTTCTGAGCATTACTCTGTTTTGAATGTGAAATGTTTTATGCACTGCCTGTGTCCAAAATATATCTGTCAATTTGGAATCCATTAGCATTGTTCAACCCATTTCCTGTATTGTCCTATTCTTTCTTTCAACAACTCCATTATGTCGAGGTGTCTTAGAAACACAGAATTTCTTTTTTATTCCATGCCTGCTGTAGTAGTCCATAAATTCCTTTGAAGTGAACTCTCCTCCATGATCATATCTCAAGCATTTGATTTTTGAATCAATTTCATTTTCAACCATTTCCTTGTAGACCTTTAAGTTTTCAAAAGCTTCTGACTTATTCCTGAGAAAGAAAACTGCAGTCATTCTTGTATAATCATCAACTAATAACATAAATTATTTCTTACCTTTTAAACCCTTTGTTATATTTGGTCCAACTAGATCAGTATGCACAATTTCTAGTGGTCTTGTCGTTGAATATTATTTTGATTTAAACCCGGTCTTTGTTTTCTTTTCTTGTTGACAATTCTTGCATAAAGTGTTGGTTGGTTTCATGATCCAGGACATTTCTCTAACTGCTTCCCTTTTGATGACTTTGACAAGGTTATCAAAATGTATGTGACCCATTCTTCTGTGCCATATCCAACTTTCATCTTCCTTTCCTAGGCAACACTTTTCATTTCCAATTTCACTTAATACATATATGTTGCTTGAAGTTCTCGCAACTGTTGCAATTAATTTTCCTGAACCTTCTTTTCTTATCTCGCACTTTTTTGAATCAAAAGTAACTTTATGACCTTGGTCACACATTTGACTCACACTTAGAATATTATGTTTCATATCTTCTACTAGTAGAACATTTTCTGCCTTGGTATTCTTGTTCCCAATTCTGAGTGTGCCTTTTCCAATGATTTTAGCTAAATCATCATTTCCAAAGGAGACTGATCCATCTCTTTCCTTTCTTAGTGTAAGAATCTTGTCTCTATCACCTATCATGTGTTTTGAACAATCACTGTGAACATACCAACCGTGTTTCTTCATCTTAGCTTGTAGAGTGAGTGTGCATTCTTCATTTCTATACTAATTCTGCTTTCTTATCCATGTCCTTTTATGAGGTTCCTGTCTGTGACTATTGTTGTTCTATTGTGGTTCTCTAGGAGGGACTGCCATCCTGCAATCTTTGGCCATGTGTCCAAAGCTATTACATTTGTAGCATTCCACTTCAGTGCTCAAAGATTCAAACCTGTTGTAACTTCTTCTCTGTGTTTCACTAGGCCTTCTTGGATAACCCTTTTGTGTATGAATTTCAAAGTTGTTTATGTTCCTGTTGTTATCTCTGCAATTCACAACTTTATGTCCAAAATTATTACATGCATAACATAAACCAAAAAATATAGTTTGATACCTGGGAGTTGAAGATATTCTGAAATGAGGTACTCTTATGAATCCTTCTTCTTACTGAGGCCTATCTGTTTCTGTTAGTCGTTGATTCTGAAATCTAAATCTTCTCGGTGGAGCAGTGTCCCTGTAATTTTCTTTGTATACCTTCCTATCTGTAACACCCTGTTTCCCCCACCTTGTAGATATAACTGGACTGGCCAAGAACTAGGGCGAACTCATAAATGTGAATAACATTTTGAATTTATTGCAGGACTGTTGAGAGGGGATGTGCAAAAAAAGAGACCACGATGGCGGTGGAAGGCACCTGGAAAGGTGGCGTTAACTTCCACCGAGAATTAATACCGTATTTGGATTCCACTGGCCCGGAGAACCAAAAGCGGCTTGCTGGCCCTGAATTTAATGCCTTGCAGGCTGGTAGGTTGATGGCATAATGAGGGATGGGGAGGTGAATCGCCTATCTGTAGAGATGTCAGGACTGACCAGATGCGAGGGTAATCACGCCACACACAACCTCGCAAGAGGATAAGGCGTAAGGCATAAACGATTGGGGGGAAGACGCGAGGGGAACTTTGGCATTACGCAGAGTGAGTGATAGCAGAGAGGAAGGATTGCAACCTTCGCTCCTGGTCACTGGCAGACAGAGAGACGCAGTCTCACAACATCATGGTCTCAGCTCGGGGGTGGCTAGTGGTAAATCCGCTGGGAGTCGCTACGCCTACGGTTGGGTGTAAACGAGCACCCCTCTTAGTAGTTGCACTCACTTCTGGTGTTATTTCTGATAAGTGTTTTACATATTGCATCTTGAAATTCATATACTAACATATATGCTCATAAACTGTGAAATTGTGAACGATTACAGTATAAGAATGTCTGTGCAGTGTTTTGATAAGAAATGGTAGATATATGCTTATAACAGAAAAACCACGCATGGCTTATGATTGATAAATGAATGTAATTATGCACAAGTTGAATCAAGTCAGACTTCCAGTCCATTCTTGAGAACTTGTTCCCCCTTGTCTGTCTCCCGGAATGCCTCGGAATAGATCTCTTCACAGAGATTCCCTCCCGGGAAGGGTTTACCAAGAACCTGGAAAAAGGACCTGAATGTGCAAGCCCTAATAACCCTGTACGAGGAGGAAT
>SNQJ01S0000356.1:154948-198045 GCA_010110895.2 Picea sitchensis
TTACAGTATAAGAATGTCTGTGCAGTGTTTTGATAAGAAATGGTAGATATATGCTTATAACAGAAAAACCACGCATGGCCTATGATTGATAAATGAATGTAATTATGCACAAGTTGAATCAAGTCAGACTTCCAGTCCATTCTCGAGAACTTGTTCCCCCTTGTCTGTCTCCCGGAATGCCTCGGAATAGATCTCTTCACAGAGATTCCCTCCCGGGAAGGGTTTACCAAGAACCTGGAAAAAGGACCTGAATGTGCAAGCCCTAATAACCCTGTACGAGGAGGAATGACCCTCTTAAAATCCCGAAGTAACATCGTAGGGATAAGTATCAATCGACAGACGAGATCCTGTCGGAAGATTCCTGGGTCATTCACGACCGTTAGATTGACGAAAGAAATAAGGGCGTTACATACCTTGCCCCTTTTCCTCTACCTCATGAATAACAAGGAAAATCGGGACCGTAGATCCCCAAGGTCTGTGGAAGTATCTGGACTGTTGGTTTCTTTTTCCATCTAGAGAGTAGTGAGAGAGTACACGGTGTGGGACTGATCTGAGTCGTTGGATCTTAGCTAGAGAGCCCGATAGCCGTTGGATCTGTTAGGAGGTGCATGAGGGTTAAGCCCTCGTGAACAAGGGCGAAAGTCACGAGAGAGGAGTCGGTATCGGGGATTTGGAGTTCGGGGTTTCGAGAGTCCTGATGACAAAAGATCGGGACACTCCTTGGTAAAAATCCCAATATAGATCTAGACTGTCCATCCGTGAAGGACACGTGGTGGAGATCGAGAGTCCATCGGTATTTCAGATATCGGGGATTCGAGTTGACAAAGTGATGTCAAAGTGGATATCAGGGATATCGAAGATGTAAGGAGAGTCACTCGACACCAGGAACCCTGAATCAACGAGATTTTATCTGGACGGTTCGTTTGGGAGCGGACGCATGTCACGAGACTAACCACATCTGGGACTCGGGCATCGGAGGTTGGAAGAGGAAGTCTTTCGACTTCACAAGTGGTGAAAGGGCGAGAGCTCTGTGTTGTGGGACTAGCTGACGTCACATCGGGATATCGACACTTGGAATATCATAGTTCTTGAGGTCGAGGAAGTCGGGACACTTCAAGTCTCGAAACAACGAGAAGCGATCATGACCATCCATCTTGAGGGGACGTGTGGCAGTGATCGGGGCCTCCAGGAAAAGTCCCAAAAGGAGAATCGTCAATCGGGAAATCGCGAGTCGGGATATCGGGAATCCCGTGGACATGAAGTCCTTGCAACTTGGAATCGTGAAGTTTGAAATCCCAACCAGGGGGAGAAAGCCCCGTTGTTGTGGGGCCTAGCGGACGTCAGGTCGAACAATCAGGGATCAGGATATCGAGAATCCCATGGACAAGGTGTCCTTGCGGTTCGACATTGCGATGTATGAAACCCCGATAGGAGATAGGGCTGTGGTCACGAGGATAGTGGTCATGTGGACCAAGAATCTAGCCATAAGGGGCTAAGGACCAAAGACGGGGAGTTGGCTCATCGGAGTTCAGGAGATCGAGAGGTCAAGAACTCTCGGCATTAGAAAAGAAGAAACTCCGAAACCCGAATTTGACTCAGGGAAATACACGGTCATGTGCGGAAGGTCGATCTCCCTTGGGAGGGAAACTTTGGAGACCTCGGAAGCTTCAGGGATTTGAATGCGGAAATGTAGGAGTCATGTATCGTGATTCCCCAAGTCACGAAAAGCCGTTAAGCTCTTGGTTGGATTAAGCGCGTGGGTACAACACAAGGTCACGTAGATGAGTCCCCAAGAGAGAAAATTTCCCCTCGATAGCCCCATCAGGGTTCGACGTTTCGTTGTTGCAAGCTTCGGGGTTTGCAATGTCGAGAGATTCGACATTCTGGTAGCACCGAGTCATGAAGTGCGAAAAGACGCAGTGCTGATTCGGCTCATAATTGTGAACTATAATCACATGGAGGTGGAAAAAGGAAAGAGCTAGCCCGTGCTAAGCCCCGTAGGACTTCGGGGATTTTGATTGTTGAGATTTTTTTTTATTTTGAGTAGTGGGTATGTGACAAAGTGGTATCAGAGCATGGTTACAACACTCGGCCTGATTGGGCTCATGCACGAGTTGCACATAAGCTTCGTTCGAAGTACTCCTACGAGGAGTAACCCCCTAACTTAACTCTCTTGTCCAGGATTAAAAACTTGGAAAATGAGAACCCGACTGTGTATGCATGAGAAAGAGTTATAAATTATGCGCAAATTATAAAAATGTATTTAACTCTTGACGAATAACCAATGTTTGTATTTTCACTCAAGCGGACGATCAACCGCGAGAATCTACAGACGCAGAGTATGGTGACTCACCAAGAGGTGGGAGAAGGCTCCCACAACAGAGACGAAGAGTCTGATGAAAGAAGAGAAATAGGAACCCCTCCAGACCTAGCTGAGACTGTGAGGAGTCTCATGGTTGAATTGCAAAGCTGCAAGGCCGATAATGAAAGGATGATGAAAGAACAAGAAAAGCAAACTGAAATTAATGCAGTTCTACTACAGAGCTTATCCCACCTATAGCGACAAATGCAGCATGAACCTGAGATGCAGAATCATGGTCGTGTCAGTGGCCATACTGAGAGAAGCACATCAAGAAAGGTCCACCCCAGAGGTAAAGGACCAGTGCCAGACGATTCCACTGAGAAGGAAGCTGGTGATTCAGAAGGCTCTTCCAGCAGCAAGACCAGTTCCTATTCTTAAAGAAAACAGAAGAAGCAAAAGACTTCCAAGAGTCATAAATTTGAGGAATTCAGAAAGGCCAAGCCTCCCTCCTTCGTCGGTGAGATAAAGAAGGGAGAGGAAGCCGAGGCTTGACTAGTTGGACTGAAGAAATATTCCAGAGTCCATGATTTTTCAGAGAATTTGAAGGCTCGAGTGGCCACTTTCAATCTGAATGGAAAGGCTTCCATCTGGTGGGAAGAACTTAAGAATATGAAAGGGGTCCGCGAGGAGGACTTGTCTTGGAAACGGTTTGAGAAGTACTTCCGGAAGAAGTATTTGTTGGAAAGATATTTCGACGAGAAGGCTAAAGAGTTTTATGAACTCAAACTGGGACAATTTACCATAGAGGAATATGTCAACAAATTCCTCGACTTATTGAGATATGTACCCTACATCAAAACAGAGAAGGAAAAAGTGAAACGCTTCATCAGTGGGCTACCCAAGGAATACCGGAACCAAATTGAATTTGACGAGCCAAGGACCTTAGAAGACACTATACGAAAGACAACATATTGTCATGAACAATATGGACATCGGGCAGAGTCTAGTGGAGACTGGAAACAGAAGAGTGGTTTGAGATTTCAGAAAAAGGGGAGCAAATCCTCAGGATTTAAAAACTACAAAAAGAACCCCAGAATGAACTTTCCAACCTGAAGTGTACTCCAACAGAACTTTCCCTCGGTGGACGGAAATAAAACTTTTGGACCTATATCAATGAGGACTAATAACCCAAAGAAAGAACCTCTGAAATGCTGGGGTTGCGGAGAAGGGTATCTCCTGAGAGACTGTCCACACCGACAATAAAATAGTCAGAAGGTTTATAACATACATGAAGCTACCATAGTCAATGATGTGGCAAGGAGTGTGCCGCAGATTTATGCAGCCTTGGATAATAACTAAGATGACCACCAAGCTTCAGTAGTGGAAATAGAAGGTATGATTTTCAATCATCTGGTGTCTGTTTTGATTGACCCTTGTTCAAATTTGAGTTATATAGCCCCTAAAGCTGTTGATAAATGTAATCTACAACCACGAAAGCAAACTAAGACATGGTTGGTACAGTTAGCCACTGGCACCAAAAGAAAGGTAGTAGAGGTCATACCAGCCTGCCAACTAAGGATGGGTGAATTCCCCACCCAAGCAACCCTTAATGTATTACCCCTGGGATCATACGATCTGTTGATTGGTATGGACTGGCTGGCCGCCCATAAAGCCAAACTGGACTGTTACCATAAAACCTTAGAATGTGTGAGCAAAGAAGGAAAAAGGATAACCCTTCAAGGGATCCGAAAACCGGTCTCGGTGAGGCAAATATTAGCCCTGCAAATGAAAAAGTATTGCCGAAAGGGATGTCCCCTATATGCAATACAGGTGTTAAAAACAATCGAAGGTGCTAAACCAAGCCCTGATGATCACCCTATCCTAAGAGAATACAGAGATGTGTTTCCGGAAGAGGTACCGGGTCTACCTCCGAGAAGAGACATTGACTTCTCAATAGAGCTCTCACTAGGAGTGGTGCCGGTGTCTAGGATACCCTACCGGATGAGCACACCTGAGTTAGTGGAACTCAAATTACAATTGAAAGAAATGATGGATAAGGGTTATATTCGACCCAGCGTTTCCCCATGGGGAGCACTAGTCCTGTTTGTGAAAAAGAAGGATGACACCCTTAGACTGTGTATAGATTATAGAGAACTCAATAAAGTAACCATAAAGAACAAATACCCCTTGCCCAGGATCGATGATCTATTCGATCAGTTGGGAGGAGCGTCTATTTTCTCAAACATTGACTTGAGGTCGGGATACCATCAAGTCTGAATCAAGGGTGAATACATCCATAAAACCGCTTTCTGGACACGGTATGGTCACTATGAGTTTGTGGTAGTGCCATTTGGGTTAACCAATGCCCCTGCCACTTTCATGTGCTTGATGAACAATGTACTCAGTAAATTTTTAGATAAATTTGTACTAGTTTTCATTGATGACATATTAATCTACTCTAAGAATAGAGAAGAACATGAAGAGCATCTTAGACTTGTGCTGCAAGTGCTAAGAGAGCATCAACTCTATGCCAAATTCAACAAATGTGAATTCTTTCAGAAGCAAATACATTACTTGGGACATGTTTTGTCCAAGGAAGGGCTAGCAGTAGATCCTGACAAGATCAGGTCTATCATGGAATGGCCTACCCCAAAGGATGTTTCAGACATCAGATCCTTTATGGGATTGGCGGGATACTATAGGAGATTTATAAAAGATTTCTCCAATATTGGTTGTCCAATCACTGCCCTCCAGAAGAAGGGAAAAAAATTCCTGTGGACACAACAATGTGAAGAAAGATTTCAAACCTTGAAACATCTACTAACCCATGCACCCGTGTTGAAAATAACTGACCCAGAAGCTGACTTCCTTGTGTGCATAGATGCCTATAAGGAAGGCCTCGGAGGAGTCCTTATGCAGAAGGGAAGTGTGATCTGCTATGAATCCCGGAAATTGAATGCACATGAGGTCAACTATGTGACTCATTATCTAGAACCGGCTGCCATAGTGCATGCCTTAAAAATGTGGAGGCATTACCTCTTGGGAAGAAAAATTGTACGTATGACAGATCACTGTGGGTTACGGTATTTGTTCGACCAACCAAAGCTCAATGCTAGACAAGCTAGATGGATGGCCCTCCTTAGTGAATTTGATTTTGAAATTAAACACATCAAAGGGAAGGAAAATAGGGTGGTTGATGCCCTTAACAGGAGAATGAGAATGATTCACCTGGTAGCGGTGAGTACCTACGAGACAGATGTCAAGGACAAAGTAAAAAATGCACAAGAAATAGATCCCTTCATTCAAACTGTGACCCTGTACCTACAGCAAGAACCCACTGGAGTAAAATATGAAGGCTACCAGATGACCGAGGGAGGTATACTCACCTACAGAGATAAAATGTACATCCCAAATCATGACAACTTGAAGAGGTTCATCATGGATGAACTACACAAAAGACCCTACACTGGTCACCCAGGATACCAGAAAATGATCACTGCCACCCGGAAACAATTTTATTGGCCTGGATTGAAGAAGGACATAGACAAATATTTAGCCCAATGCATAGAATACCAACAGGTTAAGGCAGAACATCGACACCCAGCAGGACTATTACACCCTTTACCCATCCCAGAATGGAAATGGGAAACCATCTCCATGGATTTTATCACTGGATTACCAACTTCAGCCAAACAGAATGATGCCATTATGGTGGTGGTGGATAAACTAAGAAAGTCCGCTCATTTCATCCTCATCAAATCAACTTGCAAGGCGATATATATCACCCAGATATTCATGAAAGAGATATTCCGACTGCACGGTATGCCGAGAGAGATAATATCTGACAGAGACACAAAATTTACTTCCAATTTTTGGAAATCACTGATGGCTGGATTGGAGACCAAATTGTTGTTCAACACTGCCTATCACCCTCAAACCGATGGACAGACAGAAAGAGTGAATCAAATATTAGAGTATATGTTAAGGATGCATGTAATGCATCAACCCGGGAAATGGGAAGACTACCTGCCAATGGTAGAATTCGCCTACAACAACGGTTATCAAGCATCCTTAAAGATGAGTCCCTTCGAGGTCCTCTATGCTAGGCCGTGTAATACTCCAATCAGCTGGAGTAATCTTGTAAATAGGATTTCTTTTGGACCCGACATGTTGAAAGAATTGGAACAACAAGTGACTCAGATAAAACAAAATTTGAAGGTCGCTCAGAACCGACAAAAAAGTTATGCTAATCAAAAGAGAACTCCAAGAGAGTTCAAAATGGGAGACCATGTACATCTCAGAATTAAGTCTAGAAGGAGTTCCCTGAGAATGGGAGATTGTGCAAAACTGGAACCCCGATATTGTGGACCCTTTGAGGTTCTAGATAGAGTGGGACCTGTAGCCTATCGGCTAGCACTTCCTCCCACAGTAAAAGCACATAATGTTTTCCATGTTTCATTATTGAAGAAATATGTACATGATGCTAGTCATATAATTGACTGGTTTGTGATCCAGGTGGAATTAGAGGGAGAATTTCTACCAGAACCCCAATGCATACTGGACAGAAAGGAAACCCCGCTCCGAAATAGAACCATTGGACAGGTCAAGGTGCAGTGGAAACATTTTGGCCCAGATGAGGCTACATGGAAAATGGAGGATGCCATGAGACATGCATATCCGATTTTATTTACTTCTGTACATGTAATTCATGTTAGTAGATAAGAATATCGAGGATGATGTTCCTTTTAAGGGGGAGGGAATTGTAACACCCTGTTTCCCCCAGCTTGTAAATATAACTGGACTGGCCAAGAACTAGGGCGAACTCATAAATGTGAATAAAATTTTGAATTTATTGCAGGACTGCTGAGAGGGGATGTGCAGAAAAAGAGACCACGATGGCGGTGGAAGGCACCTGGAAAGGTGGCGTTAACTTCCACCGAGAATTAATACCGTATTTGGACTCCACTGGCCCCGAGAACCAAAAACGATTCGCTGGCCCTGAATTTAATGCAGGCTGGCAGGTTGATGGATTAATGAGGGATGGGGAGGTGAACCGCCTATCCATAGAGCCGTCAGGCCTGACCAGACGCGAGGGTAATCACGCCACACACAACCTCGCAAGAGGATAAGGCATAAGGCATAAGCGATTGGGGGACAGACGCGAGGGGAACTCTGGCATTATGCAGAGTGAGTGATAGCAGAGAGGAAGGATTGTAACCTTCTCTCCTGGTCACTGGCAGATAGAGAGACGCAGTCTCATAGCATCATGGTCTCAGCTCAGGGGTGGCTAGTGGTAAATCCACTAGGAGTCGCTAGCCTATGGTTGGGTGGAAACGAGCACCCCTCTCAGCAGTTGCACTCACTGTGTTATTTCTGATAAGTGTTTTACATATTGCATCTTGAAATTCATATACTGACATATATGCTCATAAATTGTGAAATTGTGAACAATTACAGTATAAGAATGTCTGTGCAGTGTTTTGATAAGAAATGGTAGATATATGCTTATAACAGAAAAACCACACATGGCTTATGATTGATAAATGAATGTAATTATGCACAAGTTGAATCAAGTTAGACTTCCAGTCCATTCTCAGGAACTTGTTCCCCCTTGTCTGTCTCCCAGAATGCCTCGGAATAGATCTCTTCACATAGATTCCCTCCTGGGAAGGGTTTACCAAGAACTTGGAAAAAGGACCTGAATGTGCAAGCCCTAATAACCCTGTACGAGGAGGAATGACCCTATTAAAATCTCGAAGTAACAACGTAGGGATAAGTATCAATCGACGGATGAGATCCCGTCGGAAGATTCCCAGGTCATTCATGACCGTTAGATTGACGAAAGAAATAAGGGTGTTACATACCTTGCCCCTTTTCCTCTACCTTCGTGAATAGCAAGGAAAATCGGGACCGTAGATCCCCAAGGTCTGTGGAAGTATCTGGACTGTTGGTTTCTTTTTCCATCTAGAGAGTAGTGAGAGAGTACACGGTGTGGGACTGATCTGAGTTGTTGGATCTTAGCTAGAGAGCCCGATAGCCGTTGGATCCATTAGGAGGTGCATGAGGGTTAAGCCTTCGTGAACAAGGGCGAAAGTCACGAGAGAGGAGTCGGTATCGGGGATTCAGAGTTCGGGGTTTCGAGAGTCCTGATGACAAAAGATCGAGACACTCCTTGGTAAAAATCCCGATATAGATCTAGACCGTCCATCCATGAAGGTCACGTGGGAGAGATCTAGAGTCCATCGGTATTTCAGATACCGGGGATTCGAGTTGACAAAGTGGTGTCAAAGTGGATATCGGGGATATCGAGGATGTACGAAGAGTCACTCGACACCAGGAACCCTGAATCAACGAGATTTGATCTAGACCGTTCATTTGGGAGCGGATGCGTGTCACGAGACTACCCACATCTGGGACTCGAGCATCGGAGGTTGGAAGAGGAAGTCTTTCGACTTCACAAGTGGCGAAAGGGAGAGATCTCTATGTTGTGGGCCTAGCTGATGTCACATCGGGGTATCGACGCTCGAAATATCAGAGTTCTCGTGGTCAAGGAAGTCGGGACACTTCAAGTCTCGAAATAGCGAGAGGCGATCAGGACCATCCATCTTGAGGGGACACGTGGCAGTGATCGGGGCCTCCAGGAAAATTCTCGAAAGGAGAATCGTCAATCGGGAAATCGCGAGTCGGGATATCGGGAATCCCCTGGACATGAAGTCCTTGCAACTTGGAATCGCGAAGTCCGAAACCCCGACCAGGGGGAGAAAGCCCCGTTGTTGTGGGGCCTAGTTGACGTCAGGTCGGACAATTGGGGATCGGGATATAGGGAATCCCATGGACAAGGTGTCCTTGCGGTTTGGCATTGCGATGTCCAAAACCCCGATAGGAGATAGGGTTTTGGTCATGAGGATAGTGGTCATGTGGACCAAGAATCTAGCCAGAAGGGGCTAAGGGCCAAAGACGGGGAGTTGGCTCATCAGAGTTCGGGAGATCGAGATGTCAATAAATCTCGGCATCAGAAAAGAAGAAACTCCGAAACCCGAATTTGACTCGAGGAATTACACGGTCATGTGCGGAAGGTTGATCTCCCTTGGGAGGGAAACTTTGGAGGCCTCAGAAGCTTCAGGGATTTGAATGGGGAAATGTAGGAGTCGTGTATCGTGATTCCCCAATTCGTGAAAAGCCGTTAAGATCTTGGTTTTCTTAAGCGTGTGGGTACAGTACAGGGTCACGTAGACAAGTCCCCAAGAGAGAAAATTTCCCCTCGATAGCCCCGTTGGGGTTCGACGTTTCGTTGTTACAAGCTTCGGGGTTTGCAATGTCGAGAGACTCGACATTCTGGTAGCACTGAGTCACGAAGTGCGAAAAAACGCCGTGATGATTCAGCTCATAATTGTGAACTATAATCACATGGAGGTGGAAAAAGGAAAGAGCTAGCCTGTGCTAAGCCCCGTAGGACTTTGGGGATTTTGATTGTTGAGCAAAATTTTGATTTTGATTTTGAGTAGTGGGTATGTGACACTATCCCCTTTGATTGTTTCTGCATAACTTTTTGGATATGTTTCTTGTTCTGTTGTTTTGGATCTTGATCCCTTTTCTGTCTGATTGTATCTAAGTCTAGACTTGTCATGATGAGGTTTGTGACTGCTGATAATGTCATTCAAAACTTTTGAGCTGTTCTTCATATTTTTCTTTTGAAGATCCTTTCTTAATGTGACAATTTCTGCTTCCAAATTTCCAATGATCTTGTCTCTTCCTTCTAGCTGTTCTTTGAGTGCTTCTTCAATTATTTTATCTTCTTCAATTTGAACCTTCAAATTTGTGATAATTTGTTGTAGTTCCCGAGTGTCTTCTTTCTTGTCTAGTTCCACTTGTAGTTTCTTATTTTTCTTCTTTTCTCTTCTAATAACTTCTATGGAACACAATAATTCTTCTCAGTAGTCAACTTATGCCTCTTCATATTCTTCTTCGACCTCTTCATATTCTTCTTCGAAGTCTTGTTTATTAGAGTCTTCTACTGCCATGAATATAACTCTTTCTTTCTCACTGTCACTGACTTCATCTTCATCTGATGATGAGATGTCTCCTTTGGTGCATAAGATTTTCTTGAAAACTTTCTTTGTGGTTCTTTTGCCTTTATATGTTTGTTTGCTATTTGAGTAACCTACATCATTTCTCTTTTTCTTATGAGGACATTTATTAACAAAGTGACCAATACCATCAAAATTAAAACAAATCAAAGGAAACTTACCTCTATACTTGCCGTTGGTTCCCTTGTTCAATCTGCTGACAAAGTTGGCTGCTTCTTCATCATATTTCGGGACGTCACTGCTGCTGCTATGTTCTTTTTATTTTTTCTTTCCCTTTTTCTTTGACCTTTTGGATGCTTTGAAGGCTTCTTCTTTTATATGTTGATTTTCCCGTTCAGTTCTCATTTCATATTCTGTGAAGATTCCATGTAGTTCGTCCATGCTTATTGAGTTTAGATCTTCTCTTTCTTCTAGTGCTGATATCTTAGGGTCAAATCTCATAGGAAGAGATCTTAGTACCCTTTGAAAAATTACAGATTCTTTGATTTATTCTCCCAATCCCAAGATTGCATTTACTGTTTCATCGACTCGTAAAAAATAAGCTGCAATATTCTCATCTTCCTTCATCTTTAGTTGTTCGAACTGACCTCTGTAAGTTTGAAGCTTTGACTTTTGAATCTCTTTCATAAATATTTTGATTTTTTTCCCAAATACTTTAGCGGATTTACAATGTGAAACTTTGGTGAATACCGATTCTCCAAGACCATTCATAAGTGAATTTGTGGCTTTGGAATTATTCTGACAGAGTTTCACTGCTTTGTCTTTTGTCGACGAAACTGTTGGCGCTGTGTATCCATCTACAATTTATTGCCAAATTTCAAATCCATGTTCCTGTATATATGTCTTCATCCTTATGCTCCAAAATGCTTACTTCTGTCCATCAAACTATGGTATTCCATTTTTATACATGTTGTTTCTCTCCATGATCTACCTTTCAGTGGTTAAATTGATTTTTGAAGGAACTTGCTCTGATACCAATTGTTGGGTTACTGAGAGGAGGGGTGAATTAGTAATAGAGAAATCTAATCCTTTTTAACCATATAATGCAAGTGTTCTATCAATGTAGGATTATCATCCAATATTTGCAGAGTAAATAAAAAATGAACAAATGAACAATCATACATACACAATACACCACTGTTTTTACATGGAAACCCAAAGCAGGAGAAAACCATAGAATGTTTTTTCTTATATGTATTGAATAATTACATTCATTGGAAGCACCAACTTCCTTTTTTTTCCAGCTGAAACTGGAAGGAGGCTCCAAACCCCTAGTTTCTTAGGCTAGAACCCGATGGAAGTTCCAACTCCCCAATTCTTTGGCTACAACCAGAAGGAGGCTACAACCCCCTATGTTCTCCGGCTACAACCGGAAGGTGGCTACAACCACATGTACTTGTCTCGTCCAACCAACCTGGCGTATAAGTAGAATGATGAAACCACTGTCACAATATCACTATGAGATATACTGCTGTAAACCTGTACCAATCAACCTGCACCAAACAACCTGAACCATGCATCAACCATGCATCAACCTGTAATCAACCTATACCATAAACAAGTGCATCAACCATGCACCAACCTGTACCAAACAACCTATAATCAACTTGTACCATAAATAAGTGAATCAACTATGCACCAACCTATACCTCATCCTGCAAACCTTCCTTAACTTTAACAACAAGAGACTAGCATTTTCATCAAACTTTACTTTAGTCTCACATGACTAGTTTTGGATTAGTCAACAACCCTAACTTGAAATAATCATAACTATGTACCTGTAATGAATACAGATATGAAAATAGTATACAATTTTCTTCAGTGTGTTTTATGCAATTCCTCCAGGTGTCACCACTTGGAACCTCTCAAAAAAGGAGTTATAGAAAACATAACATACCTTGTTGAATTCTGGATTATTCTAGAGAGTGAACTTGTAGAGTGCGCCCCACACAAAATATTTGTTGTATGGATCTATATTTTTTACAAAGAATACTACAGATTGTACTCTAACCAACACATTTGGTCTTATTGAATTTGGATATGTTATGAATAATTTATGACGTTTTTACCCGAAACACCTGTTTTAGACTAGTTTCAGGACTAGCCACAAACCCTTTTTTTCCACGGAGTGTAACTCCAAAAATATAACGACCCACAATATGAAATTCGTACCAAAAATACTTGGATATGTTTCCTCAATGGCCTCCTAATTTCATGGTCTGAATCATTCTAGAAAAAAAGTTATTGTGAAAATGGTGAGATGACCTGTAAATAACATACCTTAGAAAGCATCATCAAAAGAATTTATCCTCCCTTGAATTTCGGCCTTCTTTAATTCACCTTCTCTCTGAAATTCACCTTAGATATTATTTGGTTATATCAGTCACTTGTAGATATTCAATATGCTCAAGTGTGATTAAAATGAGAGAGCCTTGCCTCTAATTTATACTCTCCATGTAGATTCCTTAGAATCATCTTCTAGGCCACTTTGTCCACATAGTCACCTATGCCCAACTTTGCCCAATTTTCCACTTGTCCATGTATCCAATAGCCACTTGACCACTTAACACATTTTCCTCATTTTAGGGTTAACCTTCTTATAACCACTTTCCATAATTAGAAAGTTCTCTATTTACTTTATTATTTAAATAATCCTCCTTAACTTTGTCACTTCACTTTATTATTTAAATAATCCTCTTTGATTTTGTCACATCACTTTATTATTTAAATAATCCTCTTTGACTTTGTCACTTCACTTTATTATTTAAATAATTTCTTCTTTGCAAGCACTTTGACTTCTTTTACCTTTTGGGGTTTCAAGCCAATCATATGAGGGTCCTTCAACTTCGTAAGGCCATAACTCTCAAACCGTGAGGATTTATGTGACGTTCCACATACCACTGGAAATGGCATGACATGTACTATCCATATAGAATAATATTGCCTGCAAATATATCAAAAATTGTACCATTATACATCAAACAAACTTGTGTCCATTACCCAAACCTTTGTGCTACCAGAGTTTGCTATCAGACTTTCTTCAAGGGTTGACATCAATGACAACCAACCCAATTAATCAAAAAATACTCCCCTTGAAGTTTGTGATGTTCTTTTAGGACAACCATATTTTTGGAAGCGACATGATATGTATGAGTTTAGACCCCGCATTGTTATTATTACTTTGGGTAGACAATCGTACATTATACCAGAGGTAGCGCCACCTAACACTATTTCTTTAATCTCTGCTAAGAAATGAAGTAAGGTAATTTCATAAACCAGGAAGTTCATATTCTTTGTGATCCATGCTCACAATAAGTAGAAGGTCTCCTCCACATCCGTGGTCTCTACACAGAGCCTCTCTTTGCATCATAAGTAAGTGGACGAGATCGTGGAAGAGTACATAGAAATCTTCTCCTCACCCACCGGGGTATCGATGCACTACCAAGTCAAGCATCCAATTGATCTAACCCATGATGCACCTCTTCCTAATAGACCAGTCTATCATCACTCCCTGATGGAAAATGATGAAATAAAGTGTCATATCCAATAGCTTCTATAAAAGGGGCACATCAGACCCAACTCCCCCCCTTGTGTAAGTCTGATTGTACGGGTGTAAAAGAAATATGGGACCTGGTGTCTTTGCATTGATTACAGAGCATTAAACAAAATCATAGTGAGTAACCGATACACAATTACCAGGATTGACGACCTTCTTGAGCAACTTAGGGGGGAAAAGTTCTTCGACAAGATTGACCTAAAGTCTGGCTACCACTAGGTTCCCATTGAACTAACTGATGTATGGAAGACAACTTTCAAATCTAAAGAAGGTCTCTTCGAATGGATGGTCATGCCCTTTAGTTTAACAAATGCACCAACCACTTTAATGAGTTCGATGGATGATGTATTGATACACTTCACCAAATATTTTGTGGTGGTATATTTGGATGACATCCTCATCTTCAACAAAACTTGGGAGGAGCACATGCAACATATTCAACATGTTTTGAGCACTTTGCGACAACACAAGCTATATGCCAACTTGGAAAAATGCTCCTTTGGCATGAACATGGTCCAATACTTGGACTACATTTTTTATGAGCATGGGGTACATGTTGATCCAACTAATATCTAATTCATCCATGATTGGCCATCCCTGACCACACTAACCAAGCTTAAGATATTCTTGGGACTCGCCAACTTCTACCGATGATTCATGTTGGGATTCTACCATATTTCATAGGCCCTCAACCAAGTGACCAAGGATGGTGGTAGGGAAAATTTTGAGTGGGGGAAGGAACAACAATGAACATTTGATGATCTGAAGCATTGATTGTGCTCATCTCCAATACTCTCCTTACCCTATCTACAACAACCATTCGAGATTGAGACTGATGCATCCGAATATGCTGTAGGCATAGTTCTCACTCGACATGGTCATCTGGTAGCATACCATAGTGAGACACTCTTAGATACTATCCATAATTACTCCACCTATGACAAGAAAATGTATTACATTATACAAGCTTGTCATCAATGGAAACATTACATTCTGGGAAAGGAGATAATCATCCACATTGATCACAAGTCTCTGCAGTTCATATAGACATAGGGGAAGTTGCAGAACGAACTCCATAAGAAGTGGTCCACCTACCTAGAACAATTCCATCTCAACATCAAGTATAAGACAAGGAGCACAAATCGTGTCACTAATTGCCTTAGTCGACCTCCCATAGCTTCACTCACCACCGTGCTCCATTCCTATGGGCATGAGGAATCTGAGTGGTCCCAAATTTATCAACAAGATCCAAACTTCTCCACCACCCATTAGCTCTTGGGTACAGGTGCAAATGTCACAGATTTTCACCTTCAGGACATACTGTTATTCCATTTGGGCCATATCTATGTTCCTGCAAGTGAGCGTGCAAATATGATTTAGGAGGCTCACTACAGTCGGATGGCAGGACATTTTGGCATGGAGAAAACTGTGGCCATTCTATAGAAACATTTTTATTGGGAAAAACTTCGATAGGACGTCAACAAGTATATTATATCTTGCACTGCATGTGCCATTACCAAGCCAACCATCAAGAAACAAGGCTTATACACCCCTCTTCCTACTCCCAAGAGGCCTTGGGAATCCATCTTGATGGATTACATGTTTGGCCTTCCATCCACCAATAAAGGCAATGATTGTGTATTTTTGGTAGTTGATCGGTTTTCAAAGATGGCCATCCTCACAGCTTGTAGGAAGAGCATCACAATGGCATATACTGCCAAGCTATTCTTCGAATGAGTGTGGGTCCATTTTGGGATACCACAGACCATTACCTCTGATCAGGACAACAGGTTTCTCATCACATTTTGGTTGATTCTCTGACCATTGTTGGGCACCAAGCTCACTAAATCCACTGCTTTCCACCCCTAAACCAATGGCCAAAAAAAGGTCGTCAATCAGATGATTTTTCACATCCTGCGCATGTACAACTCTAAGAATATGCATACATGGGACGAGAGTATTCTGTATGTTCATCACAACTACAATAGGGCTCTCCATAGCTCCATCGACCATAGCCCATTTCAGGTGGGGCTGGGATTCCAACCATTAGGTCCCATTGATGTTGCATTACCTCTTGCAAGCACACAGGAAAAACTTCCCATGTTCAGTCCAAGGCTGATAAATCCACTAGATTCATTGAGCAGATTCAACACATCCGCCAACTGGTCCATGAGATTTTGCAGAAAGCCATTGCTAATTACAAACAACGCCATGATCAACATAGGGTACCGCACCCATTTTAGATGGGAGACAAGGTCTGGTTACATTTACAAAAATATCACCTTACAGGGCCCCATCAAAATCTCTTCCCACTTTGCTATGGGACTTACACTATCACCAAGTCTATGGGTAGAAATGATTTTGAGATCAACACTCCACCCTTCCTTGTCTTGCACCCAGTGTTCAATGTGGACCTCCTTCAGCCATACTTTCCACCATTATTGGATACCTCAAATATCGCAGAACAACTGACACCAACATAGCTCAACCTTGACTGCATGGAACATGCATCCACTGATCAGATAGTAGACACACAGGTCAAGGGAACTTGCCAACAAAGGATCCAACTTTATCGGGTTGTCAAGGCAGGGAAACTCCTACACCAAGGAAAGTGGATCACCTGGGTCCAAATTCAATAGAAGTCTCTTCACATGATGGGGGAAATCAATGCAATGGAGACCATTTCTTCATAAGGGGGGAGGACTGATCCAGGTGGATATTGGTGGCCACCCACCTATTCCAACTGGATCCTTTTGACAATTTTTTGTTCAACACGTTCTTCTGTATTTCTTTGTAATTGTATGTTCTACACTTCCAGGGTTGTATGAAGCCCTACACATATTCCAGGTGGATACTGTTGTCCTCCCACCTAATACAACTTGATTCTTTTGGAAGTTTTCATGTTAGCACATCTTTATGTACTTCCAGAGCCATTTTGGGGCCCTAAAAAATGTTTTTTTGGCTTGCCACAATCAAACTATAGGTTGAGTCAGATATTGACATAATAATGTGTAGTTATCGAGAAGACCTTTCCAACGGGATATCACGCGCCTAAAACAAAGGTCGTATGCAAAAGTTACGCCCCCAGGAAGTTGAGGTACCAACTTACCCATCGAGGCCCACATAAAGTTTGGCATTTCATCTCCTAGGGTTAGGTTTTTGGATGTATAGGATTTTGGCATTCATGAGTAATGCTAAAAGGGCCTTTGAAGCCTCATTTTAATCATTCTTGTCAGACATATGCACATAGCAACCACATCTATTATCAGAGATAGCTATGACCATTCAAGCAAGTTGTTTTCAGTTATGTAGTTTTACAATTTCAACCTATTTCATTTATTCAATAGAAGTTATTGTTCATTGAATATTTGTAGTTTTTCTCCATATATTTGTGTTATTGTATTCAGTCTGTTATTCATTTCATTCCACTCATAAATCCAGATCAAAGATGTTTAGGTCAATTCAAAGCATATAACTTGAAATGAAGGGGAAACCAATAAGCCCGATGAGAACCCCCCAAATGATTCATCAATGTTATAGAAAGAGACTAAAGAGAATACCCAGGATAATGCCCAAAATGGTATCACTATTGAGAAATATCCCATCCAGGAAGAGGCTAAAATAGGTAAGCAACCATTGGACAAAGGAGCCACCAAAGACCCAATATGAGAGCATATCTACACACCAGGGGGTTTGAGCAACATATTGTCTCGGGGCGATCAACCTATTCCCCAACCAGTGGATGAAGTGGCCTATTGAGAGATATTTTCCTATGATTAGAAGCATACATATATAGTAAGAATAACTCATAAGAAACAAATGTTCACGCTGGACAATGAAAAAATCAATACCATTGAGGAAGTAATCACTGACATGAAGAAGGCCAGAGAAAGACAAATTTACTCTGCATGTTTGGCTATATCCCATGCCTCTTATGAAAAGGGAGTGATGGAGGAGAGGGAGTTAGAGTAGGCCAGGTATGAAATTGATTCCCTCAAACATAAAGTACAATACCATCAAGAGGCTGGAGGAGTAGTGAAATTCAAGGAAGACTTACTGGAGTTGTATGACATTTGTTGAAGGACACAAGAAATTCAGATAGAAAGGGCGATAGATCTTCAGGAAGAATATCTGTTTCTAGGAATTACATGTAAATAAATTCACATATGGGTTGAGAAAGGAGTTGGTACGCTGGAAAAGATGGAGTTTGTGCATGCGATACAAAAAGAAAAGGGGTCAGAAGACCATAATATAGAGATGTTGTCAGATGAGTGGATGGGTCAAATATGCTCAGTGGCCAAGAATTCGGAAAAAATTGTTGATGAACCCATGGAAAGAGTAGATGAGGAGTGGTCTCACTATAATTAGAGATGGGACAAGATCAATCAATTGATGTTAGAACATCAATTCCTATTTTCGGGTCCTCCACATATTTTTGACTAATTGATGAGATGGAAACTGATTTGTGACAGTCGGTTGATGGATACAAGGAGAATGTTCAGCGAATTACTACAATGGGGAAAGGACACATGAAAAATCATGCGTGATCAATCAAGTCAATATTGTGGACCAAATGGAGCAGATAGTCGACCAAATGGAGAAGCACACTCTTCAATATCGTGACAACAAGCATGAGCTAGCTATGCCAATGGATCAACACAAGTTCATGTTCATCGAGAGTTGCAATCGACTCTTGAGAGAGTGATATGATTATGTTAAAGAACATGCAAACTCGAAAACCGCCAGATCACTCGAGTCATCACAATCAAACTTATGATTATATATTTTTGGCTGCATATGTGGCAATTTTTGCTAATTTTAATTTTGTATAAATAAAGGGATCCTAGATATAGAGAGGACCTTTTGGAATTCCAAAGAATTTTAGTTGTTAGTTTATTGTGGAACTATTTTGACAATTAATTGGAAGCTCTTCTAGAGCCTAAAGTGATTTTGGAATCTACCTGGTGATCTATGTGATATTATGGATTGTTCTGCCTTGGACCATTGTGTATTCATGTCTAGTAAGCTCTTATTAATCAAGATATCTTGTGATAATTGTAGTTTTACGTCAAATTCTCATCTTATGTTTAATATATTGCATGTTATATTATTTCTACATGATACTTTTGATATTGCTGCAATATATATATATATATATATATATATATATATATATATATATATATATATATTTTATGGATTGACAAGTTTTACACGAATATATATTTTATCGTTGACAAGTTTTGATTGAGATATTTGCATGCACGTATCATTTATGTTGTATATCTATTTCTAGGAATTATTTCTAGTGAAACTAGACATACAGTAGTCGATTGGTTACTTGTTAACATAGTTTATTTAAAAGTTATCTTTAAAACATGACTCTTTTATCTTTCTCTTACTCATTCAATGGTTTGTTGGACTAATTCCTTTCAAACCATTCATATGCTTCAATTTATTCTAAAATAAGACTCTGAAAACACGTTCCTAAAAAGAGAGTTAGTAATATGAATGTAACGATAATATCCATCAATCCAGAGAATCACGCCACCCCAAATAAATAAGAGTCTAATTGGGCCTCATCTTAGGGCGTGATTCCTACAGTTGAGATAACGATAAATTAGACCCCTAAACATAATTGGCGCTAGAAGGAGGGTTGAATGAATGCATGGCTAGTCAAATTACTTATTCCAGTAGAAACATATCCTGAATAGCCTATACATTAAAAAAACACACATGCATGGATAGTCCTTCTCATGATAGTCCTCAAAAATAAGGTACCTCAACTACCAGTAACTTGCCTCACATAGAGGAAGATACATACCTTCACCCATAAATACCCTACATGATCCCTCACGAAGAAATCAACGCATTTAGGAGAATTACTTGAGCTTATTCTTGGTATATCAGAGTGTTTCCATTAGCTACTTTCCTACCTCAAAGAAAATGAACTCCAAGACCAGTTGTCAGCAACCCAGATAACACTTTTGTCAACACGATTGAGGATTTGGTAGATTTTTCCTTAACTGAAATCGATCAACCTCTCAGTTTTATTATTGAAACTCCAGTTGTCACACCACCAACAAGTACCTACTTTGAACTTGATAATTTTGAGTCTGAAGAAGTAGGGTCCAATTCAGAGGACTCGAATGATGAATCAGACAACATGGGGGATAACAATGAAAACATTCTATAGGGTAATGATCAACCTGCAAACAACCAACCATGGTTGGCTAGAGATTCCTTGGCCATACCGAGATGGTTGCATAACTTAGCTAGGCACCCAGAGAATATTCTCCCCACTTTTGACCCTGAAACCTCTGGACTACCTGAAGACCACATTAATAAATTTATACTTGAAATAAAGATGATGAATGTGCAACAAGAAGACATGATGTGTAGAATTTTCCCTTACACTTTTGAGAACTAATCCTTGACATGGTACTTTAACCTTCAGGTTGGTTCCATAACCAGCTGGACAAAATTCCAGAAAGATTTCCTAAATAAATTTGATGAAGAAGCCACTATAATATCCTTGATGGTCAAACTATTTTCTACCACCATGGGACCCAAGGAAAATTTCAAAAATTTTAATTAGAGGTTTACAAAAATACTTAATAATTTCCACTTGATGCCAAAACTTCTCAATAGCTACAAATTGAGGTATATGCAAACACACTATCGACCTCTATCTCGATGTTCGTCAAAAGAGATGCTAAATCTACTCTGGTTGAGAATTTTGAGGAGGCCAAAATTATTGAGATTCAGATGAAAGGTTGTAAATACAGTCAAATATCCTTAGCAAAGAAGGAAACCCAATAGCCACCTATAAGGGGATTTTTTCTAAACCGACCACCAGGTAAAAAAGCCGAGCAAAACTTCAAAAAGGACAATGAAGATATGGAAAGTTTGCAAATAATGGTAAAGAAGTTATCTAACGAAATTGTAGACATGAAGAGGAATGTAAGTGAAAGAAGTTTCAATCCTAAGCCTTACAAGAATTTCCTGAGAAAACCATCACCTTACAAGGCTATATAACCTCTCCCGACCAACTTAAACATTGGATTAGGTGCAATAGATTCCAATTCTTTTTGTAATTATCATCAAGAACACCATTCATAAAAATATTGCCTCCAATGGCTGAATTCCATGAATTTATTGGCCAATCATTTCCTGGATGGTTGTTCCGAGACTAAGCAACCCAATGATCAAACATCTAATGTCACAACAAATTAGGTTAGTGAGCCACCTAAGCAAACAACCATGGTGTTGTGGGATATCAATCACACGTTGCCTCTTGATGACTTCACTGAAGAGGAATAACCACTTGAAATATTGGTATTCCAAACAAGGAGTAAGGGCCCTATCACTCAAAATAAATCTATCATAGATCAGGATACCAAAAAACAAGAAAGAACAAATTCTTAGGCCCAACCATCTCCTCTACTTATCTCTGCCCCTAAATTTCAAACTCAGGAGACATCAAAGTTCTAATATAATGTGGTGTAAGATTTGTTGGGACTCATAAATGTCATATTTTCATCCACCTTTCCCTTCATCATTCTTCACATTTCATCACCCCATAACCTTTCATGATATTATTTTCATAAATATATTTGGGTTTCACCTTATTATTTTCCACTTTATTCATTTTAGTATTAAAAGGGAATTTGAGATTAAATATTAGAAAATTGACATGTTTTCATATATATCTCAAAAATGTGTGAGATTTATCATGTGTAGGAATATGTGAAGGATTAATTCAAAAGACTTCTCGAATACTTCCTCCACCATTTCAATATTTGAGGAGATAGTTCAAGCCTATTTCAAGGAGAAGATCATGGGGAATGGATAACATATCTTATCCAAGATATATGAGAGATATGTGTGAGGATTTGAAGGGATCATATTTTGTAATAATGGGAAATTGGTTGAGAGAAAAGTGGATCTGTAATTATGAGATGTTTATCTTCATTTCAAAGCTCTCATGTATAAAAGAGAGTGCCCTCTCTTCATGAGAGGGAGGAAGTTGTTATGATGCAAATTGGATCCATGAAATGACTCTTTTTGTAAACCTACTTGTTGAAGATTAATGGAAGTTTGAATTCAATGATCTTGGGTGTGTCTTTTAGAATTTAACATCTGCCGATCTAAAAGATTCCATGTTGGCATCGGCAAGGGCCATCGATCCATCTTGGTAAGCTCATTGTAAATTATTAGTGTAGATTTTCATTTCATGTACCTGTTATTTTGATTTCATATTATTTTGTTTTGATTTCACTATTAGAATTTGTTGCAAAGTGTGGAAATGAAGGAACAATTGGATCTCCATATTTCACCATACATGAGATTTAATGGAGCATCCCACTACACTTAGCTTTCTTTTCCAGAATTGATTAGTTTACACCTTGCTAACACATGCACAATCAATACCTCCATCTCTCACCCTACATGCACCTATAATGGAATGTTGCAAATGCACAAAGTGTTAATTGTTGTTAGTTTAGTTGCTCTAGGAGATAGAATCAAAATTCATCTTTTCCTTTCATGAGCCATCAATGAACAGGTCCATCACCTGAGCAAGAGATTTTTCTTATTTATGAGTTTTGCTTTATGAATTTTGAAATGTGTGGAGAGTGTTATATTTGAAGTGTGAAAACAGAGTGTTGAGTTTCAAATGCCTATTCTTTATGCTATACTCATCAAACATAGACAAACTACCTATTTTCGGCACATATAGTGCATTAATTCTACTGATTACGAATCCCGATCGATAATTTATGTTTGGTAATATATTATGCATATAATTGCACCAACAAGATTTGAAAAAGATGAAAGGAAATGTTTCGATTATGGGATTATGTAGAATTACCCAACAAAAGGACCTTTTTTTGCAAGCCTTAAAGGAATATGAAAAACCTATGATAAACCCAAATCCAAGCACTAGAAAAGTCACCTCTGGGGAAACCAAGAGTTTTAATTTAAACTAAACATCCATCGACAGGAAATATAGGTCATCTATCTCACCCTTTTTTTTGACTTTCAAAATTTACCATAGGAATCTGCATAACTGCTTGGTTGATTATGACGCGTCTTCAATTTTCATGCCTTTGTCAGTATGTAAGAAACTAAATGCAACCCCCACCAAAAGTGACACACAAATTATCCAACTAGACAAAACAAAATTCAAAGTAATCGGTGAAGTAAAATATGTTATGATCCGAATTGCCTCTAATATGAAGTTTCACCAAGTCATTGACATTATCATTGTAGATATTCCATAAACTTATGGAATGTTGTTGAGTTAGGATTGGTCCAGAAATCTACACGGTTACTTCAACACTAACCGTTCCCATTTATTTCTATCATTAAAGGGGCATTCCAACATGATAAAAATTAATAGGGAAAAGTATTTGAAGCATACCGTCACTGATTTGGAAGCTCTGAATGAACCCTCCTCTACATAATTTCCTATGTTAGGGAATTATTCTTGTGAATGTGAATTTGGGAACTTATCAACTTTCTTATATGAAGTATTGTTCTCACTAAATTCAGAGCTATTGCTGCAAGAAAAGTCAAAGATAATTAAGAAATGTAGTGAGCCCAAGTAGTGTTCCCAAATCCATATCTTAGAAGACAAAATGGAACCCTAAGTCTAGACCCTAACAAGAAAGTTCTAAACTTCACTTCCATAATTTGGACTCTGTTATTTGATGGAACCAAAACCCAGGAAGGAGTGGGTGCATGATGTATTTTCATTGATCAAGTAGAGAAACATAGTTTCTTATCTTATAGGATGGAGTTTGAATGCAGAAAAAACACGACTGGATACAAGGCCCTAGTTCAAGGACTCAAGAAAGTTATTAACATGAACATTAAGGAACTAGTTGTTTCTGGTGATTCTAAAATTATTGTAATACAGGTAAAGAATACTATACATTGTGATTCCCATAACACGAGGAACTATCAACAAGAAGTTCACATATTGATAGAAAGCCTCAGACATTTAACATAACAACTATCCCTCGATCTAAGAGTATACTTAATTATTCTTTGGCTACAACAAATTTGAGACTATCTCCCCTCAAAGACTATGAGGCCTATAGGTTTTCCATAGAGTTGTTATACAAACCTTCTGTCCCAGATAAACATAACCAATTGGAGGGTATTTGAAGGAGATGATCAAATTATATCCTTTTTAACCAACAAAGATAATTTCAAGGACTTGGATATTGATGATGAATTTTTCCAAAATATTCTTGTTGAACAGGAAGGTATAGAATATAATACAGATAAGAGTAGTAATATAACTCAACCTAAACCTTGGAAACATTTTTTGTTTACAAGAGAAGTTTAAAAACCCCAAGAATGTCAAAACTGGTAGTTCATGTCTTGCCTATGAAGTCATAAACCTAGGGACTGCGGAAAATCCAAAAAATATGAACCTCGGAAAATCACTATCCTCTGAGGAGAAGAAGGCTTACCTAAAGTTATTTGAATAATATCAAGATTTTTTTTCATGTTCCTACCAAGACTTGAAAACGTATGATAGATCATTCATCATACCATCCCACTTAGACCTGAGGTCAATCCATTCCAACAAAAAATGAGGAAATTCCACCCATATCTTGAGCCTCTGATGCAGAAGGAGCTCAAAAAACTACTAGATGATAAGATGATATTTCAAGTGAGGAAATCTACATGGGTGTCCAACTTAGTTCCCGTGAAAAAGAACTCAGGGGAAATTCATTTATGTGTTGACTTCAAAAATTTGAATAGGGCCAAAAAGAAAGACAATTACCCCATTCCCCCTATGGAACAACTTTTTCACACCATGTCCAGATATGAGATGTTCTCACTTTTGGATGGGTTCTCAGGATATAACCAAGTTTTAGTTTCAGAAGAAGATAGATTGAAGAAAACGTTTCAGACTAAATGGAGAACATTTTCCTACAAATACATGCCATTCATATTAATTAATGCAAGAGATACTTTCCAAAGGGCCATGGATGTGTCCTTTAGAGGGTTAATCAACAAGTGTGTAGTGGTCTACTTAGATGATGTCACAATTTACTCCAAGAATAGGGCAGATTGCATTGCTTATCTTACCCATATTTTTGAAAGGTGTAGTAAGTACAAGATATATTTGAACCCAAAAAAGACCATATTCAATGTAGATGAAGGCAAAATCCTAGGTCATATTATTTCTAAAGATAACATCAATATTTACCTTGAACGCATAAATTAAATCTCACAGCTTCCACTCCCTGTAACACCCCATTTTTAACCTGTATGAACTAGAATGTATTATGTAATTGTGACTTAGGTTGATGAACCGGTAAATTTGAAAAGGGGTCAGAGTGCCTAGTAAATGTAATACTTAAAATACATTAATAAAATACACCCCTGGCTACAAGAAGAACAAGGACAAAAGAGATAGGGGGCTATGATTTCACGAGAGAGGAGGCTTGAGGGGCTAAGTATCATTATTATTATTTTATTTAACCATAATTGATTTTATGGAGAAAAGGGGTTACCTGATATTCTTGGGAGAGAGGCCATGCGGCTCTTGTCTTCATGTAATTATTTAAACATCCCTTGGGGGCCTGTTTTGCGGGGGTTATTTTTTTGGTTCTTCTAGTTCTTCTTCTTCTTCCTTTTCCTTCACTCACTTGGGTTTAATTAGTGTGCTCTTGGTATGAGCATGGATACAAATGGCTTTTTGGGTGTCTCTTGGTTAATATTTCTGATAGATGTGAATCCTGAGAGTCCAAGCATGGATATTCTTGACCGAAAGTACTGGAGCCCTGGAGGGAGATGGACAACTCGAGGGACTGCGTGGCAGAGAAGGGCGTCCATTCTCTTGGGTTGTGAAGGATGGGTAGAAGAGAGCTGGTGTAATTTAGATAGTTGTGAGTGGTGAAAGGCCTGCGATATCTTTAGTGTTGAAAGGCCTGCTAGTTATGATATTGATGGCAGTTCAGATAGAACTGTCCACAACTGAGAATCCTTGGAGTTTCTAGTAGGGATATTTCCTGACCAATAGAACTGGAGCCCTAGAGAGAAATGAGATAGTCTGGGGGACTGCATGGTAGAGAAGGGTGTCCATTTCTTTGGGTTGTGAAAGCTAAGGGGGAAAGAGAGATGGAAATTTGGATTTGCTGTGTGGTTGGGAAACTTAAGAGCTAGTTAGCCAACTGATGTGTGTTTTAGATTTGGCCTAGGACCCATCCTTGTGGATTTGTAGCCCTAGCTCGGGGGTGAACTGTTGTTGAGCGTAAAAGAACAACATCATCTATGGTTGGGAGGAACGTCCTTGGTCTGCAACTAGTTGGTGGACATTCACTTGTAAAGATAAGTGCTCTCCGTGTTTTTTGTATAATGTTTAATTCAAATGTGTATTTAATTATCTATGAGACATGTATTTTTGATTTTCCTGTCTGCTGGTTATTTGTTGTGCATGGCATGTTGTCGACTTCTTTATGTCGTAGCATGGATCTGGTCTTATGCATGTGATTTTCATGCCTCTAACTTTAATAAGCAATCCTTTGATTTTGAGATAAGATCAGAGAACTAAGGCTTTGGATTGCAGTGTGCCCCACCTATTGATGACTAGGTGGGTTGCACCTTGTCTAAGCTTGTTTTAAGTGGCGTAGCCCGACTTGTGGGTGGATGGGTATGTTACAGATTGGTATTAGAGCTTCTGGTTGAATCACCGGTCCGGTATGGGCCGGGTTTGTTGGTTAGAGTCTCGTGGTTGAGGTCGATTTATGACCTTGAAATCATAAAGCTTAGGAGGAATGAGTTATAGAGTCCATGAAAAAGATAGAGTGTTAGAGATCCTTTGTAAGGGATTGTGGGATTATGGCCATCCCTTTCGAATTCAGGAATGATCACCACCGTGGAATCGAGGGAGATATGGATCGTTGGATCAAAGGGAAGGTAAACAAGGACTATTCGATAAAGGCGAAACCATAGGTTGGGAAAGGTTAAGTCCCAACTGTCAGATTTAGATTTTTGATCGTCAGCCATTGATCGAGGCCAAGCCCAAAAGGTAATACTTCAAAACTTCACCACTTCGACGATATTGGTAGGAAGGAAAAGCCTGAACTACCAAAGGCCGGAGTCGTGAAGTCCCATGAGTTTTATAAACTGATGGGAGGCACATAGGGATATCCACCATTGATCGTGGTCACCTGGTGTTGACCACTTCAGGAGTTTTCACTCCAAGAGTTTTAAACCTTGTTGAACTGCTACAACCTAGAGCCCCGGAGCACTGAAGTCTTGGAATTTTATAATGAGTGTTAGATTGAGGGAAGGAACTTGGTAGTGTTGCGAGTCATCGGATATAGTAGTGGTGGAAGGGTAGCAAAGTTTGGACTTCAAAAATTCACCACTCCGACGATTACTAAGTATGTTGCAGAGAAAAACCCCGAAGCACCAGAGACCAAAGTGCTGAATTCATGAAGTGTAAAGCCGTGAGGTCATGTAGACCATCAGATTTGGAGCTGTGATTGTGGATCATTTGTGTGGTTGATGAAGTGGCTTATGCCACATGGAAGGGGCACCATGTGGGGACATGTGTCACATAGATTTGGTACCTTTTGGAACCCTGTTGGCCCTTGACTAGGTTTTGAGGAAACACTAATAATGCTTGACCAATTTTGGGACTTCGACAGGCTGGTCGAAGACAAAGCACCCAGGCGAAGCGGAGATCGTGGGATCTCACCCATTTTGCAGGATTTTTTGGATTTTAGGGTTTATGTAACAGGTATGGGATGTCAGCCCATGGGTTAACCCATGCTTAGGCCCCTTTTTGTAATGTATAAATAAGTAGCTAGGTGATGTAAGTGGAAGTGTTGTTAGGGGGTTACTAGCCATTGATCAACTTAGTGCGTGGCTAGTTGGCTTTGTGCATGAATGAGTCAAGACTTGCAAGGCTAAGTGCAAGTGCTTTGTAAGGGATTTGTGCACAGATTGTGTAAGGCTTGGTGCCTTGATATAATTCGGGGAAGGAGGATATGGAAAGGTGCACACAGGGTTCCTATCCTTTGCGGAGTTGGATCTGTGGCTTGGTGCATATAAGAATATTGGAAGAAGCTAATAAAGAAGACGAAGAGTTGGTGGACGTAACCCCACACTAGGGTGAACCATGTATATCCTATGTTATTGTGCTATGTGTTCATGATGGTTATGTTTATATTTTCTTAGTACACTATTATGGATATATGATAGGTAGATCCATNGGAAGGAGGATATGGAAAGGTGCACACAGGGTTCCTATCCTTTGCGGAGTTGGATCTGTGGCTTGGTGCATATAAGAATATTGGAAGAAGCTAATAAAGAAGACGAAGAGTTGGTGGACGTAACCCCACACTAGGGTGAACCACGTATATCCTATGTTATTGTGCTATGTGTTCATGATGGTTATGTTTATATTTTCTTAGTACACTATTATGGATATATGATAGGTAGATCCATTGATGCTTAGTGCTTGATATATGAATAAATGATAGATATGCTCTGAAGCTATGTGCTGAATGCTTAGATGTGTTTAATATTGATTACTACTGTGCTAATATACAATTAGGGTTAATATGTGATGTGAATACGAATCATAACTGAATGCATACTATTAGCTAAGTGCTCTGTTGAAGTGTGTAATCACAGATCTGTGTCCCAGCTAGGTTGTAGACACTTGAGTCCTGCAACCCCCCCTTCCTCTACCTCAGGTGAGACTTCATCTGCCTTGCAGGTGTTGCCGAAAGGGATGGTAGTTAGGGTTTTTTTGGTGCGCTGTTGAAGCATTGAACCTTGGGTCTATGCCTGTGCCAACAAATGGTTTCATTGCTGGGACCTGAAACTGTGAGTGCTGGCAACTGAAGAAAAGAAAAATCTCTGTGCATAGATCTGTTGTTGGAGTGCGCAATATTCTACTTGAATTGTGAGGTTCTGTGCTAAAAGAGAATCCCGATCTGAAGAAAAGAGGTAAGATCTTAAAAATTTGTGCTCTGGTAAAGGTAAGATAAGTGGAAATTTTTTCTTCGGAAGTATGGATCTAGGTATGTCTGACAGATTTTGTCTTAGTCTGAAAACTAGGGCACAACTAGAAGAAAGAAGATTTGATCTGAATAAATTTGATAGAGATAGTGAAATATATGTTATTCCTATGCATAGAAATAATTTTTGGACTAACAAGTGGATGCAGGACCCTAGAAATATTTTTTTGCAGGTCCATCACTGTGATCCTAGTGCGCAATATAGAAAAGGTTAGGGATCGTTTAAAAGAAAGAGAGGATTGACACTCTGTTATAACTATAAAAGACCGGGACATCTTTCTAAGGAATTCCCTGGTGTAGGTCCTACTTGGATTTGTTGTAAATCCATTGATCACGAGGTTTTGGATTGCCCTAGAATGATTGATAAAGTTGAAAACATGAACATGAGACAAGAAAACCATGATGAAGGTCAATAAACTAGGGATATGCTAGAAAACTAGAACAAATCAGAATCTATGTTATTACAGCTGAAAGAAACCCTGAACGATCATAGAAACATAAGTCTACCAGAGATCTTACAAGAAAATAAGTGCATAGAAACAGGAATAGGATACTTCGACATAGACTGTGTATTAGATGAGGAAACACATGTGAATCTTATGCCAGACGGTACTTGGGAATTTTTGGGAAATCCAACTATGATTCTTTCATTAGGAAGAATAGGATTGTTTAAAGGAAAGATGATAACCCTGTGTGGAAGAGTTACTAATGTACCTATGATTGATCATGGAACATCGAACGAATAAGAATTTGAAATCATTAAGTTTGTTGAGAACAACACCCCTTTTACACTTTTGTTAGGTGTTGTAACAGATTTCCGATTTGACTC
This sequence comes from Picea sitchensis, assembly GCA_010110895.2. Classification (NCBI taxonomy): domain Eukaryota; kingdom Viridiplantae; phylum Streptophyta; class Pinopsida; order Pinales; family Pinaceae; genus Picea; species Picea sitchensis. The sequence goes on from SNQJ01S0000356.1 coordinate 184,782, forward strand.
AGTGCTACATAATAGAGAAGACTGACTTGAAGGTTGAACCCATTTAAGTAAAAGCCGTACGTCTTCTTAAGGTATTGTGTGAAGAAAATAGGTCAAATTGTGTATATTTTATAGAATCTGGAGTTTTTCAATCTGCTGTAAGACTAGGGATTTATCGGGATTTTAAAACGTCCAATATTCTGTTGGATTCGGAATACAACACCAAGCTGTCTGATTTTGGATAGTTGCCTTCAAAGAACGGACCTCCAGGAGCCATTAGCAAGGATGCTTGTATACCACCACATAACCAGTCTCCAAGTCATAAAGAATCTGGTCACAGTGACTTCCATTCTCCATTTGGCTTTTCATAGTATTGGGGTCGTTTATGGAGATATAGGAACTTCTCCCCTTTATGTGTTTGCTTCCACTTCTACAGATGGTATCAGTCATCCAAATGATGTTCTTGGGTGCTCTGTCTCTCATAGTTTACTCGCTCACTCTCTTGCCACTTCTCAAATACGTTTTTATTGTACTTTGGGCCAATGATAATGGAGATGGTGGCTATGTCGATCATAGTTATACTATTCTCTGTCCACGAATGCTTTCCACAGGTTACTTAGGCACTTTCGCCCAAATTCAACAGGAAGGTCACCTTTCAGGAGAATGGGTCATTACCCGTCTCAGGAACCAATGGTACTGAGATAGGGGTTTTGCAAGGTTTAAAATGGAAATCGAGCAGTTCGGGTCACAAGGTTCTGCAAAGATCTCTGTCTATCACAAAAAGTCTTTTAGACTCAACATCATCTCCTGGATGACCATTCTTGCACAGGGCTATTTCAATGGTAAATATTCCAAGTTTTCAAACTCAAGCCTGAAAAATGTCCGTGGTTGAGTGGGTACTATAATTGTCCGATAGGAATGAACAAGTGAAAGGAGCCTGTAGCAGAGTTTACCGAGGTGTTCTTCATGATGGACAGTGGCAGTAAAACTCTTGAATTTTTCTCCAGAAGTAGAAGACGATATACTCTTAGAAGTTGAGATTATTACTTCCGTACAACACAAGACGAAGGCCTGTGCTCACCTTGCTTTGCCGACGGAAACCATGGACCTGTAAGACCCATATTGTTTAAGCATAGAAACGAGAAGAATGATGTCGATACACAAGTCTATGAATATCTCCCCAGAGAATAATCAGGCAGCGTTTAAAGCATTGATAGAAGCGTTACAAAGAGCTGTCAGAACACCTGGAAGTCACCAAGAACCTAAGAAAGAATCCACGTAAAGACCAGAAATGCACCATCTATCAGAGCATAGACGGTGCTAAGTAAAACGACTACGATTTCTAAAATTAGTTGAACTGTAGGCTCTGTAGGCTTCTTCAATATGTTGTAGTAGGTGGAGCCAATTATTCTTCTGGTCTGAAACTAGCAGAGGAGGAACGATCAAGGTTTGGAAATATATTGCAGGCCATGGAAAAAAGAAGGTTTTGGCAGTTGCTCTGCTTCACATGTGGTGGCACAGATATTGGCGGCTTCTTCYCGGATAAAAATMGATTTGGGTCTTGCTATTATTGTTGGGTTGCAGGATTCCATCCTCACTTATCTGCACAATTCATCCAGGGATTCATCCACGATTGAAGAGATATTGTCTGAGGGGTTGCTCGCTGTATTGCCTACACTTCTTGCCTCTAGATATTGCTATAGAGTGCAGAAATAATCGGAGGAGCAACTCTCTGGTCATATGAAATGAATACGAAGGTTGCTAACGATAAAGGAATTGTCACTTCTCTTGTGGCCATGATGTCAAATCAAAACAAGGATATCACAAGAGGTCACTCCTTCACACAACGACCTAGCAGAGGATGTTGATGGAAATAATTTATCAAAGAACAAGTGGCGTGGATTATGACTTTGAGATGGAGAACATTGAATTTCTGATGCTGATTTTCGATGCATTAACTGTTCTTGTATTTGATAAGAGTGGTAACCATCGGGAATTGGTGCCAAAGGATATAGCTTTTGCTACATTGTTTTGTATGAAAGTGTTACAGACCAGATTCCAAGACCAGGATCAGAAATGAATACTGAATTCAGATTGTAATTATAAGGATAAAATGAAAAAATATCTTTAATGGAAAGAGATGCTCTATGGAAAGGATGATTTTTAGGCTAGCTGTAGAGCAAGATGTTTCTGATTGCTCGACTTACTCTGTTGATACAGTGAAGAAAAGTATATTTCGAGGTGCAGATCCTTGCTTTGAACATTTTCTGCAGCATCACTGGGAATGCTGTCCAATGCTAATAAGAAAGACGACCATGATGGAGAATGATAATGATATTATTGCTTCATTGATTGAAGCAACACAGAATGAAAACATTGATACTATACTAAACCAGTTATTGACAGGGATGGTCTCCTGTCCACTTGTTACAACTGACGACTTAGATGTCCTGGATTTCCTGGAAGAGGTGGAGGAGGGTCTGGGTCATTCAATAATTTATGGACATGATATTCGTATATTCAAATCAAGCACTGGATAATAATTCTGACCTATTAAAACACCACCCTGACTGGAGTCTTTCCTTACAAGTGGGAATACAAGGAAATGGTTTCAAAGTCACATAGTTATCTGATAATGCTAGCATGGTTGGTGCAGACATGTCTATAAAACAAGAGTCTTTGGCGGGAACCAAAATGTCCACCGAACAAGAAAACAACCAAGGCAGTGACTGTAAGAATATGGTTTTTAGGATGATAACTTTAAAAAAACTGATGACACAGATGAATTAAAGGTCGACCACAAAATTCTTGGCTGGAGGTCTGATGCACTAACAGTGCTATATTTTTAGTCTCAGGTCTTCAACCTAAGGGTTGACTGTTTTGATTTTGGAATTGGTATATAGTATACTAGATCACAGCTGTAACTAAGTAGGTTAAAGCAACCAGTCGTTGAAAATTTATTCATGCGAGACACCGAACAGTCATCACCGGGAATTCGAAGGAGAACTGCTCCCAAACAGCAGAACACCTGGCAGTCGCACAGTCCAGAGAAGGCAAAACGCTTCAGATTCCTGGAACATAAGCGTTTTCTTTTTTCTTTTTAAAAGACTGACGTATGTAAGAGAAAGGAAGGGGGCGCATGAGGATAACGTTGAGGGAAAACCTCTGTGAAGAGGGGTTCCATTGTATTGCTGAGTTATTTTGTAAGCCATTAATGGAGTAATAAAGATGATTTTTTCCTTTTACTTGTGAGATTCATCACATTTGATTTCTTTCAGCATGTTCTTCTCTTTTTCAGCTGTGTTAAATATGTTTGGACTTCATTTATGTGTTCCTTACCCACAGTTGATATTGTTGTTACCATTTTGTTTATTTCTTCCTGTGTACAAGTTTGTTTTCCTGTAACTGCGCTTCATTTCGTTTTCTTCTAGCTGGTGTGCTTCGTTATACTTTAGTACGACCACTACTATAACAAAAGGATTTGGGTTTTCTGTAATTGTTTATTGTCTTTCCTCTGCACCAGCTATCAGCGGGTGTAAGACCAATCTGCATTTTCAGAATTCTGCATATATCCTTTGCTACATCGGCCTTTCCTTTTTCTTTCCGCTGCCGCATAATGATTTATCAAAGCGCTGAAAGATAGACTTACTTTGCCTCAATTTCCGCAAGTTAAATGATCTCTGCTATTGTCTCCTTTCTTCGGTTTTTATTTGACTCCATGCCCAATGGACCATTTCCCTGGTTTAACCCCCAAACTCTAAAAATCCAAGACCATCATTTACCCATAAATCTGCCCACCTTTTTCACGCTTATTCAAAATAATATTGTGACATTGTTCGAGATATCCCTCTCGGGTTGGAAGGGGCATATTCCAATCCAAAGTGGTTCGAGGTTGCCTCGAGATTGATTTGTTGCAACCCATTTCAGTTTCGAGTGCCAACATTAGGAAAGACCTAGATTGAGAAAGATCAAATCCGAAGAAAAGAAGAGGAGGCATCCATAGAACAAAAAAAGAAATAATTAAGGGACTTCCTGGCCAGCAGAATAACACGCTGAATAGAATAACAAAAGGACAAGTCGAAGAAACTGAGGGCCATAAACTTAGTTGTTGAAGTTGCAAGAACGTAGGAAGGCTTGAAAACCCTATCCATGTAGGAGAGAAGAGCACCTACCCCAGAAGTAGCAAGCGAAGAGGTATTACATTCGAACCCTTTGGAAGACCCTTAACAGTGAGAAGTTACTATGCTAAGAGAAAATAAGAACAAGAATGGAAAGAGGAATCCAAATACTCAGGTCATAGGAAAGAAGGCAAGAAATCTCGGTAGGAAGAAAACAAAGTTAGAAAAATTGGAGGAAGTTCCAGGGATGACTTCGAAAAAGGAAGGCTTACAAAAATTGAACCTCGTTGGAATAAAAGAACATCGCAGACTGCCACTTCGCCACGATGAATCTATATGACCATTGGAGGCATCCCGACCGTTAGAATGACGCTATGGAATGGTTAGAAACACATTTATTTCCAGAAAGATCGCCATTGGATAGTTGAGACTATGTCCTAATGGATGGAATCTTATTGATTGAGGCATTCCTACCCATTGGAGGCATCCATTATGATGATTGTCTATTTATTCTGTCGAATGACGCATTGGGACCACTTTTGAAAACTGAGATATTCGAGCTAATAGAGAAGTGATTACACATCGTGCTGTGCTGTCTATACCTCACCATTGACTTGACTACATTGAGTATCTGTTTTCCTACCCGAGTTCTTTGACTACGAGTGTGCATGTCGGGTGACCTTAGCGTAGTCGAGAAATCCGTAGAATAGAACTTGATCGACCTTATGGATGAGAAAGTTATGTCCGTAGGTATATAGGCATCGTCAATGGGTTGATTGCAAGCATCCCCCTCGATTGGACATCGATCTGTGCCATCCCGAACCATGACAGAGAAGAGAAGAAAGCACCACGATAATTTGGCAAATGCAAAGTAGGTCCCTTCAGTCTTGCCCAACTATGTCCCGCCCTTGGTTGGTACGGTTAGTCGTGAAAACGTCCCGAGGGATTTTTTTTACACACTCATCACAACCTAGCTCCCAAAAGGGATACATGCAGTAGCACTGATCCCAGCTCTAAATATAATTGATTTCAACCTCAGAGATAGAAAGAATTATGCAATGCTCGCACCACATCACTACCTGACGAAGAAGATTGGGAAGAAGCCCAAGATAGTTCCCCAGCCATGGTTCAAGGAGATTGCAAGATCGATGATCTTGAACATCATGAAGATTCCCCACTTTGAAAGACATCAGGAGGTTAACACGTGCGTTAAAATCCTCCTGTCGTGCTACCATGGTGGGTATATGTGGTTGGATAGGCACATCACTGTGGATCCGATGATGATCCACCTCATTCCTAGATTAAGCATGTAGTGACCAGACCCTCAAAAATTCTACCCAGGGAAGACATCAGATTGCTCTTTGGCGCAATGCATCAAGGAGGCGTATGGCGATGTGGAGAAAGGGAAGCGAGGCTACAAGGTAGCCTCCATCCAGGATGGCGTAGTGCACCTATCTTGTCAGTTGATAGAAGGAAATATTGTCAGAAAGAACCACCCTATGCAAATAACAGGATTCATAGTCGACCTTGCAGGGAAGTGCGTCGAAGGGATGTAGATGAATTGGGTGAGATACCTCGTCAATGAGTTGGAGAAGGATTGATGCGAAGTGTATGACCAAGGCTACGGGTTCCACTTTAGTTGGTTGTTGATATTAATAGCATTTGTTTCTTGGGAGATGCCAGAGGGAGCGACATTCCTTGAATTTGAGTCATCAGAACCATTGGCCGCAAGGTTCACCACATTATGGTATACAAGCGACATGGAAAAGAAATGGAAATCAAATGCAATGTTCCACACTTACTACCTACAACTCAAGCGTGCCATTGAATCATTCCCACGAATGACCCTGAACACCTTGCATACCTACAAGCTGCTAGTGAAGTTCCACATAGACAAACACTTCATTTACATCACTGTGCGTAGGGACAAAAGCAAGGAGGAGTTGCAATCCTATTACAAATTAACTGATGAAGACATGGATGAAATAACCAAGGAATGGCTAGCCGAATTCCTTGTACCATTCGAGCAGGCAGAGATCTTCGACCCTAAAATCATCGGAAGCCCTTTGGTCACCTAGACCGAGTATGATGGACCAAGCAGTGCAAATAAAAATGAGAAAACGGAGGAAGTGCATGACATAGACAGTGAGGAAAAGAACAACACATCAAAGGAAACTACATTTGAATCACCTGGAGGAGGAGGAGGCGACAAAGTAAACCAAGAGGAGGAAGGGGAAGAAGATAAAAAAGAAGAGGGCAAAGTAACACCGCCAAAGGAACCCCTTTTAGAGGCTGAGACATCAAAGAAAAGGAAGGGGTATCCATAGAAACCCTCAGCGCGAAAGAAATCGTAAGCCACTAAGCCTCAGTCGCAGAATGCACTCACAGTGGATGATATCCAGCTCATCATCACCGCTATAGAAGATGTCTTAGAGGACATCCTACAGAGACATGAAGCCAAACAAGAAGCACTATATGACAGGATTGAGAAATAATTGAAATACATCCAACAAACTATCCAGTCGAGTCGCACAATGTCCATTGCGCCATCTTCAACAGAGAATGTAGAATTGGGTGATGAGCCCACCCAACTACGCAGATTAGAAGATTCCATAGAGACTCGACTTCATTGAGTCCAAGAGGAAAAGGAGAAGGCCATAGAGGCCTTGAGGCAAGAAAAGGAGGAGGCCTTAGAGCAACTTTGGGTTGTGCAACAAGAGACAGAGGACCTTCGGGCGAAGTTCGAAGAGAACTGTTGAGTCTCCGTTTTGACATATATAATGCCCTATATTACCTTGTATCTGATCCTTTTTTCCCATGTTATAATCCTATACTTGACTATTTCCTCCCAAACACATACCCAATGACCTTGTTCATGTGCATAAGAGGTAAATTATGATTAAGGCATGATTTGTTTAGTTTTTCTTGAGATAATTTGATTAAATGTTTTGATTTTGCATGATCCTAATTGTTTGACTCTTAGGAAGTTTTTATCCGGTACTATCACACTCTGTGCTATTCTGGTACTGCCCATGCGCCTCATTTGGTACTCATGATTATGATTGTGTGTATTCCGGTACTAAACAACTACCTACAAGATTTTGGTACCAACATTTCTGTACTCTATTTTCACCTCGATTTTCGGGCCGATGACGATGGATCTCAAAATTTGGGGACATGGGTTTTTTCCAAAGCCATGTTTTCATTTGGACACTTATGCCAGAAATCACCCTGCTCGCATGGCTGGACCTCCAGCTCAGGGGGAGCGATTTAGCCTAAAATTGTCAAATATTTCTAAACTGCCATATTGCGCCTTGATTTGCATGAAGATGGAGGAATATATTACAAAACCATCCAATGGGTTTTTATAACATATATCTAGATACAAAACCCATAAATTGTTTCTACAAATTCGAAATGGACAAAGATATATCGAAGGATATTTAACCCAAATTTGTAATATCTAGTGAAAAACGCAGATTTTGTGCATAAACAGTTTGAACGAATTCTGAGTTGGGGGATTTGTTCTAATCCATTCCCATTGAAATTCATTGTATAAATATGAAGGAAGGAGTACTGGAAAGGGAGGAATTGTTATGTTGCAGATTGGATTTCTGAACATGTTATCTCTGCAAACATACTTGCTGAATAATTAACATGAAGTTAAATTCATCAATTCTGTGTGTTTTGTAAAGTTTACTGTTCTAGAAGTTTCTTTGAGCTTCCTTGTTGGCATGGTAAGGGCCCACTGATCCAACCAAGGTAAGATCCTTTGTAATTATTTTGTGAATGCAATTCTATTTGTGTGTTTGTGAAACAGTTTCATAGTTCAATTGTAAAACAAATTAGTATAATTCATTTATGTTGCATTTCAGTCATACATTTGATAATGTGAAATATAGATATGTGATAATTATGTAGATGTTCATAATTTCTGAGTGAGCATTTATTATTCTAAGTGTGTGTGAACAATCATTTGCTAAGTTGTGTGCTTAACCATTTGTTTCCATTTTGCAAGTACAAGAACAATTGAGATCCCATCATTCACCCTACATGGACCATTAAATGGAGAATCTTAATACCCCTAGTGTTTCCTGTGCAGGGACAAATAGTTTCTTCTAGAATTGATTAAGTTATGAGTGATTTACTTTTGAATACTGTGTGCAGAAAATTGATTACAGTTTACTGTTTTGATTGCTACATGAGACAAGCTTCTCAAATTCATCTCTTTAATTCATGAGCCTGGAATGAATAGACTTGTTCCTTGAGATAGAATCCTTTGATTGATTGTTTTGCTTGAGAAGTTTTATTATTAGTTTTCTTTGCTAAGTTTGAAGTTGTATGAAGCATTTGGATATCCTAAAATAGAGTGTTAATTGTTGATTAGTTTAGTTTCTAAAAGGGGACAGATGCAAAGTCCATCTCTTTTATTTCATGAGCCTTTGAATGGACAGATTCATTACCTGAGCAAAAACCTTTAGATCACATGCTCGTTGGATTATGTTTATGAGTTTTGTTTTCTGATCTTTAAGTTGTGTGAGGAAGATAGACTAAAAAGTTGTAAAACAGAGTATTGATATTGATTGTTTCTTATTTATGCTATACTCATCAGACATAGGAACCTATCTGTTATCGACACATATAGTGCATCAAATCTATGGAATATGAATCCCGGATTGACATTTAAATGAGTGTAAGATATATATTGAACATATTTGTACACCAACATTTTGGCGCTGTTGCCGGGGAGTTGTAAACGATAATAGGTAGTATTTGAATCAGATTGCTTTAATGGTTTTGGATTGGTTTTTATGGATGACCTAAGGGCGGAGAGAAGATGATAAGATGTGTAGGAAGAGCCCACGCATCCACTTTGGTGGGGTTGCTCCAAAGTTAGGTTGTCCTCTCTTCTTTTGATGTAAGTGTGTTTTTATTTTTGTAAATTTAGTTTTATTTATGATAAGCTAACTTGTGTGAACAGATAACCCGGTGACAGCAGGGTCCCAGTAATGCAAGGAGTTCAAATTTGGTGTGTTTTATTTTTGCAAATAGTTTTAAAATTTAGATCTTTAATGATAAATCATGTTTGGGGTGTTGTAAGAACCCCCCAAGTACTAATCTGTGTTGCGAGACAGGGATTATCAAATAGCTAGAGTAATTCAAGAATGATCAAGAGCTTGAAGAATGTTCCTCCAAGAACTTTCTCGCATTCTAGTAGCAGCTGGAATATCCACCTCTCAGGAAGAGCATATCTTGACAATAGCCAAGAATTTAGTTGTCTCTCCAAAAGAAGATTTAGAAGTCCCTTCGGATTCCTATTGTCAATTTGTTGAGGAGACTCAAGAATCATGGATAGAATGCAATGGAGAGAAACCATTAGAACCTGATATTGAGGATTTCTTAGCATGCCTCTCAATAGATCCTGTATGTACCTTAGAGACCAATCATATTGAAGAAAATGATTTGCGTGGAATGGAAAAGGAGAACATGTTGTGTGACCTAAAGAAAGAAGGGAAACGAGAATATCTTGATCCTATTGAAAGATGGTTCCAATTAGTTGTCAGGTCACACTACTCTGTTAATTTTCATTATTGTTTGATCTCATCATTAAATCAGCTGGTCCTTCATACTTCGGTATGCATTAAAATTTATCTTTTAAACCTGAGTATGGATATATTTCTAACCCTGTTACGCACATGGTTTCACTGGAAATTTTCCTGTACTTGAAAAAAGGCTTTCTCTTTTCTCAAGTAGGGTAGGACAATGAATAAATAGCTTCATATAGTTAGTGGTTCAGTTTAAAATGCAGTGCAACAATTCTTTTATGTTTTTCGAATAATACAGTTGACAAGGAAGCTTGTTGGAAAGAAGGAGGTCACTGTTTCCATGCCCGATCTTTGTTCTTATAGCAAGTTGCTTGCTAACAAACATCTCAAAGGCATACAATCAATATATTTCGGGACGACATAGGAAGTAGTATGATTTCGGGACTGCATACAAGCAATATATCAATAGTTTCCTGGCAACCCGGATGCATTCTTCAAATATGGTCACGCACACTCAGATTTTCTGGATGGTCTTCATAGCTCAAGTTACTGCAAAAATAACTCAGAATTTAGATATGTAAGTATCAACTCCAAGGGTGAGTTGAGGTAAGCATTTTTTTGATCCTTATGATTTATTGAAAATGAAGGAAATTTATCATAAAGACACCATTTCAAGCTTGTTATTCTACCATTTGTCCCTGCCTCTTATTTTCGCAATCCCACCAATACCCACTTATAACCCCACATGTGTCCCTTTTGTTTTTAAATTTGCTTCCATAAAACCCTTCACCATTCTATCTTTTTCTCAACTGATGGTTGTGAAGTGTTGAAAAAGTGCACCCTTCTCTCTGCTATGAAAACTTGTAAGTTGTGTGTGAAGGGGTATAGGGGAAAGATCAATAATAGAGCAGGCATGTTAATCTTCCAGGCTCAAAGGAAATTGTTTAGTATGCATATATGGGATCAAGTATCCTGATCATTTTGTAGACAATAATGAAAATCCTAGAGAAATGGACATAATTTTGGAACATCATATAGTGCAGTTACAGTCTGTTGATTTGCAGCAGCAATACATACATTTTGGGATCCCACTTGCAACCTCATAAATCCAATTTTTTGTAATATTGTCATCAACCATGAATTGGAAACATAGTTGCCAATATTGTTATTTCTCAAATGTTGGAACTATTCAGTAAATGTGTTTCTGTGTGCCTATGTGATTTTGGATATCATCTTGAGATATGGTAAGAGCACTTTCACAACATCCCATACACTATTTCCAGAACCCCGATCATTGGATGCTGAATTTCGAGAAGAAGGTCTTGATAGAAAGCTACAAGAAGTACGAGATGAGCTCCAAGAAGATATGTGAGTGCAGGGGAAGTTATGACCCTTGTTGTTATTGTGGGGGAATTTAAGTTGAAATTTCATTCAATGTTTGCTTTTGAATGATTGCTATTACTGTTCACTTATTGCATTTGGTTTGATCAATTGATGAAAGTATATTGAGGATCAACAACATGTATTTGTAGTGATCTTCTAAATATCATTGATGGATTTGCTGTTGAATCTCTTCGAGATCACTGCATGGAAAATAGAAGACTTGAAATCATGATTTGATCTAGGAACAATAGTGCACATGTTAGCCAACACTGGTAGGAACCATGGAGTAAGGTCTTCAAGCTACATTCCATCATTCAAGTCAATTTGTAGAGGCGTAGGCAATGGAAAAATTACTGGAATTCCTCCCTTATGAAGAACCAACACCAAGTACTTATCAAACATATCCATATCCTCAATTGTGACATTTCCAGCTACTTGGATCACACTCCACCATTTATTTGAGGCTATATTCCCAACACTACATCAAGACAATTGATTAGGGGCATTGGTTAGAATGTAAAAGAAACCATAATGATGTTCCATAAACTATTGCACACCAGACTCCCTTTCTCGTATCCTTTGTAGCCCAGCTCTCATATTATCTTAATGCATCAAATAGACCTCTGATGATATTCTCTAATTCCGACACATACCCACATGAACATAACCAAGTTGTTTTGCAATCTCATTCCAGTCAAGCAAAACTTCATCCGTGTAACAACTCCTTAGATAATAATGGAATGATGCGACTAAACCAGGCTATCTCTCCACTCTCCTGCATAGAACTAGATATTCCTTTCCTTCAGGAATTCACTAATAATATAACCAGGTACCCCAACGCTCTAGGGGATTTGAGACCTCTGGAGGAATTATGTACTACATCTCGGCCTGCAATTGTTGTTTTAGTTCTATGGTGTCTGCCACGAAAGCTTTAGTGTAACTATTTTCGTCTTGAAAATGGCGAGTGAGAGCAGGGTATTGGAGGTTGAACATCCTTTGATAAGGATCATACCATGTGCAAATGGGATCTTTGAGGACATTATAGTCTTGGTGAACAAATGGTGTTGATTTTTTTTTTTTTTTCACAAAGGAAATGGAAATGGACAAGATGGGGTCGAGAAGAAAGGATATCGAGAATGGTGGATCAGACGCCTTTGAAATTTTCTAATTCTCATGCGCATTGTTTCATTATGGATTCATCATTATATTTAGGAACCAGTTTGAGTTATTGCAGTAGTTTGGTGTCGCCGTAGGTTTAAATTTTGTTTACTTTGGGCGTTTTCTTTTCGAACTCTTTGTCTTGCTTTTATAGACTTGGAAGATAATTTTGATTCAGAGAATGAAACCATCCACATAAATGATTATACATGTATTATCATTGTTGGCATTAAGGATATTGTGCGTCTTGGTGTCAAAGAAGTTGTTGAAGTCTGTAGAATGGCAGGTATTATAGTAAGAATGGTTGTTGGCGAAAATATTAACACAAGAAGAACAATTGCAACAAAATGTGGAATTTTTACATATGGGTTCGATTGTCATTATTGTTGATGCAACAACCTCTACCTATTTAATGGATGGTCTTGATTGACAAGTTTTTAAATATATTGCGGCATCCATGAAGTGGATGAAGGAAAATGGTTGGAGTAACAATTTTTTTTTGCAAGGGTGGTGCTTTATCTATTGCAAGTAATGTGTTGTTTCTAGAATTCAATAGTGTTGTTGCATTCTATGGTGTTACTTCTCCACAACTTGCAAGTCCATCATAAAAAAAAGCACTTGTGGATGCTCATTTTGGAGAACTTGATGACTTTGTTGGGTTTTCAAATGTGACAACAGCTAAATCTTTGGAGAATCTGAAGGTACATACATGTATATTTGATTTCTGAAAATGCATCTGACTTGAATATTACAAATTTCGAGAAGACCACACTGTTTGCACTCTTTTCGTCGTTTGATGAGAAAAAAGTGAGTGCTTACATGCCTAGTTGGGCTCTGCTAGTCATGACAGCTGTATGGTAAAAGGTTAGAAAGAAAACAACAAAGCTATTAACAAGAATTAAACAAAAACTAAATGAAACTATGAGCATAAAAATAAAAGTAAAAAAACAAATGACAATGGACCAATATCACCAATGTATAAGCTGGTCTGATAGATGAAATCCAAAGATACACAATGGAGAAAGAGGACTTGGGTCCCTTCCCTCTCCAATGGAAGGCTCTTGAGGCCCTCAACTGATT